>BSAI01000187.1:3972144-4023818 GCA_036245035.1 Adrianichthys oophorus | reverse complement strand
TTGGGGGATACTTCATCTAGACTGTCTTCTTCTCTGCCCCATATTTATATTCTCCTCCCCTCTCCTCTCATTCCTGAAGAGCAGCAAGATCACAGCGATCATGTCCTTTTTTACGTCAGAATTAAGGTGTGCGCAAACAAAAATACGTATGTGAGGTTCCTCTTAATCGGATGTAAAGGCTATTGTCCAGTTTTTTATTAATATTTTGTTGATACAGATTTTACTGGGATAAGTTCAGACAGTTATAAGTTTACTATTTTTAGACAAGGATTAAAATTGACTATTTAGGCAAATTATACTACTTACAACAACTTAAGAATTTGGTTATTTACATGAGAGCATCCTCAATTTGGTCTGAATTGTAATATTTGTAAAAGTTCCCTTTGATATTACTAAAAATTAATGAAAAGAAACACAATTTTCATTAGTTTGATATTAATACCTCAAAAAATTAGGACAATAAGAAAGATGGTCCCAAATAGCAAACATCGACCATGTCATTAGGAGGTATTTCCACCATTTGCTGCAATGACAGCATGACATCACAGGCTCCTCATTATCCTCATGATGTTGTTCTGAGACCTTCCACTCTTCTTCAAGTGTTTCATACAGTTCTGTCAGGTCACTTGGGGGTGGGGCACCATCATCCAGTCTCTGTTTCAGCTGGTCCCAGACGTGCTCTATGGGGTTCAGGTCAGGGGTCATTGCTGGCCATACCATAGGAGCCACTCCCATTTCTTGAACTCCGATTGTGGCAAATCTGTTATCATGTGGTGGAGCATTACCATCCATGAACAGAAAGTTGGAGGTGTACTGGTGGGATTGGAGCAGGATAATGGGTTCTCTGAGGTAAGAACATGTGGTGACAACGATAACCACATCTGGTCAACGAGCCTGCAGCTGTGTGGCATTTGATGGGGGGGGCTCCACTCCTGGGTCTGTCACAAACTCTGGTGGTAGTTCTGTGTCTTGATGCAGGTCAGTTGATGACACTTTGAGACAAACCAAGTTCACCTGCAACATCTGACTGCCTACTACCAACCTGAAGGAGCGGTGGCCAGGTGGTGCTGCTCATCGGTAAAGTAACATTGCTTGTTTATGGATGTTTGAATGATGAACTTGAAATGGCATTACTGGCAAATTCAACTTTTTCTGCCTACAGTGTTGATATATTTTTTTTGCCCCAAAAAGTAAGACACACTGTACACAGTGAGACTGTTATGTGGAAAACACTAGATGAGGTGTGTCTGTCACTTCAATACTGTCCCAAAAATCAGTGAAGTGAAACAAACTGTGTGTATGCAACCTCTATTGAGTTCTGTGTAAGAAAGGTCACAGCTGGGAGTTTTACTAGGAACTTCTCACTATCATGCAAGAGGGCTAACCACTACACTCCCATACAGACTATTAAGTGCATTGCAGAGCATAACTGTAGATTTTAACAAAGTTGCATTTCATTTACTCCAAGGTGACTGAATACCAAGTTGCAAACATCATTTGGGATTACTGACAACAACAGAGTAGGGGTGAGTTGGTGGCTGTGCAGACCTCAGACATTAGCATTAGCATTAGCTTGCTGTGAGAGTTATGGTTGGTAGGCACGACGGAAACCCAGGAGCAGGAAGTAGTCAAATCCAAATCGTAGAAGAACAAAGAATATTTAATTTAAAAATCACCATTAACAGAGTCTCAAAACATAAGAAGGCTGTCGAAACATAGACTTCAAATAATTATTGGACATTTGTTGTTTAAATGTAATTTAAGCTCTGCATCAGAAAATAAATCCCCCAGAGGATCAGGTCAATGTCAACCTGTAAAATTCAAACTTGTTTTTAATCATTGTCTGAGCATCATGCATCATTATCCCTTCACACAGCATTTGTTTCACCACTAATTCATTCCTGAAACGACTTCTGGGCATGAATTTGTGATAGAAACAAAATATTACCTAAGTTTGAGCAGCATAGCAAAGCATAACTCAAATGCCTCAGATTGCATAAATGAACTGAAGACCTATCTGGCTTCATCTTGAAGGAATTCCTCCTTCTTCAGAGCTTCTTTAAATTGCTCCGTCAACACCGCTTGGTCTTAACTGATGGTTTCATCTTCAGTGAACCTCCTCCAAGATTCAATGTGGCTGATGTCTTGTGACTAGATGAAATCCTGTCAACCAACCCCAATGCTGGCACCTCTTTCCTTTACAGAGGGCTGATGTTGCTCTTTTTTTTTTTTACTGAGATTCTGGATTCTGTCTTTGATGCTTGAAATCCTCTTTTTACTATCAAAGCCTCTCTTATCACTATCCATCAGCTGGAGGAAGATGAAAATTCAGTTTCTTAAACCCCTGGATCCTTTGACTCTTGGACCACCTCATAGATTTTCACTCAGAAGTTTTTATTTTTGGATCAACATAAGTTTTGACTGCTTGACTTGACCAAGTAGTTCAAAGGTGGTTTCACCCTAAAGTCCAGTGTTTTCAACGGTACTAAACTGAATTTTTGCATAATTTAAAAAAAATGCTTGATCACAACTGAAAACTTAATGTTAATTATATATGTTTAAAAAATAGCAATACACTGTAATGAAATACTAAATATTTTTATTTCCAAATAATTCATGGAGAAAAGAATAGTGAAAATTTCAATCAACAATCCAGAGTCTTGTCTGTCTGTCTCTTATCCTTCATGATGAGGTCAAGTTTACTGGAGATTCTTTATCATCAATGGAAATGAAAAGATCCATGTAACCCTTTTATTCATGTCATTTCTTCCTCTTTTGTATTTTATTTGTTTTCCTTTTTTTCATGAATCTTAACAATCTGAGATTGTCTTTTTTTTCTTCACCTCCTCTCATTTTCTCCTCAATTTTATCTGCTCACTCCCCACATCTGCCCTCCTTACCTCTCCTCTGCTCCTCGTCGCTTCTCTGTCCTCCATCGTCTCTCCCACCATTCGCTCCCCTCCTGCTCCTCCTCTCCTGACAGAGCTATGAATAACAATTAGATGATATACAAGTCACAGAGAAACCGTTTAAAAGTTTGAAATCACTTCTTTGTGAAGTATCAGCCTGTTCAAGCTTGAGGGACAGAAGGGGGGTGGGGGTGCAATGGCTAACCCTGGTCTGTTGCTGAGGACACTGACAGAAAAAAGAAGGGGAGGGTATTTGTCCTCCACCCTGAAGGATGCCAGTCGTCAGTAAAGAATAGATTATTCACCAGATTTCCTGTCCACTGCTAAGAAAGATCTGCATGTCATGGGAAGTTCTTGAAAAAACAAGACATAAGGGGCTGTTGGGGTTGTTGCTGCTTTAATGAAAATCAATGAAACATCATTTTGCTTTCAGAAGGGGAGTTGAGGTGAAGGTAGCTTTAATTCAAGATCCACAGTCAGCAGAGCCAGCAGGATTTGAAAAAAAGAGAGGAGCTTTAACCTGTTTTAAACTAGAAGTCAGTCTCGCACACATGCAGTTTGCTTTACAAAATTTACAGTAAGCTACATTCAAAACATATTATACTGTAAATGTCGTAGCTTGACGGCTCAGTGCTGGACACTAGTTGAAGTTATCATATTCTCACAAATTTCCCCTGCATCCAACTGTTCAGTAAAATTCATTGGCTGCAAAACAAGCAGGACGGTAGCCCTCGAGGAACAGGGTTGGAGACCCTTGTTCTAAATGAATCAATTTTAATTATTAATTGGATTGATAACCACAAATTATATGAATCGAGTCGTTATTAAAATGAATAGTTACACCCCGAGTAACAAGGTATAAAATTGATAAGGAAGTAATTAATCGGATTCTGGCAAACGTTGCCAGTTTCTCTTTCTGTTGTGCCTTTACTGTCTTTGCCTTTTTATGCATGTGATGCAAACAAAAACACTTTCAGTCACAAGTTTGCTTCTACCAAGTCAGGTCAATTCAAATTGGCTGAACATGAACCACAGCTACAGATGTGTGTTGTGTCCACCAATCATGTGATAGCCAATTTTGTTCACTGCGCTGGGTTGAACGGTGACGCAGTGGTTAGCGCTCTTGCCTCACAGCAAGAAGGTAACCCCCGGTTGGGGGACCTGAAATAGAATGACCAATGGCGGACCTTTCTGTGTGGAGTTTGTATGTTCTCCCCGTACATGTGTGGTTTTTCTCAGGGGACTCCGGCTTCCTCCTACCATCCAAAAACAAGCTTCATGGGTTAATTGGTGACTCTATCTTGTTCTAAAGGTGTGAATGCGAGTATGTATGGGTTTGTGATCGTGGCCCTGTGTCAGACTGGCAACCTGCCTTTGCCAACAAGTGACCAGGTTAGGCTCCAGCACCCCCATGACCCCGAAAGGGACAAAAATGGGTTTAGAAAATGGTTGGATGCGCTTCAAACAATTATTGAATGTGATTTACTCTTTTTTTACCCACAAAGAACTAAAAAGTCAAGCAGGCCCAAAAAGCAGGGTTAAATCTGTTATGTCAAAGCCATTTTGTCTTTGTTGCTCAAAATATAAAGTGCCGATAAGAACTATGTGAGAGTGAGAAAAGGTACACACCCCAAAACAAATAATGCAGCAATTGAAATTCCTTTTTTCAGGTTTAAGCTTCAAAATATGCATTTTACATAAAACAATGGTGTCTATTTTGCCTTGATGAATTTTTCAAGTAATGTTTCCTTTATTATTCTAATTTGTTTCTTTGTTAATTTAATTTGTCGTGTATTGTGTGAATTTGGATTGCCGTTTAATTACTTCCATGCATAACATCTTTAATTTGCCTATGTTGCACTTTAATACTGAAAAAGCACTTGAGAAATCTGTGAAAATATGTTACTCACTGGCTGCTGTTCCTGTCAAAGGGAACCTCTGCAGATTTGACAAATACTGTTGCTGCTTTTGGGAATCACCAATAATTTAATGTTCATTAGATGTTAGATCAATCTAAAAAAGGGTTTTCTAAAATCAGTGGTGGTTCTAATTCAGAGGCATATACTTCTATATAGATTTAATACTATATTTTCCACATCATGTGCATGTTTCCCCACTTCTTCAAGAATTCTGGGCTGAAATTCACAGAACACATTTCTGGTATCGCCTCTACCCCCCTGCCCCCTCTCCAACCTTCAACCCCTATTTTCGAATCCCCCTCCACAAACCAATTTCCAGCACAGTCACCTCTGCCCCCCCCTCGCTGCCTCACACTGGCTAATTGAAACTGACACATTTAATTTTGCCCCACAGCCAGCTTCATTCCAGTGATGGATGGCAGTGGATGAATGTAATTGAACTTTGGAGAAGAGAGGAAGGAAGCAAAGGAGGAGACATCAATTAACATAACCTGACTGGCCACTTCATTTGTCAGCAAGGACTAAGGGCATAGAATAGAATAGAATAGAATAGAATAGAATGGAAATAACTTCATCTTAATTATTGGGTATAATAAATTTGCAAGTGGAATAACTTATAAAGAAGAAATTTTTAGTGAAAGGTGAAAGAAATATCAGATGATCTGATACTTAAGATCATTTTAGACATTTTATATCAGAGATGAAGAATTTAAAATAAAAATTGACTTTGTTTTCACAAGAAGTTTGTTTTTTGTCCATAATCTGTTTAGCGCTGCTTTCTGAATATTTTTCACCTGCCAGATCTGTGTAAACCAAGAGACAAGTGTTTTCTGTATGATGCACTTTTTTTTTGGGTCCTGGTATATTTAACTCATTTGATTTTTAACTAAGTATTGAAGAATTTAGTTCTTATCTT
The DNA here is from genome assembly GCA_036245035.1 of Adrianichthys oophorus. Lineage (NCBI taxonomy): Eukaryota > Metazoa > Chordata > Actinopteri > Beloniformes > Adrianichthyidae > Adrianichthys > Adrianichthys oophorus. The sequence continues at coordinate 4,018,074 of BSAI01000187.1, read as the reverse complement.
TTTTAAAACCGATGAGTATTTCTGCAAACGCTGTAATCTGAATTAGTTTGTTAAATCAATTACTCCGCTGGATGTATTTTTCCCAGGACTGCAGAAACTCACAGGCATCAATGTAACTCTGGGGAAGGATCAAAACAGAACCTAAATTTACACTTATTTAAAAAAAATAAAAGCTAAATATGATTATAAACAAGCAAATAAACGAAAAATACTCATTTAAAGATAACTAATCTGCCAACTGCTGCATTATTAATGTTCAGGTCTATGCTATATGTATGATTGTACTTTGTTTTTTACAATAGGAATTGTGTGTGGCCTTGCCACAGACTAGCGATCTGTTCAGGGTGTACCTGCCTTTGCCCATCAGTAGCTAGCTCCAGCAAACCTGGGATTTCACAGGTTTAGAGTATGGATTAATAGATGATTTTTTTGTGTGATTGTGCTGCACTTTTGTTTAACTGAGAATGATTTAAATATGCAGTTAGAGTGAAAGTCACTCTAACTGCAGCCATTGTTCTTTAGATGTTTTTTTCAGAACCACAGGTTTTTATAGAAAAATGAACCAAGCTGAAAAATAAATATATTTTTTCTTTGATTGTTGTAGTTCAAACACATTTTTAAAAATGATTCTTTTACATTTTCTTTTTGTCTTTTTTAGAGCCCACAGGAGTCTTATATACATTTGACACACAGGAACCTGTCCCCTTTATAACCCCTTTGTTTCATTTTAGCTGAGAGACACTTGACTATCAGTCTTGTACCAATCAATTACTCTTCATTCTAGTTGTGGCTGGTGAGGACAACATTTTCTGAATTTAAACCAGTTTTTTTGTTTGCTTTTTGCTTGTTTTTTTTTAAAAGATAAACCAAAAAAACCATAAACTGCTCTCCTGACTTGATGGTAATCCATATCTGCCCATTGCATGTACTGTATGGTAGCAGTGAAGTGTATTGTTTCTGTTCTATGTCCAAGCTCTACACCACTTCAACATTTTGCACCATCCTCTTCTAACTGTACGTGGTGCACCAGTAAACAGTAGAAAATGAAGAGCAAGCCCCACCCTGCTTGTCCAGTGCGAACAGCATAGGCTAAACATTAGTTCATGAAAGGGCATTTAGCACATTCAAGAACATGCTAAACCCATCAAATGTGTTCATGGCTTGAGGGTTTGATCAGATGAATTAGTTCATGTTTTTTTCCCCCAAACATTCATCCTTCATCTTAACCCTCTGCATCCCTTTCAGGGTCACAGGGCTTCCATAGCCTGTCCCAGATACTGCTGGGCAAAGGCAGGATACACCCGGAACAGGTCACCAGTCTGTTACAGGACCACACACAAACACATCGATGCAATTCAGAATCATCAGTTACCCTATGAAGCATGTTTTTGGACAATAGGAGGAAGCTGGAGTGCTCAGAGAAAACCCTAACAGGGTAAATAATGTATACTTATATAGCGCTTTTCTACCTTCATTGAAAGCCCAACGGACTTTACAGTCACAGTTCACACACGCTGCCGAACACTGGCGCCAACCTTCAATCAGAGGCAATGTGGGGTTCAGTGTCTTGCCCAAGGACACATAGGTGTCAGGCAAGGTGGGAATCAAACCTGCAATCTTCCGATCAGAGAATGAACCACCCTACCGCTGCACCACAGCCGCCCTATGAACAGTGTTCATGCAAACATGAACAAGATGAATATGCAAACTCCACACAGAAAGAACCCAGCTGGGTTTTGAACCAGAGCCTTACCACTGTGAGGTGAGAGTGCTAACCACTACTCCACCACGCAGGCTTCCCTCAAACATGAAGTGAATACTAACTAAGAAAAAAGATCATCTCATCAATGCAAACATTCATGAATAGATGTGCTGTGAAGCTGTTACTGTTTCAAGAAGATTTGACTGGTAATAATAATAATAATAATGATAATAATAATAATAATACAAAATCGTAGGAAGCGTTATTATTTTCTCTAATCATTTTCTCACTGCTGCCGCCTTCTCTTTCATTGCTCCGTCTCTCCCTCAGCTAATTAGATCAAGACATATAGTGGCTGTGTAACAATATTCTCCATAGAGTGCAGAGGGATTATGAATAACTGAAAGCCATTATCCCCAGCTATTACATGTTGAACAGAGCAACAGGGACAGCCAGCAGAGATAAAAGCAAAGACTTTTTTTTCTTTTTTCCAAAGAAATATTTTTGTAACCAAAAAAAAAAAATGATGAGAAAGAATTTTGCTTTGATTGTGAATTGTTTTAACTTGGGATAAAGTTCTTCTCCAAACACACAGGGATGCATATCAGAAAATTGTGTTGAAAATTGATGTAGTGAGTATTGAACATACTCACCTTTAATATGCATTATTATCTGATGGTGAGTTTGCCCTTTAGTCTCTTTAGCATATACACAATGGTGACATCTATTGAAGGAAAAGTTGCACTAAGCCACTCAGCAGCTCACTGAAATGAAATGTTGCTCTTCCTTAAAGTTGGATGCATACCAGTTGTGAATTGATCAGTATTAAAGTCAGTATAATATTTTTAAGAAGGCTACGGTGCTGTTATGGATGACATTTTTCTGGGATTCCCGTGGGTCACGGGATTCCTGCAAGGATTCCCGTGGGATGGGAGTCATCTCTGCCATTTATCATAGGACAGGGACGGGACAGAATGCAACGCCATATGCAGTTTGTAATTAAAAATTACATTGTAATTTGCCTTACAAATTAAAATCCAAAAAGGTCACATTAAAATTACAATTACATATAATATTTTGCACGATGAAAAAAAATGACAAAAATATAATAATAAGGGAGGGGAGCAGGATTATTTTGAAAGGGAGTGGGAGCCAGAATATGGGAGCAAGACGATACAGGATCATTTTTTTAAACTTTGGTCTGGGAGCGAGACGGGACGGGATTACTCTCTGTGGGAGCAGAGCAGGGCAGGAATGAAAATCCACTCCCATGTCAGCCTCTACTGTTGCTACAGAAACTTTTAAAATTACAGTTTTTTATTATTATTATTATTTGGCTGAAAATAGCATAATCACAATTGAAGGATCACTGGCAATGATTTTACCACAAATAAAAATATAGTTGGAATGGGTCATTACGGATGCAGTTAGCCATTTAATAGAATTTACTTTTTCTGTCTGCAGTCATTTGCACATATTAAATGTGTTTTGGAATGACTGTCCCACCTGAGAGAAAGAGTTTTGAGCCTCAAAGCATTTCTAAGAAGCTTTTGACGTCAATGTATAATAGACAGACATGTTCAAGCTGCACTCCAGACTTTATGATAAGAGGAGGTATAAAATCTTCTGGGACCCCATCTGACCTTCCAGGTTGATGAGAACAACAGTTTAAACCTTGAAGCAGAAGATGTTGACATGGTGCTTTATTTGGCATTTATCTCTTGAATCAAGACTTTTTCAGTGTTTTTTCTAAAGATGAAGGATGGTAGAATCATATAAAATAGCACTACTGTCTTTGAATGTTTCCCTTGGCTCTTTGATCACCATCTGAACTGTCCTTCCAAACAACGTTGAGGGCTGGCTAGAGTCCCACGCAACTTGTTCTTCTTAATAAGATTTGCAACTGCAGTCACTGGAGACCATGGAGATGCCAGAGTTTTTCCTTTTAAATGGGCTGATCAACAGATAGACCCAAAAAAAAAGCTCATTAACAATCCTAATTAGGTAACAGTAACTTTGAGACACAATGAAATCTCTTAAGGCTGCTCGAAAACATCTTAAAAATCGAAAATGTTAAGGATTTCTTTTTCAACTTGTCCTCAATGACAACCATGAAAAAATGCACACAACTGTTAATTTCTTTTGAGAAATAAAGTCATGGAAAAGAACAATCCTCGGGTTGGTCATGATTGTGATGTCTGAGTCTCTCGTGCACAACAAAAGTGACATTTTAACCATCCATCATCCCAGCAATTTTAATCAGATATGATTAGATTGTGTTACAGTTACATCAAATGAATTTAATTTAAATTAAAGACCAACTCCAATGAATTTGTGTTTTTGTTGTTTTTAACATGTTCTTGTGATTTTTTTCTGATGGTGAAGGGCAGAAAAAAATATAAACAACATTACAATAAGCTTAACATTTAATAGTTTTTCTTTATTCAAATTGTTGTGAATCAAGTGCAGATGAAAAATAGCGGTTTTAAAAAAGAGTTTATTTGTGACAAAGAAAACACACTGTGGGCGGGGAAGAGGCCACCTGTTCCACTCCATTCTGATGCACGACTAAATCCGTGTATGTCTTTGTTTTCCACATCTGAGCCAGCATCTGGCTCTAAACTACAAGGTAACCCTAGATCTCAAAATAGTGTAGGTCTAGGGTTGGATGGGACCTTATTGTTAAGACACAAAGTGACTGATTTTTAACCTTTTTTATTTGACAAAAAGGGAGGAGGGAAAGTAGGGACCAAGCTTTGGCCAAAGGAATGAAAGAACAAAACATGGCCTAACAACATCCACTCTAAAAACAAAATAATGAAACAAAAGACCTACTTTTACTGTCTACAAAAAAGAGGACCAAAACATACATTAGGTGGCACCAATCAACTTACATGTCCTATGTGTATGACATAGAATAAACTACAAGAGGGGCACAGGGTCTTGCCTGTCTAGCCTCCCACACACTCCAACACACAGAGGACTGAGCTGCACATAAGCATTTACAAGAAGAGTTGAGATAGCCTCCTTCTAGAGATCCTCAGGAGCTTTTAAGCAATCTAGGTGGTAGGCTCTGGGGCCAGGTTGGACAGCTCGTCAGGCCTCCAGCAGGTGTCTTCACTCAGCTCTAGGAATACATGCAAAGGAAAGAGGAAAAACAGTGATCCAAACAGGCTCTGATACTGCTCACCATTCTTGTTGCACCCGTAATGTTAGGTTGGGGGCTGGTGGGAGAGAGTGTTAACAAATAGATGACGGGATGTGGGGGCGTGCTTGCTCTGCGCCAGTAGTTCTGCCCACAACTCAGAGGCAATTTTCCATTGAACTCCTGTTGTTCTGCAGAAACTGTCTTAAAAAAACAGTTTTTTTATATTTAGGCTAAAACTGGCATGATTATAATGAAAAGACGACTAGGAATTCTTTTTCAAGGAAGATTGGAATGGGACCTAACTGGAAATTACTCATAACATACTTATACTCATCCATTACGCAAATCACATTTTTTCGACATTTTTTATCATGACCATTACATTGTTCAATTGATGCAATAAATTTCAATTAACAGTGAAGATGCTACTTGTCGAAAATGGCCTCTATTGGTTTTTGCCTTTTAATTGTAGACCGATCTGATTTATCTGAGGAAGACGGAGAAGCTGAGACGTTTTGCAGAAATGTTGTTTTTGTTGCACAGACTTAACAGGAGTTTCTTTTCTGCTCAAGTCAAGACCAAAACAGGATGCAACAGTTTCCCTGTTGTATGGGCTGCTGTTGTTTGCATACATGCTCAAATCCACAAGCCACCTGGGAGCAGGCAGAAGTAGGGCAACCTGTTCCAGTTTTTACCTACATCAGACTGCGGAACAGGAAAAAAATAGAAAAAAAAATACTGAAGGAAGTGCAATAAGAAAAAGATTATTTCTGTCATGCCACAGGAGAACATCCGTATGAAAACAATTAGTCCTTTTTCTACTGGTTTGATTAACACTGTACCTAATATTTAAGCCCTGAGGCCTGTGGCCACAGGAGACTGTGCTAATTAAAACATATATCCTGAGCCTTTCATTGCCAACTAATTAAAACATATAGCACCTTCAACCGTCAGAAATAGCTAATTTAATCATTTTATACTTTGCGTGTTGGTTGGCTCTTAATAAGTTGGCATTACCTTTAGTCATAACTGCTGCCTAATTAAGACATATAGCTCTGTCCTTTCTACTTTAGCGTTTTTTTATGGTGAGCAGTACTCCTGTCTACCCTACAGGCTCCCATTCTTTTCCTCTACCACCAACATGCAGAGCTTTTTTAACAGATTATAAAAGATGTAGGCTTTATCAAACCTATAATTGTGTTGATTTGTTTTGGGGTTTTTCAACAAAAGGCTGTTATTTTCTATTTGTTTGGTTCTGATTCTGGACAATCATATGTGTAGCTTCTTCACTTCATGAAAGCGCATAAGCGTGGAAATTCCATGCAGCCCCTGAATGCACCTTCTGCTGCGGCAAATGTGAGAATTAAATATGCGCAAAAAAGTCAGAATTTAAATGTTTGAACAAACTCTGGGATGGATGTTTGTGATGGCCAAGTGGGGAGGGAAGGCAGATGCCTAAAAGTCATGTTTGTAAGTTAGAGCCCCATGCAGAGATGGTGAATGTCTCACTTGCCAAAGTGACTAGTGGAAAAATTTTTTACCCGCCAAATCAACGTTTTTCCACATTTGGTGATCAGGCAGATGTTAATTTAGAGCCCTGGTGAAAAGTAATATTAATTTCTTGAATATTATTCTACTCTTTTCTGATAGCAATTATTAAGTACTCCATTTTGATACTTGACCTGTGAAATGGGCAATGATTTCTGATTTAATGCAATGTCTTTAATTAGAAGTAATGAGCCAGAATATGAAAACTTTGTAAAAAAAGAAGAAGAAAAAAAGTGAAACAGTTAAGTAAAGCATAATAAGGATAGGATTATTTAAGTTTGCTTCCTCCCACTCTTTTTGAAACATATAATTAAACTGTTTTTGAAAAACGTCACATTTAATGGCTTCTGTAAGTAATTTTTTGTATGTGTAAACACAAATGTTTCTATTTAGGATTTAGAGAAATTATAATAGCATAATTTACATGTATTGTGTGTATACTATACTATATATACATACATTTGCAAATATGTATTTAAATATATTTTTAAAAAATGCCCCTCTCAGCCTCTGCGGGTGGTATCTCACCCCAAGCTCAAGTCCTACCAGAGGCCTGAGTTCTTGAGGGTCCTGTGCAATTTCTTAGCTGTTTCTAGCACTGTGCTTTACTGGACTGACACTGTCTGGGGTCTTTTCAGGGATCTGCTGTAGCCAGTTCTCCAGTCTGGGGGTTACAGCCCCGAGTGCTCCATTTACCTCGGACACTGTCACCTTCACATTCCAAGTTTTTCTCCAGTTCTTCTTTGAGTCCCTGGTATTTATCCAGTTTCTCATGTTCCTTCTTCTTGATGTTACTATCGCTTGGTACTTCCACATCCACCACAACAGCTTTCCTTTGTTCTTTATCCACCACTACAGTGTGGTTGGTTCACCATTACCATCCTGTCTGGCTGTATCTGTATCTTTGTCGCTCTCTCATTCTCTACCACTTTCGGAGGTGTTTCACATTTTGATTTTAGGGTTTACACTCCATATTCTGCACACGTGTTCCTGTATACTATGTATATGTATACATATATATATATATATATTTGTGTGTGTGTGTGTGTGTGTGTGTATCTTCTTTTACTTTTTATAGTTTTTTTTATTTTGCAATTAAATCATGAGAAATAATCTTAAGTTTAATATATTTATGTAAAAATGTATATCTCTTTTGTTTATCTTCTTTGATTTTTTTTTTTTTTGGTTTGTTTGTTTTGATTGCTAGAAATAAATAAAAAATAAAAGATAAATAAATAAATTCCAAATCTAATTAGGACACTGTTGTTCCTTTGACTCTGATTTTTGTTTTTGTTTGTTTTTTTTTGTTTGTCTAGAAGCTCACAAAAGCTGCTGAAAAAAAACCAAAAGAAAAATTAAACTTGTCTTATAAAATGACAAACAGGATAAGAAACATTTCCGGAGAAAAAAAAATGAAGTGGAACTTCTCAAAAGTGATTTAATAATCAAACACTAATGCTTAGATCAACATTAGACTCCAATGTCAGGTACAAGCAGAGCACACTAAACCATGGAAATGTGTCAGATTTGATGATGCCATTGAGAATTTGTAAAATCTCCAGTAATTTTTTTATGTTCACATTATGATCTGGAGTAACGCAGGTGTATAATTATATTTACACATCATAAAACCTGGATAAGGTGACAGCGTGCACCACTCCATCAATCACAGAGTTACTGTTGTTTCCTTTAACAGTAGCCTCTTTGAATTATTCAGCACTTCTTTTTATTTAAGGTCTCCAAAACTCTGACTTGAATTCATTATTTTTGTTTGTGTTTCAGAATGAGCAAAATTACCTTCTGCTTCGCTGGTATTAAACTGCAAAGCATTTACCATTATCCTGATTTTCCCAGTTAGCTGGAGGGCTTTTAGTTCTGCTGCTATGCTCCCTCATTCATCAGCTAATTACAGGTTATAAATCACAGCCATTCGTTCTAATATCAACAGCATTCTGGTGAAAAATCGAGCAGCGGGGTTCATCTGCAAGCTCTGGGCTGTCATGAGCCTCTGAACTAGGGGCTCATCAAGTGGTTCCAGGGTTTACACCGTACCAAAACACTGCATTTATTAAACCTTTAATCCCCGCAATGATGACTTCAAGTGTCCTAGACAACATAAAGACACAAAAGTAACAGAAACAATCATTAAAAGCTTTATATAGAAATTTGTAAGATTTAAAAAAAATTTTTTTTTTTCTCATATCAGGTATTTTATAAAAGCATTTCCTCTCTAATATGTTTAAGTCATTAAATATGACAGACTAAAGGAGACAATAAATCTACTGTAATCCAGTCTTCTTTAAAACACAGCTCTCACAAACTTGATGTAAATCAGCCAGGATTAAATTTGATCCGACATCTTCCTGCTTTTCGTCTTTTACTTAACGACCACACTTTCAATGCGATGGAAGTAAACAAAACTTGCAGCCTTTTTTTGAATTCACACTCCAGCAGTCATTTTAGGATAAAAGGATTTTGAACATTACCAGACTGACAAAGTGAAGGTGAAGCCCTATTTACATCCACAAGAGTTAATAATTTAATGTAGGCTGTGACCGAATCATTAAGTCAAATACTCATTTGGTATTCCAGATTTCTGTTGGACACTTCAATATCTTTCCACAGATACCTGGGGGAGCCGGGCTCATTAAAGCAGAACTATTGTTGTGAAGACAGAAAGAGGTCTGTGCCTTAATATATTATGAGTCCCAAGCCGGATGAATTCACCTCTGAAGAAGTCATTCAGTCTCTGAAGTGCAGATTCTTGACAGAAGCTGAGCTCTTTTGTTTCTACAGGGATCTTTGTGTTTTACATTTGAAATTAGGTTCACTAAAAATGCCATTGTTTAGTTTTGCACATAATTATAAAGCACCTCATTAAACTTTTTGTAAATCAATGGTTTCTCTAAATATTAGCTAAAAGAAAAAAACAATGTGTATCTCAGACAGTGGCCAATGATCACAACTGAATTGGCAACATCAGTCCATCCAATTTCTGAACCTGTTTTGTTCCTTTTGGGGTCATGGGGGTGCCAGAGCCTTATGGAGACAGAGCAGGGTACACTCTGGACAGGTCGCCAGTCTGTCGCAGGGCTGATTGACAACAGAATGTGTATTTTTAACAATCCAATGAAGTAGAGTTTTAATTTCCTATCAAATATTTCACATGTTCTAATGAAAAAAAAAAATCAGATTTCCGAGGACGTTTTTTTAGAATGAACAGCCTGAAGCGTCTGAAACTCCTCAAACCATCTGCAAGGCTCTCAGTAGATACGTGATGTTCACGAATGAATCGAATCTTTTGACGGCTCATTAACGTCAACGATGGGAATCGACTCACAGTCGGCTGGGAACCATCCTTTGTTTTGGTGGGGTTTTTTTCTGTTCTTCTCCTGAGTGTTTTATGTTTACATAAATGCTCAAACAAGGGGATCCTTCTAACTTCAGATGCAAATATCACATAAGAACACGGATTCACAGGAGTTCCTCCACGAAAAAAGAAGAGAGGACGGAGCCTCTAAGTCACAGCGCATGCAGAGTGAGTAAGAAAATGTTCTTTTGTTCAGTGTTTCACCAGAAGCTTTTGTATGGAGTTTAGTGACAGTTTTTTTTTGTTTGTTTGTTTTAATCCACAGTACCATAAAAATCAAACGAGGCTATTATTGGTGTAAGACTTCTTTTAGCTTCTATTTTGACAGTTATGGGTTAAGAAAAAAACTATATCACCTATTACTGGTTACTACATGAAATCTAGAGTATAAATTACTTTTAAACCAGGTGCAGATATTTTACAGAGAATTAAGATAAACTTTACCCTCAAAAGTTAAGGTAAATAGTTGGCTAAAAAGAAAAAATCAGAAGCCCACTTCAGACTCATACAGGCCGGTGCATGAAAATATTGTCTGGCATTAAACCGGTCTATGGTCTGGAAAAGGTTAAACACCATTCATACATTAGATTGTATTGATTTGAAGTATTGATTTTCTGTTTTGTTTTTTATTTTGTTCTCACCTTACAACTGCTTAAAGTTTATGATTTTCAACAATTTGAACGAGCTTGGTAGCATCAAGCAGATATGTTCAGTCATCTCATGACAGCATCTGCAGGTCAGTTTGTTTTTCTTAGTCAGTGGTGACTGGATGATATTTATGACTCCATATACTGAAATGATCATGTTTTAAATTTAAACAAAGGGACATTTCAAAGAACGCTTCCCAAACCAGACTCTGTCTAGCTTTAAAAACTGTCTATTACCATTCATTGATGTTCCTTCGACTTTATATAAAATCAGTTACACCTTAAAACAGTTCATTCAAATGCAGCAATGGGGAGATGGGGCATTTTTACATAGAATGGAATCACTTAAATGTCTAAATCTTTGTCAAGACAACCAACCCAAAAGACATTAGCGGTCAACTGTAGGGCTCCTGACTCCTCCCTGTAAATGATTCAATCAGGAACCCACTTTCATTTTTTAGACAAGCCCATTTTTCAAAATTTGGCATATTTTCATAAAATTGAAAAAAAAAATGAATGAGACAATAAATTGGCAAAATACTGACACGTTTTTGGGCCATTGTCTATGTCTGATACAAGAGGTTTTTTTTTTGGTCATAAGTGAGACGAGTCTTGGTGTTCCTTTTACTTAGCATCTTTCTCCTCGAACACTGCCATATGTAGGAGTCATAAACTCAAAGTCAAAATTGTAAATGAGTCAATGAATCTGCACTTCTTCTCCACATGGCTTTACTGTCTTCTGGTTGCTGATGTCAGGATTCAGCCATCCAGCTCCACCTCCGACCGTCAGAGGCAGCCCTCTCCTGAGTACTGACTGTTCACCTGAACACACCAGCTGATTCTCATTCTCTCATCAGTGATACGTCTAGTAGCCTGCTCACCCCTGTAATCCTTACAAAGTCTTGTTTTGCCTGCAGACAGTCTGAGCGTTTATTCTCCTGGTTTGTTCTTCTCTGTGCATCGACCTTTGCCAGTCCCTCGTCATCCTGCCTCACTTTGTGTTTTTGACTTCTGCTTGTACTCTGACCATTGTTTTGTCTTGCCACTGTGCTCTGTCATTGAAATGTTTGCACGTGGATCCAAATGCCTCCGTCTCCAAATTACAGAAGACTTCCACCTCCACCTGGGAGGAGGGAACATGGAAGAACACAAAAAAAAGTCCAAAATACATTTAGGGGTCCTGCAGCCAGACAGATGGGAGGGTATCAGAACCGCTCAGTAACAGATGTGAAGTCCCAACAACTCTCCCCAGGGTTAGGAAACATAAGGGAGCAGCCTCGCCGACCCGAACAGGCGAACAGGACAAACAGCCAAGAGGGATGAGCAGCAACCATCCTCAGGGACCATGAAGCCTGACTCCGGTGACTCTCCTCAGGAAAAGACACATGAAGAGGAGCAGCCCCGGTGACCCTCCACAGGAACAGGAAGCTTGAAACGGATTTGGTGGAGATGGCTTGGCATGAATATAGTTGCAGGAAAACCCCTCTGATGTGGCATGGTGTGGACTGCAGTGGCAGAAGACCCTGCCACTGCAGCAAGAAGTCTCCTTCTGGGTCCAAGGTGGTTAGGTCATTCTATCACAGAAGTGGTGGTGGAGGACCCAGAATGCAGGAGACCAGGCTTGGTGGTGGAAACTTAAACGTTTAATAAACAAACTTGAACATGACAAAAACCCCATGGGAGAAACAATAAGGTTGCAGAGCAGAACAAAACAGATGACCTGACCAGGATTAACTGCAAACCAGACACTTACATAGGCTGAAGGCAGCTGTTGATCATTAACCTGAAACTGGTGACTGAGGGACAAATCCTAAATCACAACAAAACCCAAACCAGAGTTCACAATCCTTACAGCTGATGTGTTCTTAGACTGGTTGGTTCCTCACTGTAGGAGGGTACTTTGCTGTTTCAAGTTTTCTCCACGTGTGGGGACTGGCTGTCTTTGTGGGTCTCTGGACTCCAGAGCTCCAGAACTTTTCATTTTAGCTGTTTCACTTCTGTTGAAGGGATTTCTTGATCCTCCAGGTTGTTGATTCTGCTAGGCAGGTTTGAGTGGAAAGACAAACTGAACTTGGCTTCATAAAAGAGGTCCTTCATCACACTTCACTTAGAATTTAGCAGAAAAGAGTGTCTCTGAAACTCAGGAAGGTTTAGATTAAATGTCTCTGTTTTGATTTAAACATTAATTAAAAAAGAATGTTTTGTATTTCTGACTGTTATGTTTGAGTGATATTAGCGTTTGATTAATCTACTGAATCATTTTAGATTAGGGAAGCAACTATTCGGTTAAAACCTCAATTTCTGGGTCAAGGTTTTGTTTTCATTTGATTAATGATTTGTACTTTACAAAACTACAACAAAAAGATAAAAATTCAGGAAAATACTTTTTTAAAAACTGAATAACACGTAAGTAACAATGAAGAAAAACTGAAACCAAGAAAAAAGGCAGCAGAACATTCTCCAGGGCATCTTCTGACTCTGTCACGTCTGTCACATGTGTTCAGAGTGAACCTGCTTTCATCTGCGAAGAGCACAGGGTGCCAGTGGCGAATTTAACAATCTTGGTGTTTTCAAGCAAATGCCAACCTCTCAGTTGCCTTAGACTTAGCCCAGTGTCATCTAGTAAAACAATGAAAAATAAATCATTCTCAGATTTAGCAACATAGGTTGAAATGGGCTGCACGGTGGTGCAGTGGTAAGTGCTTTTGCATCAGAGCAAAAAATCCCTGGTTCAAATCCCAACTGGGTCCCTTCCTTGTGCATCTGTGGGTTTTCTCCAGGTTCCAGTTTCCTCCCACAGTCCAACAAGATGCTTCATCCATGAATTAGTGATTCAAATGTGTTCTTTATGAGAGTGTTAATATGTGGCCCTGCAGCAAACTGCCAACCCATCCAGGTGTACCCAGAAGTAGCTAGGATAGGCTCCAGCAACGTTGTGACCCTGAAAGAGATTCAGTGGGTTCAGACAATGGATGGATGGCTTTTGGAAAAAAGAAATGTCAAAGAGGGCAAATCGCATTGAGAACAAAATATGTGCACCACTCTCATGTCAATATGTAAAGATATGTACTTTTATAAAATAAAAATGTACCAAATAGTAAAAATATATATAATTAAACCAACACTGGAGAGGTCATTCCTCTGTTAACCAAGTATAAAAGTGAAAGAACAAAAAGTTTTTTGGTCATAAAGCCACAAGCAGCTCTGTCTAATGCAAAAATGCTGAAGTGACGTCTTGAATGAATACAACCTGAGTTGTCGTGGACTTTCATTTCACTCTTGTGACTAAGATTTTAATCAAAAGGAAAACATCCTCTCCTTATGCTGTGCACTTAGCTCAAACAAAAAGATGTGCATATTCTCCCCTTGTTTTCATCCTCCTCCTCAAATTGGTTTTCTCTGTCTGTACCCCCTCACTTTTCTTTTATTAGCTGAGGTTCAAATACATGCAAATGCAATATTTCTGTCACAAGGACCACTGATTTATGCTCTCAGTCCCTGCCAGCATATCAGGCTTTCCGTGGGTTTTCAAGTTTTCAAGTTATTGCCAGCAGTGAAAAATAAACAGCGCTGTTATTCCAGAGCTCCTCAGAAGACACTTGATGCATGCAGTGCCCACAGTTAGGATGACTTCATTATTGGGCTCTGTTTGACTTCCTTTAATGCTCACAGTTGACATTTTATTGGTATTTCAAAAGACATTCTCGAACAACGGTGCACTGGGAGAAAGTGAAGAAACTGAAGGATATGTTCAGGTTGATAAATCATGATTTATCACGATTTCTAAAACAGAGAAATATGATAACATTAACCCTTAAATTCAAGGATGCCTCGCTTCCTCTGGTTTTGGTGGAGAAACAATGCACCATTGTTACCAAAAGCGACTCAATCCTTTCAGGGAATTTGATTTTGAACCTTAAGATTTGTGTTGTCAATGAGTGTCAGTTTTTTTGCTGCAGGTTATTTTCACTTATCCTCAAATACAAATCCCAATGGACTAAGCCTACTAATATAGATATAGAGTAAAAAAATCCAAAAGAACCAGATCAACCAACTTTGAAAATATAGGGCAATGAATCTTAACTAGCCTAATACCATTGATTTAATTAAATAACTGACAAGTAAAATTGCTGTAGAATAAGAATAGGTTACTGACAAAATAGATGAAATTCTTATTTGCTATGTACTAAAAACCAAGATGAAGCGTGGGCATTAGCATGCACTTTACTGTTTGGTGCAACCAGTATGGTGACCTCAGAGGGCCTGAGGAAGCTGAAAGGTCAAGCAGCTCCAAAACCAGGGGCCAAAACATAAAGTGATATACAGACAATAAAGAAAATGTAATGAATTTTAAAACAAATCAGCTGCCAGAGTGATGCAACTAAAACGAGGGAAATGTGTTTGTGTTTCCATGTCAGCAGCAGCATTTTGCTGTTGTAGTGGAGCAATAGATGAGGCTCTTAAAAAACTTTGTGGTAATCTAGTCTAGTGATCTCAAACACTTGATAATATCTAAAAGCCAAAAAGGCTTTATTTTGTGTAACTGAAAAGAATAAACGCTAGCCTCGAAGACAGTCTCTTCAGTTTAACGTTTTGCTTTGATTTACACTTCCAAACCCCAGTACCAGTCCGCAGGTCACTTGATACTGAGTCGCAGACCAAAAAAAAAATTCATATACTAACTTAGATTACAGGAAGATTTGTTTTAAAAACTACTAGATTCTGTTCACCACATCCACTACCTTCCTAAAGCAGCTGCTCAGCCTGCTAAATTAAAACCCCAAAGTTAGCAAAGTTAATAGAAAGGAGTCAGTCAAAGATGACATGGAGGAGGAATTTTCAACTTCAGAGAAATCTGCTATTTACAGACAAAGCCAAGATTCTTCCTTGAAATATGGATTTTTTGTTCAAGTTGTTCCTACGTGCCAAGCTGACTGTGCAAAATGCGGTGACTGACTCTAATAGTACATGTGTGCTGATAATGAAGTTGCAGACACACATTACATTTAGAAAATATCACTTTTGTGATATTTGTATCATTTTAGTTTGCTCTGTTAATATGTCACATCAAAAAGTTGGAGAGACAACTTCAAATTGTATTTTTAGGTAGAATTTTAATTTGAAAAATAGATTTTTTTGGAAACCAGAAACTTAAAAAAATTAAGTACCAACGTCAACCTTGGTTAGTAATAAAATTGTCTGCCAATCAAAAGGTTAGGGTTTAAAGTGCCCAGGTTGGCACCATACATGATCACATTTGCTTTATGGTGTCAATGATACTTGAAGGTTTCAGTTTCATCTCAGGTTTTATGTTCTCAAGACAATTATGGAGAATTACAACATGCTTTAAAACACCTTCGCCTTTTCCAAATCAATCTAGTGACTTTCAAAGACTTAAAACCGAGTAGAAACTCTGCTCAGCTTTTAGAGGAAACTGTTGGGTCTCAGCTGTGACACTTGCTGTTTCCATGTCCTACCATTTGTTTAGTCGTCAATATGTGGTGGCACAACGGCAGAGAGAATCGAGTACCAGCACGGAGACTGACGGAAATTTCAATCTGACGTGAATTTAGAGAAATGAGGATAGATTATAATGAGGATTTTAACACGCTCAATGTGCTAACATTAGACTGATGGCATGCAAGAATGACATGAAGTGAATTCATGTCATTACTGGCGTCATTAAATCAGCATGAAAATCCCCTTGTTGACAGAGCGGAGCCTGAACTTTGCTGCCTCCCACTAGCTGTCATCTGTTGGGTTCTTGCTGGGAGAGAATGAGAGCGTGTCAACTGTTGTACATGCAGAGGCTGATTGAAAAGCATGTTGTTCAGATCGTACAGGGACTCACAGCTGGAGTTTCTCTCAGACTTCCTCAGAAAGGAAGGTGAAGTTAGCCTAACTGCTGCCAACAGAAATATGTCTCCTTCTTTTAGGGGTCTTTCATGCTGAGGCTTTACCAGCAACAGAGTTTTTCAACTTTTTAAGGTGAAGTACATTTTAGGGGGTTCCTGCATGCATCATGAAATATATGTTATATTTTTAAATGAACAGCCTATATCTTTTTGTTTTTAAAGTCTTAGTCTGTTATTTATTTAACGTCCCATGACTATATCGATTGCTGGGTTTTGGACAGTGAGAATGCATCTTCTAGAAATTAAACCAACAAAGTTTTGTAGTTAGAGGTCTTTGTAGGTACAATTACTTTTATTTACAACCGCTCAACATTGTTAGTGACACATAAAAAAAAAAAAAAATTGTTTGACAACACTACACATCAGCCACGTTAGCATTTTCACAATAACACCCAAACTTGTTTGCAACTCGAAAAAAAAAACAAAAACAGACAGACATTTTGATAGAGTCCCGTAAACCTCTCAAAGTTGCTTTGACATCAGTAAATGCATGGTATGTGTGGAAGAAAGCATGAATTAAGTCTCATACGGCCTCTCATAACCAGTATTCCATATAAATCATATATAGATTTTACAATATAAGGCAGGATTAACCACAACAGTGGTCAGGATCAATCTTTTTGTCCTCAAATAACTATTAAAACTTCAGACCAAAAAATGATGTCACCAGTGCACCAGTGATTTATGCTCTTACATATATTAAAAAAGGATGTTTCTGTTAATTATGTCATTGTAAACATGCTCTTAATGCTATCTCAGGTCAGTTTGCTACAGCTACAAGTTTAAAGGGCACTACACTCTGGGTCCCTTGTAATGTATGCACAGATTTTTACTGTTTATTAACAGATCATGAAATAATTGGATTAAAAAACTGACTCCAGTTTCAGTTGATTGTAATTTTGACAAATCCATAAAGATATCAATTATACCAGCTCTCTGAGGATTCCTGAGATATATCACCCAGCGGTTTGCCAGCAGTCCAGCTGATTTTCAAAGAACCCATACAAGTTGCCATGGTTCAACTGATGATGAACACTGACATGAAAACCATTTTAAAAGGATTATTTATAGTTTGGTACATGAGAAACATCCAATGTCACAGATGTGTTAATGCTGCTCTCATGAAATCTGTCTGGTGTAACACGAGTTAAAATTCCCTAGTGTTTTTAAAGGTAAAAAGTAGAATAATAATGCCAAAATACAATATTTTGTCAGCTTTGATATATGATTAAAAACTCATTTCCATGTTTTTTTTTTTTTTTGATGAAATGTTCACTTGTGCATTTCTTCTGTATTTTTAAATGCGTTTTCAATGGGTTTTTTTTTTTCAATCAAGACCTTTTTGAGCAAAGCAGTTGAAATGAGGTCTTATTAGGAAATCTTTTCAGCTATCTATGGAGTTCCTGACAGATGTGTTCAGCATCCTGTTATTGTTGTTTACATTCAAGATCCCCAGTATCCAGATGTGCAGCACTGAGTCAAAACGTTTATTTTAATCAATCCAGACAATCTCTACACACCACTGAGTGATCTTATGTTTTCGTCACATTCACCCATATGGGTGGTAGATCACTACTGGTGCTGCTGGTTTTCGAGGTGTTCTGGCCTGTAGGTTCATAATCCTTAATAAGAGTACAGGTGTGTCTTGCAGTTCATGTGAGGCTTGTGCAGCCACTTCAAGGGAAGTCATAAAAATGGAACGTACCAGCATGAGGTGAGTGATGAAGTATTTGTAGAGATAGTGTAAGTTACATGCACTTCTGACATTTGGGGGATGCTGTTGAATAGTCCCCTAATGCCGCACTAGTTGTTAGTAAGGTGCGCACATTGGCTCCTTACTGACCACTCACAGGGTGTGATTGTGATATGTCAGAGCTGGAAAAGTGTAGGACCCCCACACAAACTACACTCTGTCTCATTTCCTCGTCTTTAACAGTAAGGCAAGGGGCACACACTGATCAGTTGAACAGCACCAAAGGGCTCCCAGCGTTTACTACAACCTGTCACCTTCATCATGCCCACAGCAATAAATGTGCATGAACATTTTCGATCAATGGGCTCACTAAACCGCCCTATTCAGGTTTGCTTATTTTTTGCCCGTAGACAGCCTGGATCCACACCTAAGGGCAGTTATGACTAAGTCCATTGTCAGTGCTCTGTTCTGATTAATTCTTTTCACTTTGCATTACGCAAAACTTCTATACGTAACCTTGAAGTGCATGTATCACTGCTTCACTCATTTTTACCATTTCTTTTGACAATTTTCAATTTGTAGAATTGTAATTATTCCAAATTGCTTCTAAAATTCTGATGTAAGTAATTTGTCACATGATCAATCTTGAGTGTTTGATATCAAACATGATTAATGTTCTCAACTGTGGTTTTTGTATCTTCAACAATAACATATTAAATCAGCTTTTATTGGGAGCGCATTCACCTTCATGAAATCCCATGCATGAAAACTAGAAGCCTTTCCTTATTTTTACATTCAAGAACATCAATAGCTGACATTCATTGTTTCTTTAAATGCATCTGCATCTCTTTTAGATTCAGTTTCTATTTATATCCATCCAAATCTCTCATCAATTGTTCTCCATTAAACGTTGCTGTGGTCTCACCTTGCCACGAGGAAAACGAGGAAACTGGTTCAAAAAAGTCTCAGTGACGTGGTGGAGCGAGCTAGCACATTTAGCGCACTTCTGGAAGTGACACATTCTCAACCACAAGTTTCATAATGCGACCTTTTCTTTTTGGCACAGTGCTGACTTTGTTGTTCTATCAATAACAAGAGCTGTCAGAGCCGAGTGCCTGCAGTCCTGTGACGTACTGTAATTCCCCCTGATAAAGCCTGTCTCTGCCTCTTTTTATTTGTTTATGTCAGCTTCGTTTCGCTCCCTCTTTATCTCAGTCTGCTCCTCTCTGCTTCCCTTTGTAACGCAAGCCTCCGTCTCTGAAATTAATCTGAGGTTCTCACAATGAGCTTAGAGGGCATTACATATGCAAACAAAAGCCTGATATTAAAAATCAAGCCTTTGCCCCTGAGGGAAGAAAACACAGTATTTACATTGAGCTACACACTGTTCATTCAAATTTGAAAATACTAGATTTACACGAGGAAAATGAATATGTTCCATGGCTTGCAGTCAGATGATCTGCAGCTATTAATCATCCGATCAGCATTCAACAGTTCCAGTGCTTTATTTGGATGTTTTTCATCTGGGCAGTCTAGTAGCTTGAATAACAGTGGCTCGTATCATATGGTTTATGTTCCTGGTTAAGCTGCTTAGCAAAGATTGAAGCTTAAACACTCAGCTGCAGAAATGTATATTTGGTGAACATAGAAAGGGCTTTCATTTTGTTTTCTGATATGCACAAAAGGCAACCACAAAAAAGCAGACAATAAGAATCTCCAAATACAAGTGCTAATAAGTGTTCATTTTAAAATTAACTCAATAGAATTAATTCATTAAAAGAAGAGTTTTGTCCAAAAAATTTTAGTTTTCTTTATGTAATCTATAAAAGCATATAATAAATGTACATTTATAAAATGAAATCTGAGGACATGGGTCTGTAAACACGGAAGTTCATGACTTAGTAATGAAATATAACCAAGTAGGAAATTAGGCCGGATGGAGGGAATTACTCATCCTGCTGTAAGGTAGATTTCAATTAGAGGCTGCAGAG
This sequence comes from Adrianichthys oophorus, assembly GCA_036245035.1. Lineage (NCBI taxonomy): Eukaryota > Metazoa > Chordata > Actinopteri > Beloniformes > Adrianichthyidae > Adrianichthys > Adrianichthys oophorus. The sequence continues at coordinate 3,998,060 of BSAI01000187.1, read as the reverse complement.
GCAGCTGCACATGCTTATCTTCTCAACTAAGCGCACTAATGCTTTATATGTGCATGTGTGGGAATGATCCATTTACAATTATTAGCCAGCACATCAGTCTACCACATGTCTGAAATTGCATAAACCAACAACTATTTGGAAATAGCCAAATTCAGTGCTTCAAAAAGTCTGTTTAGATCTGGAACCAGAGGGGATTTCTGCTTTGTGTTTCAAGAGCACAAAGTGGGTTTAAAGCCCAGACACACTAATCATGCAGCACACTTTAATAGAGCAGTTTTTTCTGTCGATAAACTCCTCATTTTCAGAACCATCCCACCTCTGGGTACTGTCCAATGGCAGGACTTTTGAAACCATGTGTGCGCCAGAACGTCCAAAATGATTTTCAGAGAAATTAACATTGTTTTATTATAAAAACATTATGTGTGAAACCAATAACTAATACAGTGTTCCCTCATTATATCGCAGTTCAGCTTTTTCAGTCTCGAAGTTTCACTGATTATTTACACTGCAGCTTTGCTTTATTTTTATTTTATTGACAGTACGTTGTGTTCTGACTATCTCCCAATTGGCTGTTGAACTTGTCAGTCTCCTCTGTGCCATGTCTTTTGTGCAGAATGTGTTCGGTTTGCCACATTTACATAAATACAGGACTTCATTTTCTAGGAAGGTTTGAACTTTGAGAGTTAAGAAACAAATAAGAAAAGTGTGAAAATGTTCATGTCTGTCTAAAGTTGATAAAGTGTGTAATGAGTACTTGCCTTAAACATTCTTTATTCTACTTTGTGGATTTCACCAGTCACAGGTTATTTTTAGAACATAACAGAGAGAACACTGTATACCCCACATACAAAGTATACTTTTAAACATACAGCTACTGCTGCTTTCACACCAAACGTAATTCACGGGTCAAATTTATGTCGGACGGCTCTATTTGGACACACTTAAAGGAGCCCGGCCACCGACCGGTGTCTAAAGTAAGGAAAACCAGTTAGACCCGGCATTTATTCATCAATTAAAGACTGGCCACAATTGGAAGATATACGGGACTCATTTTAAGGAGCTCTAAAACAAGATTCAATAATCACATGTCCATGCCTGGGCTCATGAGTTAATTCAAAGACTCTCCAGTACGGTGAGCTTCACCATCTACTGCAGGAGCTGCGTCTGAATGAAGACCGCTTTCTGCAGTGTTTCCGTCTCTCTGTGGCCCTGTTTGAAGACTTACTGTCCCGTATTCATCTGAGGTGGAATGAATACAAATAGGAATAAAATTAGAGGCTCTTTTTATTATTGTCTCAATGCAAATAAGAAAAAATATCATAGAATTCAGTAGAAGAAGAATTGGATCAATCTTCCATGTTGGATTTGGACTGAAACGTCAAGTGCCCAAAGTTGAGTCCCTGATTGGTTAATCTAAATTGCACCTGACACTCAAATTACACTGCAGGACCTAGGATTGTGTCTGTACATTAACTTAACATTAAAACTACTGGACGCCCCTGATGTGCGAATCGCATTTGATGTGAACACAGCTTTATTAGAACACAGACCAACCATAATTTGAAAGAAAAATCACCAAAGTGTTGAAAAAACATATGTCCAACCATGAAAAGAAATCTGCAGGCTTGGAAACTGTATTAACGGGTGGTGTGAAGTACCTTATCTGGTCTTTACCTGAACAGAGTTCATTATTACTACATCTGTGGTAACTCCCCAAAAGAATTATTCTGGCTTGATGAATCCCTTGAAGTGAACAACCCTGACCAGGAGCTGTGTTGCTCCTGGTGTGGCACGCAAACTGCTGCCTCGTGTTGGAATAGACTTTCATGGCAAATCACTTATTGTACGGGGAGATGCTAAGTGTAGTTTTGCACCAAAAAAAGCCAATCAAAATAACCCACACTTTACCACGCTGTTAGATGAGGTCCATCACAAGTGGCATAATAATCCACTCCAACCATCTTTTGATCTGTTTTAAATGGTTCTCAGTGGTCTTTTAATTATGATTATGCCGTTTTCAGCCAAAATCAAAGACATCAGTTCACTAGTGGGCATTGTTTGTGCTCAATCTGTTTGTGACAATCTAAAAGGCCACTAGTTAACCAGTTACATGCAAATGTTCTACTAGATCACTATTAAGGCTCCTGTAAAGTTCACCAGTTAACTAGTGTAACCAATCAAAGGACATGGTTTCTGCAGAGCGGCAGGCCTGAGCACCAGCAAAACAAAGGTGCAGAATGTTTTGAAAGAGCAAAAAGCAACTCAACTCACCAGTTATCACCAGTACAACTGTGATAACTTTGTCAGAACATCCTTGTGTTTTCCTGGTTAAGGTGAAGCATTAAAATCTTTTTGGTGTTTTCTTTGTTGTCTTTTGGCATCTCTCCCTGTTTTCAGTGACAGACTTTAATAAGCATTCGATCCAGTCCTTTTAGCTGTAGAAGAACTCTTCACATTACAGTATAGATTACCTCAGTAAGAGTCAACAAAAGCTCCAAGTCTCCGCCATCGACTCAGCAATCCCACCTTGAACAGAGGGATTACAGACTGAGTGATAGTCAGTGGGGCAGACAGAGAAGTAAAGAGAGAAGAAAATGAGAAAGTGGTGGAGAGAATGACTCTAAATGGCACTGAGAAAATAAATAAAAAGATCTCAGACTAAGTAAGACAGGGAGGAGAGGGAAATCTAGAGCAATAATCCAGAATATGCATTTAGGATGTGCAGTCCATTAGGGGTCCATGGGCGAGAGGATAAATAGAGGTCAAGTGACAGAAGAATTAAGGTAAAAGTAATGGATGAAGAGCAAGGGAAGCAAGGTCATAAAGAAAGGTGTAAAGACAGGCTCAGAGAATGGAGAATAAAGTGAACGATGGATGGATATAGGGAGTGAGGGTGTATTATACAGTGCATTAGGAGAAGTGGATAAGGGCCAAAGGGCCACTAAAAGCTTTTGATTGTCTGAGAGCATAACTCTAACGGTTCACAGTCGGCTAATTCTGCTTTAATAGAAGGATTTTCATCACCTAAGAAAGCAGAAGTGACAAAACTGCAGTGCTGGTTTCCTGACAGAGCATGGTGGCCTGTTTTACAGTTTTAATACCTCCGTTAATGACCTGTCATAGCACAAGCACAACATGGTATATGCTGTCCTATGAAGCATGTTAATGTGCAAAAATATCAGTTGATAAGAATTCAAATGAACTTGACTGACATTCACATACAGGATAAGTTTGCTTCCATTAAGATGGCTGGATATGGAGAAAACCTGCTGTTCTACACTTAGTCAAGAAAGTCAAACAGAATCAAAGTGACACTCTCCAAAACCAACGTGTTTTTATTTTGAATATACAAGTCGACTTCCTTCAAACTGAAGGATTCAGAACTCTTGTAGACCAGTGGTCCCCAGTTGGTACCGGGTCACAGAGAATAAAAACACAACCCACGTATTTTACTTGGATTTTCTGATTTTAAAGAAAGTTTCAAGTGTAACGTTAATCAATCACATGTTGAAGATAAAGCGGTTGCACCAACCGCGAAATTGAAACAACCAAGCTAACAAAGCACAACCGTTGTTTCCACGCACCATAATACAATGGCATTAAGAGGAAGCTGCTAATAAAGTTGCTCAAACAGGGGATTTATGTCTATGCTTATATTTAGAAAAAAACTGTTTTAGTTGGATGAGGCTGAAGTTGGCGTCCGATTTTTGCAGCTTCCATTTTTGCAGTTATGGGGTAAGGGAACATCTCTATCACATTTTAACGGTTCCTACATGAAATCTAGCGAACAAATGAAGTTGAAACCAGCTGCAGATATTTTACAGAGGTTGAAAATAAACTTCTCCATCAAAAGTTAAGAGAAAATGGAGGCTTAAAAAAAAGAGAAATTGGACATCGGCTTAGCCTCATACGGGCTGGCCATGAAAATATTGTCTGACCTTAAACGAGTCCATACCTGAAAAAAGTTGGGGACTACTACTGTAGGCCACCTTGTTGGATGACAAGACTTCCTTTCTGCTCATGAGCTGAAACAGCTGAGACATTGTTTTCAAAAACAGGTTGTTTTCACTGCTCTGCCATCAAATCCTCATTTCCAATTTGTCAATGACGGCATCACCCTGGTGTGATACAACCCAAAGGTGTTGTATCAATGCGCCAAAGCTTGTTTACACAGTTTCTGCTGACATCTTTGCTTTCTCAGTTCTGCAGTGGCAGCTGACACCACATCTTCCCCGGTCATCTTAACCTGAAGGGACAGCCACATAAAGACCAGATCAAACCACAAAGAGCCAACAAAACACTTGTCCTTTGCAAAAGACGCTCCGCAGCAGATGTGTTGTGGGGCTGCTGTTGTTCCCCACGATTAGAATGGGTACATGACCTCTTTCTTGAGTCAAGGTTAAAATGATTTGTCCGATGACGGGTCTTTGCTCATTTATTTGTATTAGAAGTCATACATCTATGGCTAATTAGACGGCCTTTCAGCGCGCCTGCTGCTGGAATTCCCATCAGAAGGAAAATCCCTACATAATAGGCTAAAGAAGACGCTAAAAGGAGAGATTACCAGCAGGAAGGGAAATTGTGGACTTGCTGTGTGCATGCTTGAATTTATTCACAGACAAAAGTGTGGCTTTAGCTTATTGTGCGTTTGCATTCAGGGAATGTGGGCCTTAAAAGCTGTGGGGTTTCTCCAGGTCTCTTGGTATTTTTGATGAGTCCGAATTGAAACTAAAAGTGATGAAGGGTGTGTAGAAAAAACCTGCAAAGACTTAACACAAAAAAGATTATTTTATTTCAAGTTTATATTACTTTCTACAATCCCAAATGATTTAAAGAAAGCTAAAGAATAACAATAAAGCAACAGGCCTTGTTGTAATACTTCGTTTTGTCTTTAAAGCTAACTTGAAGCATATAAAAATGTGTGCTCAATTACATTTTTTGATCGCTATTAGAGTCAAAAAAGAAGAAAAGCGTATGCACTGGGGACGTACGTCACCGTACAAAGATAAAAGGGTATAATTGGACAAGATTTCAACAGAAAACGGGCAAATTTCCCCATGAAGACATTTATTTAGTTGTTGACCTTGGGGATGTGGCAGTAGCTTAGAGAGGCGGAAACAACACGATAAGAGCTTTTTATTCCGATAAGGCCAGGTTTTTTTTTGTTTTTGCTGTCTGCCCTTTTCTAATCTGCATAGTGTTGTCTAATGCCACTGGGTGATTTTTCAGCTCCAATTGGAATAATAACACTGCATCCTTTTAGCTGAAAACACCACTAACTGCTTCAACCTTGCAGAGAAACAAAAAGGGCAAACTACTTACTTTGACTGCTTTTGAATTCAACAGTGCTTGAATTCCAAGTCCTTAAAGAATCAATCTACATTTTTATGGACATCTTAAAACATTCTTGCATGAGTTCAACTTGACTTCTGCATTTCAATCCAAAGCTCAAATCAAATATCAGTCATGGTGTAGAAATAGTCAGTCGACCTCTAATCGGAATATCGCAGGTTGGATTCCTGCCCTGCCTGCCCATGGGTCAAAGTGTCTTTGGGCAACCCCACATTGCTCCTGTTGGTTATAGGTTGGCGCCAGTGTAAGGCAGAGGAGCCGGCATCAGTGTGTGAATGGGACTGTGACTGTAAAAGATTAGGGACTTCTCAAAAGATAGAAAAGCACTACATAAGTTGCCACCATTTACCATAAAAACAAGAAGTATCAGCATGATAACATTAAGTCAGATTGCTTGTTTTTCTAAAGTCATAAACAATTATGTTTTTTATTCAAATGTCCTTTTCAGTTAGAACGTGTTTTAATTTGAATCATTCTAAGTAGAAAACAAGACTCAGCTTTTAGTAAAGCTGAACATGAGGAAAACATTGTTTCTTTTTATTTTATAACAAGATGGATAATCCTGAGGACATCAGAAAGGGTTTTGCTCATTTGTTTTTGGCTGTTTGCAAATTCAATGCATGTTTTTAATCTCCTGGACACCTGTGATTGCATGCCCTGGTTTCTTTATTTTTTGACCTTTTTCTCTGTGCCGCTGGGTCTGTTTGCAGCTGCCATTAGCTTGCACGTTGGGTGACCCAATCATCAGAGACCAGCTCTTAACATGTCAGCAGTTGAGTGACCACTTGGTCAAGTGACCACTTCAGTATGGCTCTGGTTTCCTCGCTCTTTATGTAAATGAAAATAAAAGCAACATCGCAGGCAGTCAAATGTGAACTGAATAAAGAAACTTTAATATACTGACTTTTTTATGTAAAATTGCCAAAAACATGTAGGTACCTGAGAGAAAAAAAGGCACTGAAACTAATAAGATTTAAGTTCAGCACATACGTAGTCAATTATTTAGGATGGCTGTATTGATTTTTGATTAATCTGCTGCTGTAATGACAGAATATGAAATTATATTTTTAATATTTTGTGTTTTTGAATAAAATTTGAGTTGTAAAAAAGCTGTTAGACTTTGTCTGTGATGTTCTGTCTGCATTTTTTTTTTTTTTTTGCTGCATTAGCACCCACATGGGTACACATCTGAGACATTTTTAACACAAATATGCTCAATTTTAAATGAAATTACATTTTAAATGACCTCCAATTACAAACAGACTTTTATAAACTTTACAAATCAAGTTTTTAATGATTATATTTTTCATGTAAAAATAATTACATTCATCGTTTTAGTTCATGTTTGATTTGTTTTTTATTTTATTTTTGATTATTGTATTCCGTATTAGTATGGTGGCTATTGCACCACCATGTTTTTCATGAGTTTTTTGTTCTTTTTCGTCTTCACTGTTTCATCTTCATTAAATGGAAGAAAATTATTTGAAATATGATTGTGTCTGCAAAACAAAGCCTTTCAGATGCTCAATGCAACAAAGCAAAAGCAGCGCTGGAAATTTAACCCACGTTAAAGCAGCTTCTCAGTCCACGTTTTAGTTATATATTGGATGTTTTCAAGCTAAAGTACAAAATGTGTTTGAAGCCCAAAGGTGCCCCAACTGGGCTGATATGTGGTCCAAACCTGAAGCATCAGTAGATTCTTGAGGATGTGAGTAGGCTCAAGAGATGGAGTTGATGGGGGTGGTCCTTTGTTCAGAGTTAAGAGTGCTGCTCCAGTTCAGTCCAGCAGAGTGGAAGTCCCTGTCCGATTATCTTTTGATATATTTTAAAAGTGTTCCCAGTTGTCTTTTAATTATGATCATGCTGTTTTTAGGCAAAATCAAAGAGCGTGTTGTTTTCTAAGACATAGTTTGTGCAGAGCAGCAGGAGTTCATCAGAAATTGACTTTTGACTTGTGGGCAGGTTCATTGGAGTGGAGGAAGTCCGACCCCCCTTGCCATTGCTGACAGTTCGGAAAAAGGGGCTTTTTATGGAAAGCATTTTTTACATTTAATCAATATCCTTGATATCAGCTGTTTTAAGCCTGACTAGTAATTCTGAAAGCACAACTAGTTAACTAGTGACAGCAAAAAATGTAAGCAAGTTATCTAGCACTGTTTAAAAGTGTGCACTAGTTCACTAGTGGGCACTGTTTGTGCTCACTAGTGAACTAGTGACAATCTAAAAGGCCACTAGTTAACCAGTTACATGAAAATGTTCTACTAGATCACTAGTAAGGCTCCTGTAAAGTTCACCAGTTAACTAGTGTAACCAAAATACTATGCTAGTTTACTAGTTACATGTAAAATGCTAACTAGTTCACTAGTGAGACGTACGTAACTCTTACTAGTTGACTAGTAAAACCTAACAATTGCACTAGTTGACTAGTTCAGTGCAAAAAGCCCACAAGTTAACTAGTTGGCACACAATGTTCTTACTATTTAACTAGTGCATCCTTGCAAAAGTGACTAGCTAACTAGTGAAGAAGTAAATGTTAGCTAGTTAACTTGTGTTTCAGTATGCTACTGTGAAGGAGTGAGTCCTCCTATTGGCTCTGCAGCAAAGCTCCAACCCTCTCAACCCAGTATTAACCCTTTCAGTCCCAGTGCGCTGTTACTGTTGATAATTACAGCCCTGTGATTTTTATTATTCTTTCAGAATAAAGACAAATATGTGAACATAGTATCATAAAAATAACCTGTACATAATGTCCTTGTGGCCAGAGAGAAAAAGAGGAGCAGAAATCCTTAAAAAAATCCTGGATCTGCAAAGTGATTTTAGAACTCGCCCAAAATGTAATCAATTGTTCCTTCACCCATTTTAAACTTTTTTTTTTTTTTTAAAGTTGTGTACATTTGTCCATAACTTAGTTAGACAAGTTGCGAACAGACAGGAGAGGCAACTAGCTGCAGGTAAAACGGCAGATGTAATGGAGGATGGATCTCTCATGGCGGATGGACATCTACAGAATGCAGGAATCAGAAATAGTTCTTTGTGTGTATTCAAACGACCTTAGCTCAAGGAGAGATAACAATGTAGGTTAAAGAATGTGTTAATAATTCTCTATATAACTACTGTTTTTTTCTCCCTGAAACATTATATTAAGATGTCCATTTAAAGGACTAGATACCTCATAATTTCCTGTCTTTCTGTCTGAATGATTCAAAAGTCCGTGTTGACGTTAGAATGAGTCCGTTTTCACCCATAGACACATCACTTAATTCTTATTTTTTTTACAGTCAATTTTTACATCACGCAAACTTGTCAACCTTCAATTTATTATCTTACTAATGCTTTAAACGTCATATTTGTGAACAACCATTCTAATTACAGAGAAGGGCAATGACCTACTGCCCTTTAGTGTCCAATAGAAAACAGAAAAATCCAGTGTAGGCTAATAATATTAATGATATTATCATTGAGAATAATAAATGATTTGGACATCAAGGAACAAATTAAGTAATTCTTAAATGGGTGTTTATTATTATCTACAAATTCCACAGAACTTGAATGTGATTTTATGTATTACTTAAAGCAATACATTTTCAAATAAATTTTTGATCTTTGTGGCTCTTTATTTATTTCAGTGAAGAACTCTCTCAAAGAATGAGTATCCCCACATTATCTATCATGTTTAATTAACGGACTGAGTTTGATTGTACCGCACCAATTTTCAGGATAAATGCATTTCTTTTAACTTAATTTTCCTGTTTTAAAATTTCTGCTTAAAAAAATTGTTTAGCCAAGTATCATTTGCCCATGGATATGTGATAGTTTTATAGCAAGATTGTGAATGTAAAACCTGTTTTACTAAAGGTGCAGACAAAGATAGCGTTTAAAATAGAGGAAACCTAAAATAAAAACATTTAAAATAGATGTTGATTGAGCTAAAAATGCAACCCTAAATTTAAGTGACCAGCAGGAATTTTAAAATATCATCAGTTGTGTCTGTGTGTTTACACATCATTTTTTCTGATGTTTGTCTATTTTCTCAGATTTTTTTTCAGCTACTGAGGGCCACTGAGGAAACCACAGGAGTCGGCGCTTTAATCAGGAAAGGGAAGATCCAGCTCCTGGATTTTGTTTTTGATGTTAAGCCCCCAGAGATAAGATGGTTTATCTATGTGGTTTGTGAAATTTGAGTCATTTCTTTGGTGATTTTGGTCAACGTTTCACTTAGAATGTAGAAAACAAAGCAGTGCATTCTTTGGAGTGCCTCCAAATATGATTGAATCAATTCTTTGTTTTTCAGATCCTAATAAGCATCTTTCAAAAAAGGTTAAGACAAGACTGTAGGTGGAAATTCTTCTGGCTAGGGCCAGCATTTTTTTATTCCTTTACTTTATTGGGTTTTTATTGTTCTTTTTTTAGCAGTTAATTGTTGATGTTTAGTTTGTGGTAGCTTTACCTTCTTTTATTTGGTTTACATTGACTTTTACATATGGTGCTCTCCTCAAGTTCTTAATGTTGTATGTATGATGGAGGCATGAGGAAAACTTGGTGGGCTAATATAAGTGCTGCAGCAGGATGGTTCTTGAGTTTCATTTAATGAATATAATATTTAGGAGCACTTAACGAGATGTTCCAGAGGGAGGTAGCAAATGGCTGGAAAGACCTCCTGAAACGTTGTCTTCCAGCAGATCCAAAGACGACCATGATTGAGTCTGACTGAGTTCTGTTCAGGACATAGAGAACCGTTGTGTTATCTTCAAATGCAGCATTGTTTGGAAATGAATAAAGATGTACACGTGTTTGATGTCAGGTTCATCTGTAGCTGGCTGTCTCTCGGTTTTTACTCTTTCAAAACAATAAAAGTAACAACAGTTGACAGCTTTTTCTTCAATGTTTAATTAATATTGAGATAAATCCAATGTGTCAGCTCAGATTTTAGGTAAAAGTTAGAAAGCTTTGCTTTCATGAATACAAATATTAAAGGCTGTAGCACAAAAAAAAAAAAAAAAAAGATATTTGATCCAGTTTAAACTCAGCAACCATTAACTTGCTAAGCTGAACAATTTTTTCCTTGTTTATATAAATATAAGCGCGATGTGTGCTTTGAGGTTTGTCTGTGATCTTGATTGCAATTTTGTAATTCTTGTAACAATATGTTGCTTATCTGTAACACTTTGCCTATCCAGGCACATCTTGGAGCAAAACAGTGTCTATTTGGATGTAGTTTTCGAAATACGTGCAGCCAGTGCTGAACTTTTTTCTTGGCTGCACCGGCCCAGTGAAAGGGTTAAGGTTAGGAATATGGTTGTGTTTAGGGATAAACTATCAAATGGTTTCTGAGTGCAGTTTATTCTGCTGCCCATCGCTCCACCAGGAGATGGATCAAATGTGGAGAACACATTTCACACACGTAGGTGTGTGACAGCTGATGGGACTTTGACTACGTTTTTAAAAACGTGGCGCTAACAACAAAATCCAGCCTGGGACGCACTTAAAATACGTGCGGGAAATGCCACAATGTGCATCACTGTCTGTGCTGGTCGAACGTGCAATTGAGATCAGTCATGAAAATAATAGAATTAATTTACAAAAAAAAGCATAAAAGTACAACTTCCATTTTTAAGATCACTGCCGTTTAGTAGCGCCTTCATCAGGTTCATATAAAGTTATGCTTTTTGTTTTAGTCAGTGTAGCCTGTCAGGTGGTACCTAGCATACTTTACATGCATAAAGCTTTTTTCAACATTGTTTTTATCCATGGTATTATCTTTTCTTTGAAAATCTTGGAAGACTTTTGTGAATATTCAGATATATTAAAAAGAATGCGTGCTGCTTTGATCTGAACTCTCTTTCTGCCTGTAAAAATTAAGACTAATTGAACAGCAATGGGATCAATAATTGCCCTGCGATGGCTGCTCTTCCACCTCAGCATGAACACTGCAAAAACCAAATTCATTTCATGAGTTGAATATTTTACCAGAGCACAAGCTGCTCGGACGACTGCAGCTCTGGAGACCAAGTCACCAAGTGCACACTCTCATTTTTCCTTTATTTCTTCCTGCTTGACCTGAATCATTTTACTGAGTCGTTTCCACATGCCAGCTTTGTCTCATTCCAGTCTTCTTACTGACCAGGATTATCTCATTCGAACAGTGATATGGAGTTTAGAATCCACATACTCCAGCAACTGGTGACAGCTGTTGTTTGGTAAAACTTTTTTCTGTGATGCAGATCGGTCATTTTTGTATTATTACGTATTTAAAAAACATTTTTCTCATTTGACTGCTGACAGTTCTAAACAGGCCAACCAAGGATTTTCGTTCACTTCCATCTCTGCACTTCCTCTGTGTATTCCCTTAATTTATTTAGACTTGACTGTCTGATAACAAGAACCTGTAACTTTGAGCTGATGGCAGGATTTCAGTTGAGCTTCACAAAAAAGAACTGAAGCTTCGATTTTCTCCAACAACTAACAGAAAAATAAACTTTTCAACTTTGAAAGTGCGGATTTGCTCATAGTCAACTTTTGGGACAACATCCAAACATGACCAATCCGAGTCCCTGATTGGTCATTCATTTTTTAAATGGTTTAACTTTCAATCCACACGCGTTTTGTAAATAGAGCCTCAAAACAGTTTTAAATATGTGCTACGCATGGAAGTGAGAGTTTCAAACATGGAAGGCAGGTTTACATCTACTTTTCATGGAAAGTTGTTGCTTGAACCCGCATGTGTGGGCAGTGTGAATTTAGCTTGAGGGAGTCAGGCCAGTTCCTGAAAAGCAACACAACAACCAAATCCACAAGTTCCACTCTTCTGACAATCTGACAATGAACTGACTTTTACCCCATCTCCTGTTGTTTACTGTGTCATTTTTGTGAAAAAAGACCTTAACCTGTGGCACAACTTCATGAAGGATTGAGATACATTCACTTTATTTGTTTTTGATTGTAGCAAACCTGAGAATGAATCAAGTGAATCACATTATAAAAAGTGTGAAAACCCTGAGTATGTCTTATCTAGAATTCTATCAAAAGTCAGTGACTTCCTTGGAATATCAGAGATTATTGGGGGAATGTGTGGCTAATTTGCATGTTTCTTGCAACCCTTTGCTCCCATGTTTTTAAAGCTTCATGAAGTAGCAGCCCCCATGACATCACTGTATCACAGTGGATGAAACTTGTGACATTTACTATGATCTGTCATTGCTACAAAGCATGGAAAAGAGTAAAAGCATGTTTGTAGTCTGCTGTACTCCTTATAAAGACAATATGCCAAAGCAATAAAAGATAAATACTGGTAGAGGTTAACAAAGGTCAAGTCATTTTGTTGTACTTACTCTAAAATGTATCATATATGGTGAAAATGTTAGGGCTTCTTCTGGCCAGGAGAATGAGAGCCCAAGGCGGAAATTTTGCTGCAGCAAAAAATCTTTGAAAAATGTTTGAATTTGAATGTCTTTTTCATGACGGGCACAAAGTGTAAGTTCATTGATTTCTTGTGTTTTTAAATATTAAGAAAAAAGTGTAAAATATGCAGATGGCTCAAATCAATTGCAGTCTTTCATAATGTACAACAGAAGGCAACACTATTGTTTGGAAAGCTGCTATGATTTTTGTAATTGCTCTTTCAAAGCAGCAGCTCTCACAACTTTCACCTGTTAAGCTGAGACAGCTCACTCCACTGTGCATTGTCCCTCTGTAACCTCTTTGACTTCTCATAGTCAGAGATTTAAAGACATCAGGTGTTATGACATAAACGTTTTGTTTTCACTGAACCCCCCCCCTTCCAAAAAACAATTGGCTTTCAAAACTGCAGCATGCTTCTGTGAAGGAAACAAGATTTGGTGCATGACAATTACATTGTTGACAGCAAAGACCTCCTGCTCTCCATGCACCAAACTATAGCTTTGCAGCCATTTTTTTCTATGTACTAACACACATAAGAAGCAAAACTAAATTATTTTTCCCACAGCTATCCATCCGTCAACCCATTCATCTATCCATCTGCCATTTCTGCTTAGGCCTGTGCAGGATTATAGCTGATGCTACTTTAGGGCAAAGGCATGGTACACTTTGTACAGACAACCAGTCCACCACAGAGCCATACAAACACACACTAATTTTTCCTCCTAAAGGATCAAATTTAGTCACCAATCAGTATGCTGGAGTGCTCAAAAATTATTGATTAAAACACTCATTCATACATGGGGAGAACAAAATAAAAACCCACACAGACAGACACCAACCAGGATTTGAACCAAGGCCTTCTCACTGTGAGATGTGCAAACTACATCACCATCCTGCTACTCTCTTTCAAAAACATTAAACTCACATGCATTTTGTCTGATGCAAAAGGCAAAATTAATATTTGCATGTTGAAATACAAGACAGTATTCTCACAAAATAATACTCTCACAATGGTTATTGAAGCAAGTGTAAATATTTACTGGGGACTCCAGGAAGCCCACCTCTGGAATCTGTGATAATCAGCATGACTTGAAACCACTGTTCCTGATTAGGATATTAAATAACTAGTTAAGAAAATGCAGACAGCATGAAAAATGAGTTTATCTAAAAAAGTAAAAAAAGTTATAATATACTGTAAAATAGTGTTATGAATGGTCATATAAGCACAACTGGCAATTGTGTTCAAATTAAACACAAAAAAAAAATTAAATACACACACACACATCTATATATACACATACATATATATATATATATATATATATATATATATATATAAATATATAAGATAAGCAGAGCTGTAACTCTACAATTCAATGTCGCTTTCGGCCGCCAAACGGCACATTGACTTGTTTCCGTGAAAACAGGCCACATTACATATCAAATAGTCTTTTTGTGAAAAAGTGATCTAAACCTAAAAAATAACTAGAATATAGTACTAAACTTGGTTGAATATTTGTTTGTTTTGTAAGTAACCATGCTGTAAGCGAAATTGTGCCAGACGAATTGTGCATTTTGTGAAATTGACAATTGAATCAAAGCTGGAACCTTCCGAAGCAAAGCGGTCGACTACGGTAGAACAAGCGGTTACTTCGCAGTGTAAATAATCAGCATAAATATATATTAACACATTAAAATCTTTGTTTGACAAGACGGTAAAAAGAGAAAAGGTTAAACAAGCAAAACACTGTTTAAAACAGATAACATATCGGATATGTAATGGTATTGTTTTGGGAAAACAGGTTACAGCAGCAAAACCGGAAAATTACAAAGAGTGTTGTGATCAAGGCACTAAAGTGAGATTCCAAAGACCTACATACAGGATGGTTGAGAGTTGAGATGGAGGTCAATTTCACTCAGCCAGATCCAACTGGCACGCTCAGTCAGATGAAATCTATTCCTTTAACATCTGCTTCAGAATGTATCAGAACATGGTGCTTGCACACATGCTAACTTTATTCCTTCAGACAACATTGTCAGGCGATTGAAGAAGTAGTTGCATAGAATGCTATATGTACCTGCTTTGTTGTTAGCGAGGGAAATAAGAATTTTCATCATGCCGTTGTCCTATGCTGCTTTAAAATGATATGGGGGTGTCATTAGGAACCCACTCGATATATTCTGTTCTATTGTAATGCTCTCAGTCCTCCAAATGTTGGAGAGATTGATGGTGGAAGAATTTCATCGCCTCTCTTCCAAATCCAAATTACACTTCAGGTAAAGCAAAGGCAATGGGGTCAGCTTGTAATCTGCTGAAGCATAATCACTCTCATGCATAATATAACCGTCCTGCCAAGTAATAATAATGCAGATAGCTCGTTGCTTGGGTAATCAGTTATTTGCAGAAGACATTTCCATTGACTGTTTCAGCTTTTTCACAGAAGATTTTATGCAGAACTTTAAACTTAAAGGCAGAAACAAAAATAAAAAGCTGCTGTTTGTGGTCTTATTTTAACAACTTCTTGATGCTTGTTAATCAATAAATGATTGGCCATTTTTAAGCAAAAGGACAATAAGAGAAAAAATGTGCATAAATCATTTCAAGCTATCTCATAAATTGATTAGAAAATAAGTTAAAGAAAAATATATTTTCTTGGCATTGTTATTACTCCTAATCATAAATAAACATATATGCATTTATACCGTACAACACACACACTACACATTTAAGCCATTAACCCCGTAAATCCCACTACTTCAAAGATTTGACAGATATTTCTATTTGTTTTTTTGTTTGTTGTTTTTATTTTTTGTTTGTTTGTTTGTTTTTTTGGGGGGAGGTAAGTTGTTTTTTAAACCCTTGAATGAAATCCACAAAAACATGTCAATATAATTTTCTTTATGTGAGACATAGATAGTAACAACTAAGACATGTTGGTAGACTTGGTAAGTTTTTCCTCACATCAATGTCAGTTTAAGATGTACAAAAATTGACATGAGAGCACCTTATTTACCATCGTCTCTTGTTTGATTCACACATTTTTAACATGGCGTAACTTCATTTAAAAAAAATATTATACACACATTTTGCATTTTTTTTCAATACAGCAAGTTGTCATTTAAAAAAATGAATAACAATTGACAAGTTCTTCTCACCATAACATTTTAAGAAATTAGCAAAACTTTTCCCGCCAAAACTGTTGAGATTTCACAGAAGCAGCCATTTTGAAATGAGTAGGAAAAACCATTCTACTGCCTCTAGTGGAATGATAATGAACTGCAGGACAGAAAGCATGGACAAACAGTTTTTTTAAGGAAAGTTTGGATAGGGGTGTCAGAAATGTGTGTATCAGATATGATATGAATGGTTTGATAGGGTTAAATATAACGATTGTCAAGTACAGCTTGATCAATTGCTTGAAAGAGAGGACATGTGAGGAAGCAAATGTTTATAACAGTTAGTATCACTCTGGTATCAGTTGGTATAGTCCTGGTAGATCATGCCCTAATGATCCAAAAGTATCGTATCTTAGTTGTTGGTGGCCGTGGTGCAGAGGTAAAGTGCACCACTGGTGCAGTCAAACTCTTATCGGCAGTTTGCAGGTTTTTTTCCAGCTATGCCCGCCTGAGTGCTGAACAGTCCATGGGCATAGCTGGATCTCACATGTTACATACAAGGTACAGGTTGGTGCCAGAGTAAGCCATCAGTGTGTGAGTGACTGCGTGTGAATGGGACTGTGACTAATACACTTTGGGCCTTAAAGCCAGGTAGAAAAAACATTATACAGTAGAAGTATGTGTCGTCTGGCTTCTGGCCATCGTCCTCCTACAGTCAATGACTCCGAATTGCTACTGGTGCTAATTATAAAAATGTCTATTTGTAAGATTTTCAACTAAATGTGCTGATTCCTCAGGATGTTAAGTCTTTTTTGACTTTAAACAGTAATGAACATGTTGCTCAGATCACTTTTTTTTCTGTTACTTTAGCCAAAACATAAATTGCCTGCAACCCTGAGAAAAAAATCACACTTCTCATTTTTAAACAACTGCTTTTAACAACAAGGATGGATATGATATTGTCTTTTTTTGTTTTCCTTCTATAATGCTATAATACTGTTTAAAGTCAATACAGGGAAGTTTGATGTTTCAAAAGGATGATTTCAAACAAACTAGTGTCATCATTGTCCTCTATGCATAATTATAATCTGTGGTTCTTGGAGGTCAGATTACATCTCAACGATGTTTGACTCTTTACATTGGAGATGTTTTTACAATTTTTAATGATTTTTATCACATTTAAAGACCTCTGCAGCTTAGCTTTTTTCTGTGCATATGAAAGATTATGCAAATTACATGTAATAAATAGACAAAAATAGATGACACAAGACCTCTTTTCTAAAGAAATCTCTAAAAGCATGCTTGATTTATCGTTTGTATAAAAATAAAAGCCTTTAGTTTTCATGTAACCTATTTGTTTTGTTTCTCTGATCTCTCATTTGCTTTCCTAAGGATTATGTTACAAATGTTAGCCTTTTATCATTTCTTCGTCTGCCACTTCAAAATCCCTAAAAATACTTTCAGTTCCAATAATCTCTCTAGACGGGAGTGTATATTCACAGACTCACACTCACTTTCTCCCTAACCAAGGTTAGGATCAAAAGGCCAGTTTCTATCTGTCTCTTTCATGTAGAAAGGCCAAAAAAAAGAAGAAAAAAAACACACTCGTACTTTTACTAAGAAACACACACTTGTGCACACAAGGGGCAGTGAGATCAAACGTCTGATGTCCAGGCCCTTCTCTTTGTCAGATCTGGCTTCAAACAGTCCCATGTTGACAGAACAAGGCTTGGTTAGCATGTTAATCAGGTATTAAAGGGTGGTAAAATTAAGGAAAAAGAAAAAGGTGAGATGCATGTAAAGTCTAATTATGTTTAATAAGTAAAATACATAATCTGACTGTGCAAGTAGTTGCAAATGGCAAAAAATAAAAAGTATTTCTTCTTTTTGAAAGGAAAGACCTAAAAACATCGGAATTGTTCAGTCATTCCACACAGGTGTAAAAAATACCTGAAATTATGTCATTATGTATTGTAGGCAATAAAAGAATTTCTGAAATTATGTTTTGGTTGTAGTAGTGTGTGTTTTAAAAAAAAAAAAAGGGAATTAAAAAAACATAAATAAAGCAACAAGCGGTTGTATGGTCTGCAGGCGCATTTCAGCCCCCCCACCCCCTTACCGCCTATATAAAAGCCACACTCACTGCTGCACACTCACAAAACTGATGATTTATGACCAGATTTATGCTAAGCCATTTCTTTTATGTAGAAATCAAGCTCTGGGTTAATTAAAGGTTTGGGGTGTATTTTAGGAGATTTTTTTTAAAGGATGAAATAAACAAAAGTGGGTATGGTACTTGCTAAAGAAATACCCATTTTGTCTTTGTAGACAGCAATGGTTTGAGTTTTTTTCTTTTTTTTGCACCAGGTCAGGTTGAGTTTTTAAGCATAGAACCAGACAAGAAGATACCTGAACTATGAGGCTTTGATTTGACATTTTATTTCAGATAAACATCTTTTCATTATATGTTTAGATAAACATAATAGTGGTTTTAGATATGTAGCCAGTAATCCTGGGCTTCACATGCGAATCATTTTGTGAAGGCTTTTATTTAACTTTTTGATTACACTGTGATCAGTATGTTTGGATCACATTCTGATGGGCAGTCAGCAAGGCTCATGGGAAACTATCAAGTCATAGGTTACTGTGAAACATTTTCTTTTTTCCAAGTCCTGACAGCTGACAGTGTAAAAGTAATAGTTTAACAGCAATTAAGTCGCAAAACTTCCCCAATAACTCTGTTTGTGTGTGGCATTCTGGATAGATTCCACGCTGTCAGGATGGCTCTGTCCACCAGAGCCTGGTGTCCCCATTCTCCAGACTAATTTTCAGGGACAGCTTTATAATTTGGCAGGTAATAGAAGAGCAGCCCTTTGCTAATGGATTGCTACCCAGAAAATGTGACTTTGGAGCCACGATGACAAAATGATTGACAACTAGATTAGAGTTCAGACAGCGGGAGGATAGCAGGGTGACAGGAATGGGTATGCAAGCGAAGACTAAAGGGAAGGAAAACAATGACAAAGTGAGCCAAAGAGAATGGAGATTTAGAATAGATATAAATGTTTTAAAAATTGATTAACGAAGAGAAAATAACAGATAAAAATATGGCATTTGGCCTCATAAATACAGTTTCTGTGAGAATGTAGTTTGACAGATTTTTATTTATTTATGTATTTGACAGGCAATAATTTGTGTTTTTTACCTTTCCATTGAGATCAATGAAAACTATGCAGGATGCAACAAACTAAATATTCTTCAGGTACAAGGTCCCATTTTCAGGACCCATTTTTTTAGGCAAGAGGGGTTGAACAGCTGGAGCTTGGTTCAAGCAAGCTCCATTGGATATACTGTATTTTTTGGACTACAGGTTGCTTTGGAGTGAAGTTACAGCCGCCAAATAAATGCACAATAAAGAAGGAAAAAAATCCTATTTAAGTCACTCTTTTGGGAGAAATTTATTTAACAAAATATGGGAACAAAAATGGGCATTTAATTTTAAAATTAAATTCTGGAATAGAAAGCAATAATCGAGTGAATATATGTACGCTTCACCATAGCACACTGATACTTATTTAGATTCAAGAAACATAGGGAGAATCTAGTATATCAGATAAGAACAATTTCAGACAACCATAGCATAAAGAACAAGCTAACAGGTCACTAAACTCTTTATAGCACATCCGATCACTAAATCTGTTGAATTCTTCATCTTCTGTGTTGCTTTGAAACAACTCAGCTAAAGGCCGCATACGTACATTTTGTGCATGTGCCACGTAAGAAAATTGGTCATACATGGATATACGTTGAAAATGTTGTGGTCTTTACGAAATTTTCACTTATGAACCACGGTAAAACCATGGAAGACGTACGGACAAACCCGTGCGTTATTCAATTGCGTCACTCTCACAGTCAGAGCACTGACTTGACCAGAAATCACATTGTGTGGGCACCATGGACAGCAACTGGCCCGCCTCAATGCCTTTTTGTTTTGTTTTTTTTTAATAAATCGGATTCCACTGGTCCGGACCGTGGGTGAGGGTCGGCGTTACCCGGCAGAAGCCACAGCTGGGTTAATCAATTATATAATTAGTTTAAAACCTCAAACACTACAAATGTGTTCCATAAATAAATACTGCATAGCGTCAGGCATGGACACATGTTTCAATACTATCATTAACTCACCTCATAGGTTGACAAATCTGTGATTTATTTTTCGTTTTTGTGTTTGAATAATTTTGATGTCACTCCTCATGTAATGCCTGGATAGTCCTTGTTCCCCCTGAAAGAATTATCCAGACATTATAACAAAAGGAGATTTTCTTGAGATTGCTTCAGCAAACTGACATTATTACTGCTGGACCATCATTTAGACAGCAGCAGATGGAACGTGTATTACTGTAAGACGCACAACTAGGGCTGACTGATGTAGGTGTGTTGTAACCATGATTGAGGTTTGATTGCTTTTTTCCAGGGCAGCAGAGGAAATGACAGCTAAAAGCAGTGGGACATCTTACAAAGCAATCAAATATGGTTGCCTTCCAGATGGAATCCACCTCACACACCAGGGTTTTTCTTTCAGAAATCTGAAGGCGAACATCACAATGCTCAGATTGACCATCACCTCATTTGTAAACTGAATCACCTTGTCAAATTAGAAGCCTTCAGTGTTAAAACTGAAGAAAAAAATCCTTAAATCTTTCCCTTGATTCTGTTTCCTCCTCGTCTTGCTTTTCCTCCCTTTTACATGCACCTACTGGAATACCACAAGAAAAGATTAAAAGATTGGTTATAAACTCAATCCTGAAGCTACGTTAAACACTTCAGCAATGTTCTGCCACTTTCAATTAATTTTCTTTTTTTAATTTATTTATTAAATATATATTTTTTACTTTTCCTATCTAATAGCTAAGCAATCAGAAATGAGCTGAGAGCCTCTTGTGTTTGACAAATTTTGCTCTTACAATCGGGGATTATAAATCTGTCGATACACCAAGTGTATATATGTATAAACCCCTTCTGTAATTTAAACTAAACATTATTTATTTTGATTATGTTTGTATCTTTTTTTTCCTTTTGTTGGACCGGACAGAAAATAAGAAAGGGGAAGAAAAGAGAGGGATTAGAGAGAGGAGGGAATGGCACAAAAGACGGGAAAAAGAAATTGGAGGATGATTACTGGGGTGGGGTGGGGGGGTAGAATCATAAAGCAACAGGCAACAAGATGCTGGGAGTTTATAATCATTACAATCAGGTGTGAATATTAGTCTAAAATGGGCGAGGCCTGTCTACACACTCAGATGTTAAAAACATACCTGCTGGCTCCAAGTGTCTTCACATACAAACCTGTCAACATGTACACAACACAACCACAGCTCACACACTTATGCA
Organism: Adrianichthys oophorus; assembly: GCA_036245035.1. Classification (NCBI taxonomy): domain Eukaryota; kingdom Metazoa; phylum Chordata; class Actinopteri; order Beloniformes; family Adrianichthyidae; genus Adrianichthys; species Adrianichthys oophorus. The sequence goes on along the minus strand of BSAI01000187.1, from coordinate 3,976,802 downwards.
TACAAACTAACACTTGTAAAGCATTTCAGGTGAGGTGAGTTGAGACTTGTGCTCAGGTGAATGTTTATGTTAAGATGATGGAATGTAAAAATAAAAAAAGAAAGGAGAGTTTCTGGCCATCCCCACATCAAGACCCCCGCTGAAGCAGCAGCAGCAACCAGGGCTCCCCCAGGCCCGTACTGTGGGGCCGACAGTGGAAGTCCGCCCGCCCGGCAGTTCGGCCAAGTACCCAGACCAGGGCCCGCACGACTGCCACACGAGCCCCCAACACCCAAGAGCAGTGAGGCAAGAGAGTGCAGAGTGCAAGCTCTAGCCCAGCCAGAAGAGCAGCCCTGCCACTGTGCCAAGGGACCCTGCGTGGGGCCCAGCTCACAGAGAGCTCCTTCAACCCCAGACAAGCCGCCCACCACCACCCAGGAATTCTGAGAATCCCCCCACCACAGCACCGGGTACAAGCCAGAGCCCCCCAAGGGAGACCCACCACCAAGCTTCAGGTAACCGCAGGAGATTCAGGAGAGAGCACAGCAGAGGCCAGCCACCCCCACCTAGAGGAGGGACGACCAAGAGAAGTGAGGGTCCCTGAAGAGTGTTGAAAACATAGCCCAACCAGTTTCACTCAATGTTGGAATTTTGGAGAGGCACAGCGCCCAACGAACCAGAACCTACATCATAAAAAACACGGACCCCCCCCCCAAGGCTCAGATAGAATGTGATACCTGCTCATGGTCTTGCCAGTGAACTAAGGGATCCCTCTCCCTGCGTGAATAGGAGGCCAGCACTCAAGAGACAAGGCCGCCGCTGCTGAAGGCCTTGTTCCCGCCAGGGATGGGGTAAGGGACAATGAAAATTTAAATGAAATTTCTATGTAAAGTGTGTAAATGCACATTTAGGGTTTCTGTGCTAAAGATCCACTATGAAAATTGTGTTTTTGTTTTTTTTAACATGTTTTTGTAGCATTTTCCTGATGATGGAGAACATATATTAAGAAATTAATTAAAAAACAATAATTTCTCTCATAAGACCACTGCTATCTATTTGACATTTCCAGAGCTTGACTTCAGGTGTTCTGCTCGGCTGGAATCTGCTCACAGGTGGAGGCGTGTCTGTCTACTCTGAACTGCTCACCTCTCGCAATAGCATCAGGCGGGACTTTCGCAATGAACCATGGAGTTTCCTCCATTTTTAGACAACACCGGTGCTCGTTGTTCTATAAAATTCATGTCGGTCCCCATCCCAACATACAACAATGATCGATTTTCTTGTTGTTGGATTTCTAATAGCAAACAGCACCGTTCCTCTATGCCCCTCACAGCGGGTTCTCTGCTCTGGGTTGCAGCTGGCAGATCAACATTCGTCTTCAGTCTTATTTATTAAAATAAAAGATTGCTTTTGTCTAAAAACGATAAATAAATGCCATATTCTCTCTTGAATAAAATTTATTATGCTGATCTCACAGCTGCCTGAGAACGTCCGCCGGTTCCAGAGAGTTAAAGAAGCCTGGCCATAAGCACTAAAGAAGGGGTCCCCAACTAAATTGGCAAAAGGTCCAGTAACTCCAGGCTCGGCTTTTCTTGTTGCTGTTCGTGTATTTTCCATGCCTTCGTCGCTGATCCTGGCAGGTAACTTGTGTCAAAAGTTTAGTATTTGGTCTCATAGTGTGTGTGTGCGTGTGTGTGTGTGAGTCTGTGTGCATGTGGGTGTGTGTGTTATGCAACCATAAGCAGTCACAATCCAGTGCCCTTTTGCCAGTCCCAAGTCAGGATAAATGCAGAGGGATTGTGTGAGAGTTATATTAAATATAACGATGGATGAATGGATGGATGGATGGCTTTTAACAGGAGCCGTAAAATGAACATACAGGGTTACAGGTAATACAGGGTTTGCAGATTCATTAAAAAAGAAAAACTGAAATATCACATGGTTCTAAGTATTCAGATCCTTTGCTGTGACACTCATATTTAACTCAGTTGCTGTCCATTTCTTCTGACCATCCTTGAGATGGTTCTACACTTTCATCTGAGTCCAGCTGTGTTTGGACTTGATTAGGAAAGCCACACACCTGTCTATGTAAGACCTCACAGCTCACAGTGCATGTCAGAGCACTGCCATCCATCCCCCACCGCCCACCCCCAAACCAAATATTATGATGCGTAGGACAATGTTCCATGTCACATGCTAGAGATAATTGGGGGGAGGGGGAGGGGTTATAGGCATCATGACATCATGATGATGTCATACTTGTCATCACCTTAGGCATACTCAGATGGTCTTAAACATACCCGGGCATGTTTGTTTTTGTACGCATCATCACCTTTGATCTAAGGATGACACGTATGATTCCTTGCCCCTGTAGTTGTTATACCTGAGAGCAGATCTTCTGTTTCAAGCTACTAGAAGCCTTGCATTCGTGTCAAGTACCTTCGACCTACGCTGTGGAACACGCTGTGGAACACTCGTACTAGAAGCCTTGCATTCGTGTCAAGTACCTTCGATCTACGCTCGCTGAGGAACACAGCTACAAGAAGCCTTGCATTCGTGTCAAGTGCCTTCGACCTACGCTGTGGAACACTCATACTAAAAGCCTTGCATTCGTGTCAAGTGCCTTCGAACTACGCTGTGGAACACTTGTATTAGAAGCCATGCATTTGTGTCAAGTGCCTTCGACCTACGCTGAGGAACACGCAGCCACTTTCTTGTCGCACTACAAAGACTGCATCTACATGCTGAGGAACACGCAGCAGGAGCTACAGGAAGAGGTTCAGAGGGTCCAAACCAACATCATGGCCCTTGTACCTCTGGAAAACCTGCTTCAGGAGGTGAGAGATCGCCTTCAAACACTTCAAGGGAGAAACATCGTTCTCCAGAGCAAGGTACAGGATCTCCAGAGACATCATGAGGAGGAGGCAGCAATTAAACAACATTATGCCTCCATCCTGGACCAAACCAAGTCTCTGGAGGTCCAGAACTCAATCCTGGACTCTGAAATCCTTGAGCTCACCCTACAGTGAGTGGGAGTGGTGCTGGCAGTGCAGATTCTTCCTGAAAGGGGCTGTTCTCGCTTTGTGACATTAGCTTGTGAGCAACCACTCATTTTCGTGTGTTCGGAGGGGCTGGTGCTCAGAGTGCAGGTTTTTAGAGGAATAGTCACAAATGGATCAAAACACACTTTGGGGTTGTTTATAGTGAAGAATAAACATTATGATACACTTAAAAGTTCAAAACTTTGATTTTTCACAATACAGGCCCTTTAATATTACAATGTTTACGTTTTTGTGAAAGGATTACATAACTTGTTCGATACCTTGTCCGAGGCACATAACTATTTCACGCTTTTCAGCAGCAGGAAATCTTTTTCTTTCCTAAGTTGCTTGAAAATTTTTATCTGTCGAATAATGTGGAACACCCTTCTTTAGTAGTTTTTCCTTTAATTTAGCTCACCTGGTAAACTAATTATCACAGGTGTCTGAGATTGATTTCAGTAATCCCAAAGAGCCTCAAGACACAATATAATCCATGAGTCTAATTGAAAAATAAAGAGTTTTAACTTTTTGCACTTTTGCATAATAATTTGGAACAAAATGAATGTCTTAAAAGTTAGATTTAGCAAGAATATGTTAAAAGAGGTACCAGAGAAAGAATAGTTATTCTGTCTAATATATTGACTGAGTAATAGCTGTTTATTTCTCTATAAAAGTCTATACGATTTTGGCTTTCTGAGACCAGCGTGTACTTCCTGTTCGGAATGCTAGAGGGGAGGGGATACTTTGTCCAGTTCTCATTAAATGTCAATGTTTTTATTTATTTTATTTTGCATAGTTGGTTTACAACTTATACTTATAAACATATTTGTTTTTGTTTTTTGATTTGTTTTTAAATAAACAGCAACAAACCCCTAGATGGTACTGTAGGTGTGTGTTAAAATGAGCACTTCCAATTAAAAGTCTATTTAAATGCACATAAAAGCACATTTCAGGCTTCCGTCTCTAAAACTGCTGCGTACACGTGTAGCGACACAAGTTTCTACAAACATCTTTTGGTTTCACATGAAAAAATCTACACCCATGTAAAGTGTGGACACCATCGGCTAAATGCACTTTCAAGAACGGCGTTTAGCGTGTTCTTGAACGTAAGACCCATGTCCCAGCATGTCCATAATTTCAGACTAAAATATATTTTATATAATATGTTATATAATATACTAAAATATAAGTATATATATATACTATTTACCTATTTCTTTAAAAAAAATACTAATAATTGGAGAACCTGAAATTGTGCTCAAGTCAGCAACATTAAGTAGGTACTTTCCATTTAGGACGTGTTACAGTACCAAAAAGTACTCTCATTTAGTAACTATGCTGTTGGGTAATATGCTTAACACTTATAGAAAATCCGAAATCGATATTATCTTTTACAGTCTAGAAGTTTCCACCCTTGTTTCAATCTGGCATCAAACTGTTTCCTTTGGTGTTAGAATCCCCAATTTCAAAATTCAACTTTGCAGCATTTCTCTTCTCAAAGCATAAATCATTATTCTCCATTTTTGCATTATTTTAAAGGTTGTCCTTATTAGTGCTTTAAAGACAAGAAAAGAGATATATGTATAAACATATAGATAGATAGATAGATAGATAGATAGATAGATAGATAGATAGATA
>BSAI01000187.1:3915149-3972134 GCA_036245035.1 Adrianichthys oophorus | reverse complement strand
GATAGATAGATAGATAGATAGATAGATAGATAGATAGATAGATAGATGAGAATGTGAACAAAGTGGACAACAGCGGCTGCCAAGCCTGTTTGAAAATTGTTTTTAACGTCAAAACACAAAAATCATTCCCCCTTATTTATTGTCCATGAAATAATAACAGATCTGTGGTTGTTATGGCCCTTTATACTCATAGCAGTGGTCAGAAAAAGTGCTCCACCATTTAGTTTGATGTGGGCTAGATGGGCCATGACGAGAACCAAGGAGTACCACAGAGGTAATTGCAAATAAGCTGAATTTAGCCTTTAATAATTGAACTAATTTTCATTTATTAGTTAGGAAACAATAAAGCTATTCACATAAAAGTAATGAACTGTGCACTAACTTCAAGGGTGTGGTCCTATTTTAGCAATTCTTTTGTTTGGAATTGTATTTTTTTTTGCTAACATACAAACCTGTGCCATGAACTACTGCCCTCTGCATATTGAAAACAAAGGAAGTATTTCAGTTTCTGTCATAAAGTAGCTAATCTGTTTTACAAAAGAAATGTTAAACACTCTTAAGTGATGAGGAACTGAGGAGCTGAACCAATGTTGCACCTTTTCTCCTATGGTCCCCCATTTCTCTTCAGAGGAAAATGAGGAAGAGGAAGGATGCCCTCAATTCACCCCAGCAGAACATAAGATAACTTTGTTCTATGTAACTTGTTTCTACATGTCCTGTATGAGGTTTTGTTTCCATTAAAATAATGATCATTTCATGCTCAGTTTGGGATGCATGTTTTGTTTGTTTTTAGATGTTTGCCTCTGCATGTTTCAACCTGAACGTGTTGTTAAGTAGGAGTTTGTAGCAACAGGAAACAAAAACTGGTGATTGTATGTTTGAGAAAGATAAAAATGTCTTGCTGTGAATTGTTACCTGCAATCTGTTTTGAGTCAAAGTAAACGTAAAACATGTTTGGAGCTCTGAAGACTGCTGTCTCTCATTAGTTCCTGTTAACTGTTCAACTTCAACTCTTGGTGTTTCATCCTAACCTCTGTGTTAATCAGAAAGCAACCAAACTCACTGTTTGTTTGTTTGTTTGTTTGTTTGTTTGTTTTGTATGCATGGATGAGTGGGATCAGGAATGAATCCATCAGAGGAACAGATCATGTTAGATGTTTTGAGATGAGCAGGCTGAGGTAGTTTGGACTCATTGAGACTAGGAGCAGTAATAATGTTTGTTGGTAAAAGGAGGCTGAGAAACAGGTCTAGTCAAAGACTGTGAATTCATGAATGTAGAAAGGGAGGACACGAGGGGGTTTGATGTGGAAGATGCAAACGATAGGTAAATATTTTGCTGTAACAATCCCCAAATGGAGCAACCAAAAGACTAAAAAGTCAAAAGAGAATTACTGCCCTCTGCCACCTGCCTACGGTTTCAAAATTACATCAATGTTGGAATCTTCATAGATAACCCCTAGGTAAATGAATGGCCAGGTTGAGGTTATGATCAGATTTTAGTTCAAGGCTTTTTGTCTGGAAAATATTAGAGCATTTCTTTATATAACAGATATTTTTGTGCTCTTTATTTCATTCATCATAAATGAAACATTCTTTCATCAACATCTTTCCCGTCAGTTTTTTCCCTGTCCCTGGTCTCTCTCTTGCTCTTCCAGCTTCTTCTGCTAAGATGAAAAGATCACTATTGTCAGCTATTTGTTGTTTTTCCTCTGAGTTTTTTCCTCTGATTCTATCCCACATGCTGTTAGTCTGACGGCTTGGGTCAAACATACTGGCCTGCCGCGGAATGCTAATGTGCTTCAGGGGAATCAGTTAAATTATACCCGCTGCAGGGGTGAAGACATACATAACTCTAACTTCAAACTCCTCAAGGTTACGCAGAATTTAGCCCTACAGCTTCCAGCTGTTCACAAAAGATGCTTTGCTAAACTGACAGTCGGACACAAACGAACCACAGGAGGTGTAGATGAGGTCAGGTTCCAGTTCTACTGGCCTCCAGTAGTCTGAGAAATGATAGGATGACAGGTTTGCTACTAAAAGAAGACATAAAAGGATATCTCTTGTTACACATAGCTGAGTTAGGCTTCTACTTTTATCAACTTGGATAGCTTTGTACAGCTCAGTCGTGGGTGTTTTTAAGTCTCTGCATTTAAGGAAACGTTGTCCATTATTTTATTATTGACTAAAAGTTAAAAATAAAATAAGAACCTTCTTTGCTTTAGCATTAGCAGGAACAAAAACACTCAGACTTTGTCACTTTTACAAAACAGCTGAAGTGTAAAGCTACGTTCACACTGAATGCAATTTGTGTGTCAGAGGCATCCAGTTTCACTTTTTAGTCTATGTACACACGCGATCGGAGGTCTAGCAACACGTCACAGGCTTTACGCGCGTCCAGAGCCTAAATATCTGAACTTTAGCTAAGAAGATGGAGTGCATCAACCAGTCAGGGACTCAGCTTTGGCCTGTGATGTGTGAAAAATTTTATGAGCAGGAGAAGTCCAAAACCAACATCAAGGAGAATCTGTTCTTTTTTCCCCCCCCTGAAGTTTAGGATATTTGTTTTATTTGCATCGAGAAAATAATCAAAAGTTTGTATAATTTTATTCTTCTTTTAATAATTTCCCTCCCTAGACTGATGCGAGACAGCAACTTGTCAAACTGGGTCACAGAGAGAGGGAAGTATCGCTGAAAGCGATTCATTCAAATTTTTTGCAGTATAGATGGTGAAGCTCAGCTTACTGGGAGAATCCCTGAATGACCTCATGAACCCAGACATGGAGATGGGATGATACTTTTGTAGAACTCTTCAAAGGAAATCAAACCTGATCTCTCAATATCATGCATGTGATATATGCATGATATATGTGATCTATACAGTCAATGCTTCAATGTAGCGATGAGGCTAAAGACTTTTAATCCTCCTTCATATGATGAGAACATCAAGTTCATGAACACATTTTGGGACACCCGTCGAACAGTGAATTTGACGCAAGTTAAAATGTAGGCAACAGATGCAAATTTAATGCATGAATCACGTTCAGTGTGAATGTAGCATTCATCAGCAAGATTCTGCATCAGTGTCACCTCTCAGTGAGACTTAAAGTCCTAAAACCTCTCAATACTCTTGAAGGAACCTTTGTTGAAGGTCCAAAACACTGTAAAACTTCCTGTGGTTGCCTGGAAATCTTTTTACTTGGAGATCCTGCTGAATTTCAAAGCTGTTTACCCAAAAGATTACAAGGTCTAGTAAAAAAAAAAAAGTAAAAAGAAAAAAAGTCTACAAATGTTTGAGTAGTGTCTTACACCACTTTGTCAAGCTTAATGTTATATGTTACTGAAACACAGGGGTCTCAAACTGGCGGCCCGCGGGCCCAGCCTCAGCCTGACTCTGCTTTCAGTGGCCCCAAGGAAAATTAAGTTTGAGGCCCCTGCTGTAACACATTACTTCTTTAATAAGTTACTCTCAGCATTGTAAAGTGCTTTGGTCAAGCCGCATCAGCTTCAACAGTGACTTATAAGCACAACATTATATCAAAGCGATTTATTAAGGTTGATTATTAAGGAAGCAGAAATAAGGAGCAACACTGAAGTTCATCCAAAGCTGTTTACTGCAGTTATGAAATATCCAATCAACAAGCTGCAGTCACTCAAACTTTGGTTGATGAACCGATTTGGTGCGAAGAAAAGTAGCTCACAGTGCGTCAAATAGCATAAAAAAGGGAAAAAAAGCATCCAAATTCTGCGAACAGTTCATCCACTATTCTGTTAAAACATCCAAATGTTCCCAAGTTCTCTATGAAGCTAAAAAACAAAAGATTTATTGAAGACAACCCTTAAGGAAAGGTATCATAGGACAGCTGGCAGCATCAGAAGCCATTAGTAACATGAAAAAACAGCCAATGCAGTCAGAAGCAGCATCCTCAGTGATGCAGATGACAAAAAAAGGCACGTAAAATCCTGAAATGCTACAAATGATGTTACAGTGTTGCCAACAAGTATGAAATACAAAAGGATAATTGACTGATTCAAAACAAATGGAATAAGTTTGTAAATATGCAGATAAGAACATGACTGGTAAAAAAAATTCCACAAACATTTAAAAAGAGACTGATTCAAAGGTGTGTTAAGAAGGGAGACTAGAGGCTGCTGTTAAAAGTTATTATGTTCTGTGCAGTCTGGAGGCTCTCCAGCAGGGTGTTCTGAAGACATGAGGCATTATCTTTAGTCTTTGCCATGAGTCAGATCAAAAAAGAAAATCTAATGAACATTAAGGAAAGCAAAGCTTTGAAAATGATTCAAATCTTTCTTAAAACTAAAAGTCTTTATGGACCACCCAGTGGGCTCAGAACCAAAGGGTACCAAATGATGTTGAAGGACAGATTGTTTTTTTTGAGCACCTTTCAGACTTTAGGTTCTTAAAATGTGATACAACAAAATGGTCTAGACCATTCCCTCAATCCCATCCCCTGCCTTATCATTCCACCTAAAAACAACCACATCATCTGCAAAAAAAACATAATCAATTCTGCATGATCTAAAAGTCCATTTTTAGCTATAGTTAAAGTTCATGAAATGTATGAACAGAATGAGAAAAAAGGGCAGTGATGTCCATCAAGCAACCTTTTGAACTGCATCTGACAGCTCTTTACACCTGCAATAATGCTGGAGGGTGATCTGTTTTTTACATCCTTTGGAGACTTTTGGGAAAGTCATACTTCCCTTTGGGAGGTTCTCCCCAAGTTTGGAGTGTCAGGACAGTTCCTGTAAACTTTACTTTGAATGTCAAAGCTTGCATCAAATTATGGCAGGGATTCATTCATTTTCAAATAGCATAAATGTGTGAAGCTGGTTGAATAAAACCCGGCCAGTAAAGTAAACCTGGCAAACACTGATGGTAGATTTATTCTGTCCTATGGCAAAAAAACAGGCAGTGCCTTGACTCCTGTTTGGAATTCCAACTTTTCACCTTCCAGACACTACACACACACAAACATGAGGACACAAGGTAGAACAGAAATGAATCAACAAACTAACAGAAAAGAGCAGACATGTGAAGCTCCAGGGAGATGTGTCCAGGTGAGGTTTTACAATGTGGAACATCACAACACATACATATCAAACATCAAAAGGATCTCTGCAACAACTCTCCTGTGATTTCTCTCACTTTTCCATCTTCCCATGACTCCTCAGAAATCTGTTTCTGCAGCCCCTTCCTGTCTGCCACCTTCGGCTTCTTTTTCCCCATCTGTTGCCTTTGATTACTGGGAGGCAGGTAAGTGCTTTTCTATGTGTTTGGAAAGTGAAGTGTTGTTTTCCTGGGAGTTTACACATCCACATTTCAGTGAAAGTTTGGGTATCTGGTAAAATGTAAATAAGGATAGACTTCCAACTTCATCTGGTACTACTACAATTCCTTCAAGAGGCTTGAAACCACAAAGCATACATTTTTTGAAAAAAAAAAAAAAAAGCTCTAAATGCTAAACTAAATGGTTCTAAAATCAAATTATGACTGTTGACAATTACTCTCAGTCATCCAATAAATGGAAGTTAGAGATGCAAAATCAAATTACATTTTATTTAAATAACATGATAATGCTTCATAATGCCTTCTAGGCATGGCGTTCAAAGATTAACAAAAAAAAATGCTTTTAAGGGTTTTATCCAGGGAAACAAAACGTGAAACAGGTTGCGGAAAAAAATACATAAAATGCTAAAATATGCAAATTTCTTCATTTTAATTAAGACATTCCATTTTATATTTTTAATTTTACATATTTGTAACACTTAAATGCTTCAGATTATCAACCACTTTACATTTTGAAGTAAACACAGAAATGTACATTTCAAATCTAAACCTGCTTTCCACTGGCTGGATATTATCTTCAACCCTTTCAGAACTTTTGATGAAAGCATTACGTGGACTCGAAGCATTCCAACCTGACACCTAACCGACCAGCTGAACAGCAAATTTATGTCAACAGTAGTCTATCTGACAAGGTGAAGCACAGGAGAAACCATTCAAAGAATTTCAAGAACAGAGGGAAAAAGTTCATGATTTAACAAGAAGAAAGAGACAGAACAGATTTGATAAATGAGAAGGTTCAAGGAATCAGACACCGCTGCAGAAAAAGAACACTCACATCTGACAAAAACATCAAGATTCTTTGAGCTGTTTGCACCTCATTACATCTGGAGTCAAACTCCCAGCACATCAGGTAAACAACATTAGAACAGCAATCAAACCTGGTGGTGGTAGTGTGATAGTCTGAGACTGCTCTGTTGCCGGAGAACCTGGAAGACTTGTTATATTCCATAGTTTATTGATTCTGTCCCCAATGCAAAAACACTAACAGACTCAAACATAGCAGCAAGATGTAGGTGCTCTGGTAACATGTTCAGAGTCTGTTTGATGGCTTTAAATAGCTATAAAATCCTACACTGTCTGAATTCAAACATTTCTGATGAGAAAACTAAAATCAAATGGGACCACAGCAGATGTTTGCTCTAACACAGTCTGGTTTTACTGGAGGTTTCTTCCTAATCTTCTCCTCAGAGGGAGTTTTGGTCTCTACTGTTGCCTGTTGCTCGCTCAGTACAAGGATTACACCTAAAACCCTTCAGTGTGATCTGATGGTTACTCCAGTTTAGATTGTTTTAAATGCACTTGACTGAACTGGATGACTATATCTGTAGAATGGGCTTGACGGTTCTTACCTTTTTTTGGTGGTTCTGTGATCTGCTGCTTTTTAAAATCAAGGAATTCTTTAAAAACTGGATTTTGTTTTAACATTGGTTATATTAGCGTCACAGTAAAATTAGTTTTGATCATCTAAATGGTCATAGTGTGACTTTTGTGCAAAAAAGAGAAAAATATACATATAACAAAAGTTGGTCCTGGATCAATCACAGAACACTTGATCCATAATCAACAGAAAGGATGTAATTTTTTAGAAAAAATCTAACTTTTATAAATAAAATCCAAACCTGTGATATTAATTGAACAGAGTTTAAAGAGGAAAACTGGGTTGTTGTTGTTTTAACCTGAAATGTCCTTGATTTTTTCGAAAGAAATCAAGCAGCTTAGAGCAGGATCACTGACAAAAGAAGGACAAATGAGCAGAGCGGGCAAGAAAAACAGAAAGTGTTCTGTGTTGACTGAAGAGAAACCCAAACCTCAGTGTGGCAACAGCAGGAAAAAGGCACATATGCACACACAAACACATGGCACACAGATTTCAGCCATGTCTTCATGTCTTCTTGTGTGATACTGCCCTCTAGTGTTGTCATGGATTTTCCAGTCCAGATATTCTGTGGAAGATTACTTATGTGTTCTGCATCTCTGTTCTGTTGAAGGTTTTTGCTGTTGCTTCTTTCATTTTGACTTTGGAATACTTTGGTCAAGGTTTCAACACTTGTCACTTGTCTTGTTTCCAGGTTTTTGTTTTTATTTTGGGGGGTTAAATTGCACTATTTGATGGACTGGTGAACCCAGTTTGATTCCACACCTCCATACGATTAGGTTTACTTCCACTGACTGTACTCTCATGAAAAAACCGACCGAACCATCTGAAAAAAATCCGCAGCTGCTCCTTTGGAGTCCGTAAAGCAAGAAGCAAGATTTGATCAAGAAGAAAAAAGTGAAAATAGAAAAAAAAAAAAAAAAAACAGCTGCTAGACAAACGATCCATCCTCAGAACTAGCTGAGTCCCTTTTCGGGGCACAGATTGCTGGAGCCTATCCCAGCTACTGTTGGGAGAAAGTGGGGTTCACCCTTTGCAACCCACACACTCACATTCACATCCAGGGCAATTTAATAAAGACTCCAATTAATCTTTGAAGCAGGTTTGTGGACAGCGGGGGGATTTTCAGAGTGCATGGAGAAAACCCAAGAGGAGTACTCGCAAACTCCACACAGAAAGGTCCCAGCTGGGATTTGAACCAGGGCCTTCTTGCTGTGAGCCAAACGGTATTTCAATGAGCATGTCACCCTCTCACCATACATTTACTAACAAGACATTGTCCAACTTTTGAACTTTTTTCAAATTTGTCTTTCCAATCGTTTCTATTAATCATGTTTACAAAGGTTGCAGACCTTTTTTCCCTTTCAGTAATCAAAGAAGTCAGTTTTAATATGAATTCCAGTTTTTGAAAACACTAATGAAAGATGTTTGTCTTGAGCAGAAGAGATTTGGTCGTTTTTTTCATGAACATGTCAACCCACATGTTCAGCTCTGCTGCTCATCCCATAAATGCATGTTCTTACAAATGTGGCATCATTTGAAAAGGGTATTTAAAAAATCCCCAAATCCTCCAAACTGTACAAGGGGCTCCTGACAACAAACCCATCTGCCAAAACACTGACAGAAAAGAAATCAGTTAAAAGGAGGAACAAGCTCTGTGATGCCTGCATGGGGCTGCAGTACATAAAGGCCCTCTGACTTATTGTTTGTTTGTTTCTTTGTTTTTTACAACAAAAATTTCATTTTTAGTTCAACAAGATTTTAAAAACATGAAACAATTCCATCTTTTCCCATAGGTTTGTGGGTGGTCAGTTGTTCAGTGGGACTCTGAGCTTAGTGGGGTTCCATTCATGCCCAGCATTCCGGTTTGTGTGTGTTTTGGTGTCAGCCGCATGTGTGGGCATGCCTCTCATTTCATCAATTCCAGCTCTCAGCTGTCCCCAGTCTTCTCCTTTCTCCCTGCAGCATCTTTGTGCGTCATTTTGCTTCACTGATAGATGACAAAAGCCTCGCTGGAGCCTCTCCCCTCAGAAAAAAATGCTTTCCATCAGTATGAGTAACCAGACTGAGTCACAGTGAGTTTTCTCAACACATACACTTACCAGCTGTCTCTTTGGCTTGAAGTGAGCTGGGAGGTTGGGATGCTGTTGGGTGGGGTAGGCAGTGAAGCATTTGCCATGAGACACCAGAGCTCTTATACTTGTTGAGCCCCTGTCCAACCACCAGCCACAGCTCTGAAGAGGCTACTCCAGCTCCAACTCAAATGTATGTCTCTTTCTGTGTAAACTTATTTAAACAGGTACACTGTGACCTCTGGAGAAGTTTTAACAGATGTGGTGGATTTCAGAGTGGAAGAGATGAAACTTCCTACAGTGCAGGTCCTCCTGGCATGGATCCTTTGTCTGTTCACCGGTAAGTGCTCCTCTGTTTGTGTGAGGGTCATGCTCACTCAGCTCCTTCATGTTTTTATTTTTTAGTAAAATCTCCTTTTTCTGGTTATTGAAGCTTTCAGTTGAAGATCTCTCTGGAGACCCAATAGTTGTTTTAGTTGCCATGTTCAAAAACAGTAGCCAGCTTCCTGACACATGACCTGGTAACAGAAATGGAGCATCAGTACACTGTTAGCCTTGGCAACTCAAGAAAAGCCCTCATTTACCTTATCAGCCTTCAGAAAAATTACTGATTCCAAGAAAGTGTTTTCTTTTTTATAAAAAATAAATGATAAAATTGGGTACTTAAAAATAAATAAATCATAGCTGAATACCAGGACCAAACAAGAATTATCTGCTTTCAACAGCTGAGTGAAGAAGTGCAAATGTTGAGGGGTGACATCTTCTGGCTCCTTCATGTTCCAAAAAAAACGTGACTGAATTGACTTCATTTGGTTGGAACCTGAAGTAAACCATTTTCTATGGGTGACATCACACTACTCGGTCCACTTCTCATATACAGTCAATGGGGACAGCTGACCCAGATGCTTATGATAACTGTGTAGTTTCAGGTTAAATTCTTGACAACACTTGACTGTTTTTGGTTGCAACTCTTCAGCTTGTTTTTGTCACTGTGATAAAAAAGCTAGAAAGTAACCACGTAACCTTTGACACCATTTACAGAGGTTCAGGCTTTGTCATGCAAACTCGAATCGACTGCATTCACTTTCTCATCCCCAGTTAATAGGAAATAATTCTTGCAACCCTCATGAGTTGGGTCAGAAAGAAATGGAAAGATGTCGGTCGGTCAGTCTGTCAGTCAGGGAGGAGTCTGTTCAGTTATACATTTTGGTTTGGGTTTTTTTTTAATTAAGGAAATTGTGTTTTTGATGCTAAAATTTGAATTTATCAGACCAACATGTTATAATAATTGTTATTATTTATAGTTAATAGACTTTGGTGTTTTATTGTTTAAAAAGGCATTTTTAATACGCAAGGTTTCTTTTAAAGAAGAAGTGTTTGAGTTTTGACATTTTTTATTTTACTTGGAAAGTTTTAATTTAAATCTAAAAATATTTATATTACAATATAATCAAACTTTGAAAGATAAAACCTGGATTTATCACTGCAAAACCATTCATCCTGCTGTTTAAAACTTCTCATGTTTAAAACATATTACAAATTCTTTGCTGCATTTAACACAGCTGTCCTTTTCCAACGGCATTTCTTTTCACCCACTGCAGTCATGGACATGACTGTCTTGTCTGTGAACACATCTTTGTTGATGCACATCATGCCTTTTAAAGAACATGAAAAAATGATCTTTAAATTCAGGGACAGTCTGTAATTCGACTTTATATAAAATGGCAGCAATAATGAGCTGTAGATAATACTCCATGAGAGAAAGACTAGCTCAATCTGTTCCATGAAAAAGCTTAAGTTCTTCTTTCGTTTTGAGAAAATCTGTTTCTAAATTTAGTTGCTCTTATGGTTCAACCTCTTCATTCTTCAGTCTGAATGATCTGCATTTACTGAGTTCGTATTTAATGTTTAAACTGATTAAAACGACGCTCTAAAAATAATGTGACTTCAATTGTTTGTAGGTTAAAGTCCCACTCAGATCATTTTCTGATCTATTGTCAAAGTGTTTCCAGTGGTCTTTTAATTATAATTATGCTGGGTTTTTTTTACATAATTAAATACTTGTGTCATTTTCTAGGACAGTTTCTGCAGAGTGCTAGGAGTTCATTAGAAATTCACCTCTGATTTGTGGATGTTGGTACAGAGCAACCCCGCCCCCCTTCCCCTCCTTGTTCCTAAGAGCTCTCTGTTTAAGAGTAGCAGGGAGCTTGTGGACCACCCAGTGTATTGTTTACCTTACAAATACAATCTTCTTTAAGCTGCATTTTTTTATATCTGCTCCTGCTTCACAGTGATTTGAATATACAAATACACAAAAATGCAATTTTAAGTTTAATTTATAAGAAATTTGTAACAAGAACATGTTAAAAAAACTATTTTCATCGGAGTGGGCCTTTAAAACCAGTGATTCTTTGTACCAGTCTTCGGGCACATCTTCCTTTTATTCTCCTATCAATACATATAATTGAAGTCATCACACTTTCAATAAAAATATTAAAGCCAACAAAAAAAGTTGAAAAAAATAGAAAAAGTACAAGCAGAGGAAATTTGTGTCTCCTGTCTACTTCGTCTTTCAGACGTTCCCTTTAGAGGTCACTGTTACAAATCATCGCCTCCATCTAATCCACTCCTCTTCCTCCTCCTCACTCAAACCAACTACTCTCATCTCTTCATTCACTGCATAGACAAACCTTTTCTTTGGTCTTCCTATAGATCTGATAGCTCCAGAAGGCATTTAAACGAAAGAAAGACTGCCGCGGTATGATAATTTGGAAACATTAATGTTCAAGAGAACTTTGATTCAGGTGTGATGATGTGATGGACAAAAGCTCAGACTGTTTGAATTTTTTTTTTTTTTTAATTGTAAAATTAGTTCATTAGAAAAAAACACGTTCAATTTCATTTTTAAAGTTTTGAATTTCAATACAAATTGACTTTTTAAGAATTGGACAGACTGGCCCCTCCCCCTGGTGTTCCAAACAGGAAGTACCCGCTGGTTCCACGAAGCTAAAATCCCATTGACTTCTACAGAGAAATAAACATTACTCAGGCTATTACTCAGACATTGTATTTGTCAGAATAATCATTCTTGCTCGGATACCTCTTGTTATCTTGTTCTTGATAATCCTTACTTCATTTCATGATATTTTTCTGTACTTCATATTATTCCAGCTCTAAACTGGCTAATCAGATGCCTCAATGAAAGAATGTGGTCTCTAACTTGCTCGTTCTTGATTGGTGAGAATGGTTTCCATAGAAACAATGACTCAGACCGACTCACACTAATCACTTCTTACTGACGTTCAGTTCCAACATGGCGGCATTTGTGGCGTGAAAAGATGGCAACTTAATTTACTTCATTTGGTTAGAGCCAGAAGTAAACATTTTCTAGGGTGACGCCACACTCAGTTCTCATTTACAATCAATGTTACATAAAGAGGTTTAAACATTTTTTCAATCAAATATTGTT
Source organism: Adrianichthys oophorus (assembly GCA_036245035.1). NCBI lineage: Eukaryota > Metazoa > Chordata > Actinopteri > Beloniformes > Adrianichthyidae > Adrianichthys > Adrianichthys oophorus. The sequence goes on along the minus strand of BSAI01000187.1, from coordinate 3,959,850 downwards.
TTGGTCAATTCTGAAGGTTTCAAGTCATTTGAGACAAAATCTTCCCGATGGGAAGTTTCAGAAAATCTTTTCTGTTTTGCAAACATACATTCAGTGTGATCAGAGTAAATGTCTATAGACTTGAGCTGAAATGTAAGCTCCAACATGAGTCTCAGCTCCTTGTTAGCAAAAGGAATTGACAGCCCCTCAATAAACTGGGGGGGGGGTAAAGAAAGCAGTGGTTAAGAGTGTTTGTGTTAAAAAAAAACTGTTTTCAACCTTCACACGTAAGCAATAAAAAGGCAGACAGGTGGCATGTTGGGCCAGTTTGTTTTTTAATAACAAAATTATACTACAGGAAGAACAACTATCCCATAAATGTAGACATTTTAGCTTTATAACAGGTTAAAAAATTAGCCATGGCATCTCAAATCTGGCTTAAAAATGCTCCATGACTGACAACTCCAAGTGTGTCTGCTGTTCACCCTCTATTTTTGTACATGCAGAGATCAAAGCATACTAGCATGACAACAGACAAGAAGGCAGCAGAGAAGCCAGCCAGAGAAATGCACGTCAGCACTGCACACAACAGAACCACATTCTATGTGATCCCAGATAAAGACCCAATCAGGCAGCTGCCATGTGTTTGTGTGCATCCAAATGACACCAGATCCTCCGTTCAGGCCAGGAGGCTCACCAGCATGTTCCCAGAATAACGTGCAAAGGAAGTAACAGCTTGCTTCACATCATGCAACATTGTCCAGGTCATGAATGAACAATGTGATGAAAGAGTGATGACTGCCCAGTGGGGCAGCAAAGTCCAATAACTTTCTTACAGTACTAGGAATATTTTTTTTTTTGTTTATCTTTGTTGGACTTTACTTTATCAGCAAACATTTTTTAGACTTTTACTTCCTTTTTTTATTTTGAGTTTTAACACACCGTAGAAATCATTAATCATTACATAGTGCCATTGCTGTACTACAAAGAAAATGTATAAAATGTAATAACACAAGTGCCAAAAATAAGTGAGCAGAAAAAACAATTGCATTTGTGTATATATACATATATGTGCTTGTTATATAAACTATATGTATATTATAAATATACATATATACATATACACATATATATACATACATACATATAATGTATAATATATACATATATATATACAGTGGGTACGGAAAGTATTCAGACCCCTTTACATTTTTCACTCTTTGTCATACTGCAGCCATTTGCTAAAATCATTTAAGTTTTTTTTTCCTCAACAGTGAATACAAGGCACCCCATATTGACAAAAAACACAGAATTTTTGACATTTTGGAGATTTATTAAAAATGTATTAACATTTATTTAAAAAGAAAAACTCAAATAACACTTGGCAATATATTGTTCCTGTAAAAAAATGGGTGTTATAAATTGAAATTAAAATACCCAATATAAGCATTTTTTCTTTCCAAATGCATCCTTGATAGAGAGATTGAGGTTCTGTAGGATATAAATTGTTCAGAAAAAATATTTGTCACAAATGCCCAAAAGCTGCTTTTGCACTTAATTGTGCCAAAAGTCTTAGAACCACATTAAGTCTCTCCTCCCAGAACCATTTGGTCACGTTTGACTTTTGGCTCCAATCAAATAAATTCAATTCAGTCGTCATTTTTGTGTGAAATGTTGAAGCCAGATGATGTCAGAGATTGGTCTGAGTTGGTTTGAATCAACATTTCTTTGACAAAAACTCTCTCCAGTCATGAATGAGCTTTTTGGAAGGCCACTTGAAAGCAGGCATTTGTCAAACAAATACTTCAAACGTTCAATGTGAGAACACTTACTGTTACTGAGGCATTTGATTGGGCAGATTATAACCTGAATAACTGGAACTACAGAAATAGATATGAAAAGAAATTAGGATTATCAAGAACATGTAACAAAAGGTATCAGAACAAGAAGGGTTATACTGACAAACTTGATGACTGAGTATTGCTGTTTTTTTCTCTATTGAAGTCTATGGGATTTTGGCTTCTTTGAACCAGAAGTTTTTCCTGTTTGGAAAATGGGGGAGGGGTTACTCAGTCAAAAAAATAAAAACAAAAAAAATAAGACAGAGCATAAAAATCAGATTTCATCACTAGTTGTTGCGCTACTGCAGTTTTAACATCTTTTTTTGAGTTCGGCTAATTTAAATGTGCCTATGTATTTTAAAACTTTTTTTTTTTTTTTATATTTTGTAACATTTTGAGATCATAATTCCATCCAGTCATCTTCTTCCACTCATTCAGGACCAGGTTGTGGGGGCAGCAGTCTGGGCAAAGATGCCCAGACTTCCCTCCCCCCAGCCACTTCCTCCAGCTCCTCTGGGGGGACCCCGAGGCATTCCCAGGTCAGCCGAGAGACATAGTCTCTCTAGCATGTCCTGGGTCTTTCCCGGGGCCTCCGCCCAGTGGGACATGCCCAGAACACCTTCCCAGGGAGGCGTTCAGGAGGCATCCAAACCAAATGCCCGAGCCACCTCAACTGACTCTTCTCGATGTGGAGAAGCTCCTCCCCATGTGCCCGAGCTTCTCACTCTATTTCTAAGGGAGCGCCCAACCACCCTACGGAGGATGCTCATTTCAACCACTTGTATCCGGGACCTCGTTCTTTTAGTCATGACCCTCATGACCATTGGTGAGTATTGGAACAAAAATCGACCAGTAAATTGAGAGCTTTGCTTTATGGCTCAGCTCTCTCTTCACCACAATAGACCGGTACAGTGACCGCATAGTGGATGCTGCACCAATCTGCCTGTCGATCTCACGCTCCGATCTTCCCTCAATTGTGAATAAGACCCCAAGATACTTAAACTCCTCCACCTGGGGAAGGAGCACTCCACCCACCCAGAGAGGGCAAACTGCCTTTCTACGGTTGAGAACCATGACTCAGACTTAGCGGTGCTGACCCTCATCCTAGCCTTAACACTCGGCTGCCATCCATTCCAAAGCATGCTGAAGGTCCTGGCTCGATTAAGCCAACAGGACAACATTATCTGCAAAGAGCAGAAAGGAAATCTTGTGGTTCCCAGACCCCCCTTCGGCCCCTGTGTGCGCTTAGAAATTCTTTCCATAAAACTATGGACAGAACCGGTGATAATGGCAGCTCTGCCGGAGTCCAACATCAACCGGGAACAGGTCTGACTGTCTGCCGGCTATGCAAACCAAGCTCCTTCTCTGATCATACAAAGACCGGACAGCCATCAATAAGGCTCCCCGGACTCATACTCCCAGACTACCCTCCATGGGACACCATGGGGTACACGGTCATAAGCCTTCTCCAAATCCACAAAACACATATGGACTGGATGAGCGAACTCCCACAAACCCTCCAGCACCTTAAAGAGGTGTAGAGCTCGTCCACAGTTCCACGACCAGGATGGAAACCGCATTTTTGTTCCTGGATCTGAGGTTCGACTTCTTCTCCTCTCCAGTACCCTGGCAGAGACTTTCCCAGGGAGGCTGAGTAGTGTGATTCCCCAATGGTTGGAATACACCCTCCGGTCCTCCTTCCTGAAAAGAGGAACCACAACCAGTGTCTGCCAGTTCAGTGGTACTGTTCCTGACTGCCACACAATGCTGCAGAGACCTGTCAGCCAAGACACTCCCACAGTATCCAGAGACTTGAAATACTCAGGGCAGACTTCATCCACTCCCAGTGCCTTGCCATTGAAGAGCTCATTGACTACCTCAGTGACTTCAGCTTGGGTGGTGTACAGCCCCATCCCACAGTCCTCAGCCTCTGCTTCCTCAGAACAAGGCGTGTCAGCGGGATTGGGGAGGTCTTTTAAAGTATTCCTTCCACCACCAGGCAATGTCCCAGTCAAAGTCAGCAGCTCCCCACCTGCACTGTGCGCCGGACGGTTTGCAGGAACGTCTTTGAGGCCAACCGATAATCCTTCTTCGTGGCCTCCCCGAACTCCTCCCAGGACTGAGATTTTGCCTTCACCTACACAACAGCCCGGGCCGCAGCTTGCTGAGACTGCCGATACTTCCTGAACTTTCAGATAGAGAATCACAAATGACAGGAACATTTTTTATGATTAATGGGTATTTATTTTAAAAGTGCACGATTCAAGAATGCAGCAGCATGTTTAGCTCAACAAAATTATGAATGAAAAAACTTCACCCATTAAATGAGAGAACTTTCTCAGCAGAGGTGATAAACAGGCGTTAAGTGTGTTGGCTTTCCCAAACAGCTGTTTAGCTCCAGGATTAGTTTGACGTGACGAATTAGAAACAGCTTTGCACGGCATGCTTGGAAGCTCACAGTTGATCCAGTCTGGTGGCTTTTCACTGATGTGGAATGAGGATCTCTCCTGGAGAAGGTTCTGGTTTGGGGTTAGGAAAATGTTTGGTCCCTGAATCAAAGTAAAAACACTGATCACTCGGCATTAATTCTAGTTGAGGTGTGGAATATTTCTGGTGCAACAGACGTTCAGGAGTTTCTGTCAAAGTTCTTAGATTCCTTGTTGCTGGAAGCACAAACATCGTTTTATATGTAGAGTCTCTGCCTCGTAGTATTTGTACCTTCAACTTGTGAAAAGACTAAAACAGAAAGGTTTTGAAGGAAATTAATAACACAATCGGTTTATTTTTTTCAAGAAACCTCAAAAAAGAAGGGAAAAAAGACCATAAAAAATAAAAATGCATAAAATCTATTTAAGATTTTAACTCATGAATTGATTAGAAAGTTTAAAAAAGAAAATAATGCTATCTTCTTTACATTATATAGCTGCTAATTATAAATAGACTTATACATACAATAAACAATGAATCATTTAAATATAATGATTGTCAAATAGAGTTAGACTAATTGCTTGAAAAGGAGAGTATATATTTACATGTTGCCATAGTTACACTGTTGTCTTAGTCGGGTTCTTAACATACAGTATATTTAAAGTTTTATTTAAAGACTTTTTCAGTTTATTGATCAAATAACAGATACAGTTCTTTATTATCATCAAAAGATAATACTATTGTATTGCAGAAATTATTTTTAATCATCGTGCAGCAAAAAGGAATTGCTTATTGATAATCATCATAAAACATTCTTTTATCTTCAAGTCTTTTCATCCCAATCATGTGAAACAAAAGTTTGTTTATGCATTTTCTTGAGTGTGTGGATATTTAAACATTGTTTGAGCTCATTGCTTAACCTGTTCCAGAGTTTAGTGCTATAGTCACCATCATGAAAATGTTTTCTTGTGGTTCTTATCAATTGGATTTTTAAGTTCCTTCATCCCCTCGGTTTGTAGCCTCCTTGCATGGTTTTCTTGTCACTCTAAATAAATTGCATGATGTAAAAATCAAGAAAGTGTTAAAAGTCTTGATTGATAAATTAAAGTGTTTGTAGGATGAAGACAAATAACTTTATGTATGATTCTGATGGGGGTTTTTTTAAGTAAAAAGAGAGGATTCAGTGAACTCTTATAATTATGACTCAAATTTTCTCCACAGAAGGTAAAACGTGGTAATATTGTATGGTGTGTGCATTACTTGTGTTTTTGTGCTGCAGGGTCAGTCTTCAGCTCAGAGGATGAGACCCGGCTTATAAAAACTCTTTTCACTGGTTACAATAAGGTTGTTCGTCCTGTTAATCACTTCAAACAGCCAGTGGAGGTCACAGTGGGCCTGCAGCTGATCCAGCTGATCAGCGTGGTAAGAAACAACCCCCCCCCCCCTCCCCCCTCCATGACATTCAATCAATGTGGTACAGTTATTAAAAAGACACTGATATATATATATATATATATATAAAAATATATATATATATATATATATACGATAAACAATTCATAGCTTCAGCAAAGACATGCATACATTTTAAATATTTTATTTTAAAAAAATCTAAACAATTTTCGAACTTTTATTATTAATATTCTGATTGAAAAATGTAAGCCTGCAACGGAAAGCAGCAGCTGTAAATTTGCAGAAATTACAAATGAATAACTTCTGTTGCATCACATTGACATGAAAGTAATGCAAGCAGCAGAGGTCAAAATAAAGAAAGAGAACAAAATGGGACAAAAAGGAGCTCAAGGAAAAGAAAATGACCGAGACTTTTGCCTTAGTAAAAGGTCTCCTAAACCAAATTTGTAATCATGTATTGGACTATTTTTTAGATTTTCTTTGAGCTACAACTCTTAGTGTGTATTCAATCATGTCATGTATACGTGTATCATGAAAATGGAGACTGAATACATTTTGATAATAGAGGCATACACTTGTTTAAAAACCAAACCAAAAATGTATTTTTATTTTTTTCTGTTTTTTTCCAGGATGAAGTTAATCAAATTGTAACAAGTAATGTCCGTGTAAAACAGGTAAAAACAGATAACAGAAATTAGACATTTTAGTTTAGATTTCTAATTCCAAAAACTAACTTGTGTTATTTTTATGTACCAGCCAGATATCTGAGAACTGTTTTTCAGCTGTGCTCATGAAGAATGTGAATGCTTTTTACAGTTTTTTGTGATGGATAAGTATTTCAGTTGTTAAAATGAAATATGTTTATGAAAAAAATATATTTTATGAAGATTCCCAATGAAAGTAAGCTTAGATTTTAGCTTATACATAATTTTGTCTGAAAGATTTTACTGAATTTGAAGCTTTGCTGCTTTTCTGGCAGCAATGGACAGATGTGAACCTGAAGTGGAATCCTGATGACTACAGAGGCATCAAAAAGATCAGGGTTCCCTCCGCCGACATCTGGAAACCCGACTTGGTTTTATACAACAAGTAAACTGTCGGCATTGACTTGCAGTCTAAACTTTGAGGCGCTTTTCTAAAATATTTCTCTCACCTGCAGTGCTGACGGAGACTTTGCGATCATCCATGAAACTAAAGTCCTGCTGGAGCACACTGGCAAGATTACGTGGAACCCTCCAGCCATCTTCAAGAGTTACTGTGAAATCATTGTCCTTCACTTCCCATTTGACCTGCAGAACTGCAGCATGAAACTGGGCATCTGGTCATATGACGGCCAGCTGGTCATCATTAACCCAGTTAGTGTAACTCTGTATTTCTACTCATGAGATAAGCTGGGCATAGTGTGTGCTAATCTTTCTGCATATCAGGAAAGTGACAAGCCAGACCTGAGTAACTTCATGGAGTCAGGTGAATGGGTGCTAAAGGACTCCCGGTGCTGGAAACACTGGGTTTACTACACCTGCTGTGATCAAACCCCTTACCTGGACATTACCTACCACTTCCTGATGCTGCGGCTGCCGCTCTACTTCATTGTTAACGTCATCATTCCCTGCCTGCTGTTCTCCTTTCTCACCGGACTGGTCTTCTATCTTCCTACAGATTCAGGTACATTGATACTGTTGGGCCGCTTTTCTCAGAAAACTTTTCAAAAATGTTGGCCCCGCCTGGCTGCCTGCCTGTCTGCCTGTCTGCCTGTCTGTCGGTTGGTGGGTGTATCGGTCATTGTGTCATTTCAGTCAGTGTGTCAGTTGGTCGATGAATCAGTCTATCAATTCATCCATCCATCCGTCCGTCCGACCGACAGGGAAAATGCAGCAAGGCAGTAAAGTCCAATGATCAGCTTTAAATGACATAAAAATAAGTTGTTTCTTGTTGCTTGTCAGTTGTTTTATTGTTGAGGCCCTATTCCTCACGCCCAATGAACTCTGTTCACGTGAAGTAACCTTTTTATCAAACAATTTTCTGAAACATTCCATTAATAACCAATTTGAACTAATTGTTTTTGTCTGCATCCATACGTGACGGTAGGCAGGGTGGGGAAAGCTGACAGCAAAAACGTGACGATGGATCTCAGAAAAAGAAAGATCAAATAAAAAACGAAGAAGTGACACATGAAAACACATTAGAAAAAAAAGGCTCCTCACAGCTAGACGGTGATATTATGATGTAACTGTCAAGCATCAGCAATAGCATCATTCAAAGCAAGTAAACATGAGCAAAAATCCCTGTACAGGTACCATCCCTGTTGAAGGTGTTTACTGTTATCTTCAGTTTAATTGAAAAAAGGCTTTTTTCTTCATAGTATGTCAAATTTACAGAAACTACTGTGCATTTGTGACATTGTCAGCGTTGTTGGATTTTTCTACTTGGTGCATTTTCTCTTTTTTTGTGTCAAAAATGCTTTCAGTTTTTATATGAAGCCTCCTTTTATTTGGGGTTTTGTGGTTATTACATATCATTTTTATATATAAGTTTGCTTTTGTTTTTTCTTTTCTTTTTTAAATTTTCAAATATATTGTCTTTCTAATTTTTGGGGAGATTGTGAATTTCAAATACGTTGATTCTTTATGTTTTGTGTATGTGTATTCTTTTCTTTTTTTGTTTTTAAAGTGCTTCATTTCAATGTTGTTTTTTAATCACCACATTTTTATGAAAGTTCCATCTCCTGCCTTCTGCCATGTTTTCTTTTGCATCTTCTATGGTCTGAAGGGGAGAAGATGACGCTCTCCATCTCCGTCTTGCTGTCCCTGACCGTCTTCCTGCTAGTCATTGTGGAGCTGATTCCCTCCACCTCCAGCGCGATTCCGCTCATCGGAAAATACATGCTCTTCACCATGGTGTTTGTCATCGCCTCCATCATCATCACAGTCATCGTCATCAACGTCCATCACCGCTCACCCACCACGCACACCATGCCCCCGTGGATCCGCAAGGTTTGTTTTTGACTTGAAACTAGAATCCGTGCAGAAAGAGCAGGAGGTGAACATGTAGGTTAAAGGTAAAGAAGATTCATCCACGATCCTCTGTTCAGGTCTTTATCGAAACCATTCCCAACATGATGTTCTTCTCAACGATGAAGCGTCCAAGTCAGGAGATTCGGCAAAAGAGACTCTTCCCCACCAACATGGACATCTCTGACATCTCAGGTGACTGCAGCCATAACAAACCACAGTAGGCTTCACATTCAAATTCCGCCTGGAAGCAGGTTTGTCCTCAGACTGCACTCTTCTGCACAGGCAACCCCACCCCCACCAGAATTACCTACCAATCCCCCATCATCAAGAACCCCGATGTCCGCAGTGCAATTGAAGGCGTGAAGTACATTGCTGAAACCGTGAAGTTAGATGAGGAGTCCAACAATGTGAGGTCACGTCTGCAGTCCAGAAAACTGTTCCAAAACTAATCTCTGGTTATCATTTTACAATGATGTTGCTGTCTTGTTTACACCCCTTTGACTGCAGACTTGAAGTTGATTTAAACACCCACTCCCATCAAAGTAACGCTTTTTAAGTAACACTTTAATTATTTTGATGCAGTTTTTAGCAAAAATTGTAAAAACCTGTGTTGTGTTTTAGGACACAGTTTCTGGTTCATTAGAAATCAACCTCTGATTTGTGGATGGAACCATTGGCACAGAGTAGGCTAAGCCCTACCCTACTCCCCATCATCCATCAGTTTACATTCTCTCCCACTAGCATGCAGCTCCTCACATCCCCAACCTAACATTAGAAGTGCAACAAAATGGTTAGCAGTATTTGAGCTTTCCAGCTGTACAGTTTTTATCCAGATTCCAGCTCAGACGAGGAAAACAGACGTACATGGATCTAGTTGTCTACAAGTGGAAGCATCAGAACTGAGCGGAGCTGAGAGCTTGTCGTCTGCCCAACATATTTTCTACGCCACAAATACAATCTTTTTCAAATGGCGTGTCAAGATTCACTACAATTTAAATAGATAAATACTCAAAAATACAATTTCAGCTTAATTTTCTTCATATGCAGTATGCCCTCTATCATCAGAAAAATTTCATGAGAACATTTTAAAAACACCAAAAACAGCCTTTTCATCGGAGTGGGTCTGTAAGGTTAAATATTCATTTAGAGATGTCTTAAAATGACCAAACAGCTTGCGGATCTGATCACTACATTTTATTTCAGGCCGCAGAGGAGTGGAAGTTTGTTGCCATGGTTTTGGACCACATCCTGCTGTGCTTGTTTATGGGCGTTTGCATCATCGGGACGGTGGCAGTCTTTGCCAGACGACTCATTGAGCTCAACATGCTGTAGAAGATCAGCTGAGTAGAGCTGCTCTGTGGCCCTCATCATGACATGTCCATGCATGACAGACCCTGGAGCAGCCTTTGGAACAAAGACCTTTTTTGGTTTTTGTAACTTTATTTATAAGTTTGTTGGATGACATTTTGAAAAAGACACATGGAGTACATATTTTGATTTGGTTCTGACAGCTTGATTACTGGTTTGACTTTCTAAAGTGCAGAAAACTTTTACTATCTGGAACTTTGTTTCTGCCTAAAACATAGAAGGAAAAAAACCTTTATTGTTTTTATCAAAAGCTGTAGAGTTTGCTTTAAGTTACATATTCTGTCAGATAATCAGGAGTTGTTTCATTTCAGAAAAAAGCAATGTGAACTAAGCTTTGCTGCAATTGTGAGTTTTTTTTTGTTTGATAAAATGTAGAATTTGTAACTGTGACCATTAACTGACAGAAGGCAAGACGTTTTATTTACAGGATAAATCACTGATTTTTCAGCTGTGTGTACATTACTAGATTTTTCTAAGCTGTTTAACTTGAGGTGGAGTTGATGTCAAATGAAAGTTGTCACTAATTTTGTTTTGCAAAAATTCTTTAAAAAAAAAAAAAAAAAAAGCACCACTAGAACACGACAAAGGCCTGCTCATGAGGGAAAACTTTATTGAACATGCGACTCTTTAGGACAAAATATGGCAGAAAGGCAAAAGACAAACTTGACATAAAAAAAGAAAATAAACATGTTGTAAATCAGATGTTTTAATTCATTTAAAAGCTCACATTTTGTAATTTGTGTGAACCAAATAAAACATTTGGAGTTACATATTTGGAGGTGAAAAATTCATCAAAAACTGAATTTCTTTTATAGTCGTTCCACTAAACCTAAATTAATGGGATAAAAAATTAGTCTCAACTCTCCGCTTTTGCATAGACACTAAACACTAAATAAAGCTATTCTTTTGCAGACAAACAACGTCTTAAACTGTAAACAGACGAGCGTACCATCAGTAAACAAGGCACATTAAACCATGACAACAAAATTAAAACACTAAAAAAAATAAAAACACAAAAGTAAAAACTGTCAATTATTTCTAAATGTTAGTAAAGAAAGCCTCAGTTTGTGTTTAACAGCAACGCAGCAATTCCTGAAGTGAACACAATGTAGGCCAAATAAATAAATAAATAAGAGAAAGAACAGAAAAAGCAGTGGCGTGTTTGTTAAAGGACCAGCGTGTGAAGCGCTCCGGCAGTTTTCAGCTGAAGTTTGTGCCGTTCGACAGTTCAACCTGCTTCCAAAAGACATCATTCAAGACAAACATTTACGTTGTTTTCTCTTACAGAGCCTTGGTGTATTCACATCATGAAAAAAAAAACAGAAAAAAACAAAACATATCGAGATGAATAATAACAGCTCTGCAGTTCTCCGCTCATTTTTCATACAGGTTTATAGCTGCACAACCTTCAAAAATACATTAATCCAGCAGGATGAAATGCTCACATGCATCAGTGAAAAACAGTCGTATGGAGATCCTACAAGAGCAGGAGAGAAGAAAAGCTGCAGCACTAACTGTTCACTCAAAACCTTAAAAAATCCTATTCAAAAATCCAGACCTCCTGCTGTGGAGGACTAAGCAGCTACTTTGTCTAAACCTAAAGCAAAAAGATCGTCAAACTTCTTTAAACTAAAAGCAGCAAAACCGGAAACTGTCAGCATAAAGAAAAAGCCTTCCTCTAAGTAATGCTCCCATCATCATCACCGCATTAATTCAAGCACAAGTGAGCATTTATTAATAAAAATTTATCGTCAGAGATGCTTCTTTCTGGAACCGTCAAACCACTAGTGGAACACAGACGCCTTCATCTTCATCCAGACTCTGACACTACAACGCTCCACTTTCTGCCTCTGGTGTTTCACAGTGACTTTCTTCCTCTTCCTGAACCGGAACATCATCTTCCTGCTTCTCCACTTCTTCCTCCTCCTCCTCCTCCTCCTCTTGCTGCTGCTGCTGGACCTCTGATTGGTTCTCAGTCTCTACAGATTTTTTGTGTCTCTCGTCCTCTTGCATTTCCTTCTCATCTGGGTGAAAAAATACAAGAACAAACTAATGTCTGAGTCTGAACACTGATGCACAGACACAGATTTCAGCCCAGAAATGTGTTTCATTCTTAGATCAACAGCAAAAAAAAAAAAGAAAAGAAAAGCAATAATTGTGTTTGATTATGAACAGAGAAACACCAGCAGGTCCAGACCAGATTCACTCAAGACATGATACTGGTTCCGATTTAGGTTTCAAACCAAGTCAGACAGCGAACCGTGCTCATGCCGTTCTGAGCAGAGCAAACAGGATGCTGCCATGATCACTGGGAGCAGCCACAGAACCTCTGGGAGAGGTCTTCATTTCATCTGAAGGTAGTACTCTACATTCTGGAGTCTGGAAAACACAAACATCTATAAACCAAATCTTTCTAAGTTTCTCCAATTCAGCTTTTTGAGGTTTAAGGTTAAATGTGGGACAAATGAGAGGCTTAAAATCAAAAGTAATTGAAGACGACATGTATTTTGGTGCTCAAATAGGTCACAGAATCGCGCTGCCCATATTTGTAGCAACCAGGACAACTTTCCATAGACAGGCAGTAATTCTTTTATAACCAGCATAGGTTTGTGCCAAACTGAGTAATTTCATTTAGTGGTTTGGAGTTTATAGCATTTTGGGTTGTTTTAACTGTAAGAAAAACAACACAACTGGAATATTAATAAATATGTAGTTTAACAATTAAAAACTATAAGAATGAAGTCATTATAATATATTGGATTAAAATATTAAAAATAAACTTTTTTTGGTGTTTTATCATTTGAAATGATTAAGATGAAGTAGAAACGCAGATGTTTGGACAGCGTCTGCAATTCTTTTTCTAGATGAGAGTCACTGACAACAGCATGTAATGATAAGTCATTAGATCGTTCATAAATACAAGTAGAGTTCAGTCCACCTAACCTGGCTCTGACCTGGTGACTGCTGGTGTCTCAGTCAGGTATGATTAGAAACAAAAAAAAATTGGATCAGTTTGGTTTGTATTTGGCAGCCACCACTATCGACCCAAATCAGCTGAAATTGAACCAAAACAGACAGTGCAGGGGGAGAGGGGAACCTGGACTCTGCAGGACTCAGCTCTGAGAATTCTTTGACCTCTGCTGGATCTGGACACTGGAGAAACTGTGGACCAGATTCCATGGAGCTGGAGCTTTGGCTACAGGCAAAACCATATAGTTAAAGCTAACGTTCGCTTCAGAGCCTCAGGCGGTGTGCAGCAGGCTTGCTTTCCATGGAAAACACGGCTATGAAACACGTTTAGTAAAATTCTAATGAAGCAGTAACAGACTCAGCTGTGGGAGATAAAGTACTTCTTGGGTTTAAAAAGAGGTTTAAAAAAAACAAAATAAAAAACACAAACGTCTTGGAAACTCGTGCCTTAAACAGTTTAACACTCTGTGGTGTAAAGAAAAATGTTTCTCTACCTCCAGAAGGAGGCGCGCTATCCTCAGTTTCTGTCTCAGTGTGTTGGACGGGTCCTGGAGAGTGCAGTCCTCTGAGCTTCCTCTCATAACTATACTCTGGAAGTTTGGGAGCCTGAGGCCGAGTCTTCCTGGCCGGGTTCATGAAGTAGCAATACGCACAACGGAAAGCTGCAAGGAGGAAGAAAAAGAGGAGAACCTCAGTTTCTGATCCATTTGTCTGCACTCGAGCCCATCTGTAGAAATAGAGTTCTTACCAACATACTCAAACTCCTCCTTCAGAGCCATGCCGTTATGAGAAAAACACTGCTGACAGATCAGAGCGTATCTGAAGGAAATACACAGGAAGGATTGTGAGGACAAGAGATGTTTTTCCTGGAGTCATCTGCTGTTGCAGCTGCTTGTCCGGAGTGTCAGGTCCTGATCTGAAGGATGTTTACAGACCTTTTTGGGTGGTTTCTGTTTCATTTGTTTTGCATACCAAACAAGCTGCTTGCTGATCTGTGAATCTTAAAGGTGTCACCTGTTCTGTGGTCCATCACCTGTTCTGTGGTCCATCTCCAACCAAGAACTCAAGAACTCTATCCAGTGTTCCTCTGTCTTTGGGAAGGATGGGTCTGGCTAACGGAGGACCGGGGGGGTGCATACCTACAAACAGAGTCCACAGATGAAGCTAAATTCAGATGGTTTTATTGTTTCCATCCAAAAACCTTCAACTTGGATCTTTACTAAAGGACAAACCAACCAAAACAGGCTTTAAGACCTACCTACTCCTGGAATGGGGGAGCAGGGGGTCCTCAGCACAGACCCCTGGTGGACAGAGGTGGAGAGGGTGCATTTCTCCGGCGGTCCTCCTGGAGCTGAGAGAGGAAGATGTTCTGTTGGAAGAGCAACACCTGGTGAAGAACCAACCAGATTTTTGAAGGAACGAAGTCAGAAGCATCCGGACCTGCAGCTGACCCGAACTCTGCCTTTCACCAAAGAGCCTGAAGAGTCACAGACTGATTTGTGTAAAAGAGGGTTTTCTTTATTTTGTTTGTTGGTACAGATATCTCACATCTTAGTGGGATTCATCATGTTTCTGCAGTTTTTACAGAAAGTGGCAACTAAAGGCCCGTTTGGACCAGGATTCTGTTGGACTTGGTTTAATTAGGCGGTGGATAAAAGTGACACCTTTCTTTGGTTTCACTCTACAGTACAGCAAACTGAGCTGCCCAGAAATGTCATGCAGTTCTAAAATCTGTCCTTTTGGGGGCACTATTGCAGAAATAGAGCTCTGGCCAAAAATATTTAATGAAAAGAGAAAAGTTGTTAGTCCACTAGTCCTCTGACAACAGCTCCAGAGTTACATCTGCCACCCACAAGTTCAGACCCATTTAGCAGGAGATATAAATGTGTTTGCTTGGCCAGTGAAGACATTCTCTCATTTGCTCCACATGATCTACAGTTCTCATGAACACTACCTGACATCGGATATGAGCTAACATTGTGTTTGACCACAAAAACAACATGGTTTACTGTGGAGGCCTGTCCCGTCTATGCATAAAAAAGGTTAGTTTTAGGGTAACAATGAAAGACCATAAATATGTGTGAAAAGAGAACTGTGGGACAGAAAAGGCCCAGAGGCTCTGACAATGAAAATTCTTATGAAAGATCCAGAAAAACTTGCATATGATGAAATAACCCTGGAGTTTATACGAGTAAAACTGTAAGACTAAGGTGACTGACTGTTGATCTACTTTACAGAATGTTTATTTCCTCTTAGAAAAAAAGAACTTTTGTTTTCATTTTTTTGTTATTTTTATTGTTCTTGGAAATCACAGATTGGACAAACGTACAAAATCAGCAGGAGACCAATCATTTTTTTTACCACTTAAGGAACCAGGTAAAGCTTTGGTGTCAAAGCCGTGACGTTCATGCTCATGAAAGAGATAGCAAAAGCTCCTACCCATAATCCATTAGTGTGGAGTGTTTCTGCCTGCTTACCCACAGGCATTCCTCCTGGTCCCAGTGGGGGCCGTGCTCCAGGTGAAGGGGTCATTACCATTGAAACAGGGGTGCCCATCGGTGTTGGTCTCATTGGAACCCCCCTCTGTCGGATCTCTGCTCAAAACATGAGTTCCTGTAGTGAAGCCGTCAAGCTTTCGGTTGCTTCAGCATTATGAGGTTATGCAGCTGGGATTTGAATGTTAAGGGGGGGTACCTTGACCAGGTCTGGGAGTCATGTGAGGACGCACCGGAGTGGACTCCACTTCCTGCAAAAACAGCGGAGCTTAAATCCAAATCAGACAGACAAACTGACCAGATGTCAAGAGAAGTCTGGACTCACTGCTTTTTTCTTAGCTTCCGGATCAAAGCGCTCTAGGATCAGTTTGGCGTTTTTGTACGTCTCCGTTTCCATCACTTCCTCCAGCTGGACACAAACCAAAAGCATTTTAAATCCAAACATGGCTCTTCTCCATGCACTGTGGTGTGAACTTTAGTGCATGACAGCAGGAGATGGGAAACTTACAATCTTTTTCTTAGCAGCTTTTGACTCTTCCAGTTTATCGTCTGAAAGAGGAGCAACAGTGACGTCAGCCATTTCTCGTTACAGTTTGTACATGGCAGACCTTTCAAGAGTCTTCGACATGCGGCATGAACCTGATGAATTTACACTTAACAGTTTACTTTAAACTTCTCTTGGACCTCATCCTTTGGCTCAAAAAGACTACCAGTAGTTAGATTCACACAAACCGGAAATGCAGACAGTGATGCTTTTTATTAAATGAAGAAGAACTAAAGACTTACTGTTTCTCTCTGTGCGTTTGGAGAAGAGGAAAATCAAAAACTTTCTTATCACCCAGATTCTGAGAAAGAAAGAGGAAAAACACGATGGGAGAGAAGCACTCTGATCATCTTTTGATGTATTTTCAAAGCATTCCCAGTGATCTTGTAATTAGGATTATGCCATTTTTAGACAAAATATAAAAAATGGTTTTCCAAGACATAATTTCTGCAGCGTGGCAGGAGTTCATTAGAAATTCACTTGAGTTGTGGGCAGGACCGTTGGCACGGAGCAACCCCACCCCCCTTCCCTTCCCCGTTGCTGAGAGCTCTTTGTTTAAGGAGCTTGTGGCTTGCACAGCGTATTTTTTATGTCACGAATAAACTCTTTTCCAAACGTCATTTTTTCGTCTGTTTGTGATTCACAACAATTTAAATAAAGAAATACTCAGAAATGCAATTTTATACTTAATTCTCTCACTGGCAATAATTAACTCATCTCTGCTATCTGGTCAAGTCCCTGAATATTTTAAGAAAGCTGTCATCTTTCCTCTCCTTAAAAAACCCAGACTTGATCCCTCCCCCATGAGCAGTTATAGACCTATTTCCAACCTCTCTTTTATTTCTATAATCTTGGAAAAGGTCTTTGCCAAACTCACAGCTGCTCTAGAAAGTCATGGCGTTCTAGATCAGTTTCAGTCAGGTTTTCGCAGAGCCCACTCCACTGAAACTGCCCTTCTAAGAGTCACTAATGACATCCTGATGGAGAGTGATGCTGGACATTGCTCGCTGGACTTGACCGTTGCTTTTGACACTGTCAAACATCGTGTCCTTTTGGACAGGCTAAAACACTGGGTCGGGGTAGATGGTTTTGCTTTAAACTGGTTCTCCTCCTATCTTTGTGGAAGATCGTTTTCTGTTGCTTCTTCTAAATTTGAGTCCTCCTCTGCGCCCTCCACTTATGGTGTGCCACAAGGGTCTGTTCTGGGACCTTTACTGTTCATTTTATATCTGCTGCCTTTGCAGCACATTATAAGCTCATTTAAAGTCATTTATGTTTCTTTTAAAAGTTATATGTTTCTTTTAAAATACAGATTTTACTTGGGTGTTTGGATTCTGTCAGGACTTGGTTAAACGATAACTTTCTCCAACTTAATGACGCTAAAACTGAGGTCCTCATCTGTGCTCCTGACAAACACCTCCCTCAGATAGTCCAGAGTCTCAGTTCACTCGCTTCCTTCATTAAGCCCTCTGTGAGGAACCTCTGGTTAACTCTGGACCCAGTGTTGTCTCTGGACTCTCATGTTAGGCTGCTTGTTCGTTCTTGTTTTTGACATTTAAAAAACATTGCCAAATAACGTTCAGTTGTGTCACACTCTTATTTCTTCTCGTCTGGATCATAGCAACTCCGTTTTTACATGTCTAAGCAAAAAATCTCTGGAACGGCTTCAAGTTGTCCAGAACGCTGCTGCAAGGCTCTTAACCAGATCTTCCACATTTTCTCGTGTCACCCTGTTACTAATCCAGCTCCACTGGCTCCCCATCCGCTTCAGAGTCCAGTTTAAAATCCTGGTTTTGACATACAGAGCTCTTAACAACCAAGCTCTGGTCTATATAAAGACCTGCTGCAGCCGTACACTCCCAGCAGGTCCCTGAGGGCATGTGACCAGGGTCTGCAGGTTGTCAAGAGAACCCGTTTAAAAACCAAAGGTGACAGAGCCTTTGCAGCAGTGGCTCCATCTCTCTGGAACTCCCTCCCTCTCAGCCTCAGATCCACAGACTCTGTGCTTTCTTTTAAAAAGCTGCTAAAAACACATCTTTTTACTATTGCATTTTTTTAATTCTGTTTTTATTTTCTGCGTTTTACTGTGAAGCACTTTGTGATCTTTTATCTTGAAAGGTGCTATATAACTAAAATGTATTATTATTATTATTATTATGTCATCATCATAAAAATGCCAAAAGATCATCTTAAAAACACGATTTTCATCAGAGCAGGTTTTTAATGTTTGAGTTCAGTTTATGAACAGATACAAATAAAAATTAAATGCTCTTTTTCCACACCTAAAAAGGCAGATATGTTTGGAATAAAGTTATAAAACACACTCACAGCACAGGGTAAAGAAAGAACGGCAGGGCCATGGCTACTCTCTGCGACCATTCTTCAGGAAAGTAGAGAAAGTAGACGAGCAGAGAGGTGAGGAGGTAAAGGACGGACGAGTACAGAAGCAACCGTCCGACCCACAGCTGCACACAAAAAACACCATATTGATGAGGAGAACAGAGGAAGAGCAGCTCAAAGATTTGTGAGGGTTTTTTCACCTTTTGTAAACGCTGATTTTTGGCTCTGAATTCTTCCAGCTCTTTGATCTCCTGCAAGAATAGAAAAGAAGCTTAACCCTAAAGGAAAAAACGCTGACATTTAACCTCAAATTGTACAAATTTTTGTAGGTTTGAACTAAATTAGATTTGTTTCCAAAATTCCAGCCTCTTTCAAACAAACAGGGTTTATTAAAATCATGTTTTCCCTGATGTTCAGCTCTGGTCAAACTAACAAAGATGCTGTGGAGCCAAAAGTTCTAATGTTGCTCCAAAAAAAAGCCAAATGCGTCAGAAATCTTCACCTTTTCCAGATTCTCCAGTTGCTCAACTGTGGTTGGTTTTGTCTGCATTCAAGAAAAAGATCAGAAATTAACAATCAGCTTCAGGGTTCACTTTGTGCTTCTCATTTGTAACATTAAGATCTGCCGTCATGTTCCTGCATAGAGCTACTGATAAAACAACAAAGATGACGATTCATCATCATTTCAACTGAACAGAACTAAGTGAGTCTGTCAGCTCCTCCATCCTGCTGGAGTCTCCTCTGAGTTTCAAAATAAAATACAACAAAAGATCAGAGCTTTTTTTCCTTTATAAAAAAAAAAGTTCATAGAAGAAATAGAAAAAAACAAAGGATGAACGGAAATAAGAACTGCATCTACAGAGCTGTAAACAAACCTTTGGTTTTTTTTTTTTTTTTTTTTATTTACATTTAAAATAGTCATCAAAACAAAGTTTAACTTCAAACTAAGTGCTGTCAAATCAATAAAAAACCTTTATAGAGTCTGTCTGACAGAAGGGTTCTGCTGAAAGATTCAAAAACTACAGTAGCAAAGTCATGTTTTAGGCTACACATAGATTCCTGCAACGTTGGGATTAAACAAAGAACTTAACTTTGATTCAGAGTTTGTTTCAACAAGTAGAACATGATGGAGAAAAAGGGGAATGTTTGGTCGTGTGACAGAAGTCCTTTCCTAAATTATTTAGAAGTTAGATTCTGGAGTGTTCTAAATAAAGTCTGGAAGAACCTTGAATGTGTATTTTACTGAGATTTTGTTTGACCTCTTTTCAGTGATGGCACGACCAGGCAGGTCTAATAATCCATAAGGACTGACCATTGAGTGTGTTGTCACCCATAGGAGACTGTTTACTTCCAGCTCCAACCAAATGAAATCAATTCAGATGCAATTTTCTCGAAATACGGACGCCACCATGTTGGAGCCAGATGACATCAGTAAGCAGTGATTGGTCCGAATCAATCTGTCAACTTTTCTATAGCAACCCGTCCACACCCCTACCACTTGAAAGCAGGCTACACACAATCTGTCAAACAATTTAAACGTTGCACCAGAGAACACCTCCTTTTTTTGAAGCATTTGATTGGTCAGTTTATAACTTCAATAACTTGAACTACAGAAAAAATATCAAGAAAAAAATAAGATTATCAAGAACATGATAAAAAAAAACGGTATCAGAGCAAGAATGTTATTCTGACAAATAGAATGACTGAGTAACAGCTGTTTATTTCACAGAGTCACTCAGTCCAGTGACAGACGTGTGATTTAACAGTTACGGATGGGAGTTAGAAATACTGGAAACAGAAAAGGGGGTAAACATCAATTTCTTATTTATTTTTGTTTGAATTTTCCAGTTACAGTTTAGAAGTAGTTCATACTTTGCTCAATCTTTTCATTTCTGCTAACAACAGGGTGGGTTTTGTTGTGTACATCTCTTGAAAAGCATGTTCTGAATGTCAGGCAGAAAGATGGAGACTTTCTCCAGTTTACTAACCTTCCATCTGGATATCAAAGCCCCCATGTCTGACCTGTTAGGTTTCCTGTCAAACAGAAGGCTTGTCAATAAATAACACTAAATCAATAAAGCTACACTTGACATAACTGAAATGTCATTTATAATCAATATTCATTGAGAAGTTTAAACACAGACAGTGACAAATTGGCTTTAATCTTGTCGCGTTTTGTCTTTTTTTTTAAATGACGTTTTTTTTTATAGACGAAAAGCAACTTCTGAGAATCCACAGGGAGAACAGTAGCAGCTCTCTATGTATAACGGGGATTTTATCGGCTACAAGGCTGCGGTTTGCCTTAAGGCAAAGAAAGAAGGATCTGTTGTTGAACTCGTTTACTACTTGTAATAAAGTTTCCCTTGAATCTGTCGATAGCTAAACACTAGGAAGACTCAAGTCTTCAGTTTCAGTAAACGTCTTTTTTTAGAGCCGGTTCCTTAAGTAAAACTGCACATTCTTTGACTATTAATAGAAATGATGCCAGATGTGGCTAATGTTAGCTGTTTTATCAGAAAGCTTCCACTTCCCGCTGCTTCTACAAAGCAACGTCGCTGCGGTTGCGTTAAAAAGACTCAGCAGTTGTCACTCGGCGAACGTTTACGTTTAAATGTAGCGGCTGAACGACAGAAATCAAACACAGTGTTTCGACAGTTCCCGGAGAAAGCTAGCGCGCCCTCTGCTCCACTCACGAGCGCCCACGGTTCTAGAACCGTCCTGCAGTCACTCCTTTAGAAACAAAAGGTGACCATACTCACGTCCGGTCGGGTTTAACTCTCTTTGTCGGTTTTTTAATCGATAACAGCACACAGACGTACAGAAAATAGGCAGAAATCCACGCGCAGCAGAGAGGAGATTGGCGCGGCGCGGCGCGGCGCAACGAAACGTAAACAACGTCACCCGTGACGAAACCCGAGGGTAAAGGTCGCATTTTTCCCAGGAGTCTTTGCGATGTAGTCCATAAAAAGAAAACAAATCAAAAGACATATGTGTGGAAAAAAATATGCATTATATAAAATACATAATGTGAATTTAAATTAGTGAAAAAATATGAATGTGTATAATTTTAAAATGCTTTTAATTAGTTTGACCCTTAAGCACATCGTGGCGATATTTGTTTTGTTTTGCTTTTTTTATTTTTTATTTTTGTTTTATTCTCCTTTTCTACCCAATTTAACCTTTTAAATTGGTGGTGGTGGGGTTGTAACTCGTTTTTCCATTATCTGTTCTGTATTTGTTCCATCGGTCTGCAATTACTAATTCCTTTTTCGTTCAAGTGACTTTCAAAATAAAAGGTACACCCTGTAGTGCAGCAGATTAAGTTGCAGTTACCATTATTATGCATTTCTATACTTTAAAAACATTGATTCTACACAGAAGCTAGGTTCTGTTATGCAGTAGAAGATAAGATACTGTAAATGGATTCTAATAATGGACAGTGTAACAATGAATTAACCATCATTTTGTCATCTGACGTGCATTTTGGAGGATTGTTAAAGAACACAAGGCCATATAATAAAATGTAGGGGTATGAGTGATTATTTTAAGTGTATTTCACTGTCATAACATCCCCTTATTAAAAAAAAACGCAACATGACTATCAAACTCAAATCATTTGCATTTTTTTTCTTCAAAGCCAAAGAGCAAAAATTGAGGGATTAAAGAGCGGCATGTGGCTCTAGAGCCTCAGATTGCAGAGCCCTTTCGTCGCAGTCATCTGCACTAAATTTCTTTCAACTAAATTTGATCAAACAATCCACTGATTTTTATTCAAGTTTTGCAAGGACTGGGGTCCATAAAAATCGTATAACCTTTTTTTAACAGATTTTTAACTTGTTGATGCAGATGAGCTTCCATTTTTGTCCTCCATGGCGCAAGTTATTTTTGCATAAACCTGTGTGCACAGCAAAATAAGCAAATAATTGTCTAAAATCAAAAGCAAAAATTAAATTAGGCTTTAATAAATTGACACTTTAAATACAATTATGAAAGTAACGCGGATAAAGCAAAAAAAATTAATGTAAGCAGGTCTTCTGGTTCTTGCATCAGGATGATTCTGCTTTAGTAATTCCATTTCTGTCCACTAGATGTCAGCATTGTTTCAGATACCGTTAACGGGCTTCAGCTGCGCTCCCGGAGTAAATTGAGGACAACGTCTGGGTTCTGCGCTTCTCGTAATGAATGCATGTATGTTTGTATTTGCATTTTTGTATTATGATGTTGAAAATGCAGAGTCCACTCCTCAAAAACTTGCTTTAGCGTCCTCGGTCCGCGTGCGATGCTACTTTCCATTCGAAACGGCAGAGGAAAGTTGGCCTTCAGCCTGAAGTGTTAGGAGTTATGGGCCTAATAAAGCTCGTCTGCCTCCGAAAGGCCTTGGCTGCTGATAAATATATTAAGGATGAAGCCTCATCCTGATGATATGCTACCCCCGTTTCATTAAGCCAAAATAATATACAGAACTGAGAGAGGGAGGACGGCACTGATCGGTTTTTCCGTGCATTTCTAGCCCAGTGTTTATCAAATCACGGAGTTTGTGTCAAAAAGAGTCTGAAACAAAAAATATATATATACCTTTCAGAAATGTTGCTTTCCGAGACTTTCGTTTCACACAAAGAGCTTCATCATGAATGAAATCCTGTTTAGAGAAGGCTGGCCTGAAGGGCGCTCTCCTTTTACGCGTAAACATGGAGAACCTCTCGATCGATGATATTTTCTCTCTTGCACTTCCTCTAAAATATTTTAAGGGAGGCGTGATAGTAACGGGCTATTTACAGAAAAATACATGAATAAAAGACTGAAGACTGAAAAGACTGAAAATAAGAATGAACGAAAGAAGAGAGTGATCAAGCGTCAGGGTCTAAGCTTTGCTCCCGCACAGCTGTGCGTTCAGCATCCTTTGAACCAAGACTGGAATTCTGAGTACACGTTACACAAAACGCTCAAATACAGCTTCTTTGTTTACAGGATCCATTTGGTTTTTAAGATTTTCCACAGGTTTTTGGATGAATTTCACCACTGCAGCTTCTGTGTGCGCTGTGTTCTTTTCTCTTCTTTTTTCTTTCTTTCTTTCTTTGTTTCTTTCTGTCTTTCTTTCTTTCTTTCTTTCTTTCTTTCTTTCTTTCTTTCTTTCTCTACTTGATGATTTTGTTAAAATTTGGACCATTGCAAATGTTTTATGTTCTGTCAGCAGAGACTCTTTGGTGCTGAATTTTTGATTTCATTTGTCTATCTTTTCTGCTTCTTGAACTCATTCCCTGTCCGTGTAATTTTTAATTTGTGAAGTGCTGACCGATTATTAAAGGTTTTTTACAACTCTTTCTTTCTTTTTCTTTCTTTCATTCTTTCTTTCTAAAAATCTCCTTTTAATGCCTCACATAAAAATTCATTTTCATTTTTTAAATAATTTCCAGTAAGTAATCAACACCCAAAAAAGAGAAAAGATATATAAAAATACAAAAGAAGGAAAGAGAAAAAGAACAAAGAAAAATGTGAAGGAAATCTGAACAAAAATATTCATCTCTCTTTTTTTCTTTAATTTCCCACATGCGTCGCGCGCCTTAATGCAAAATAATTTGTTTAATCTGCTTCGAAAGGACGATATTATATTTTCCTGCAAAAAGCAAACAAGCACACAAAAACCTTTTTAGCAAACGTGTGTTCTCCGTGTTCTTTTTTTTTTTGTTATGAAAATCGCCGTCACGTGAATTTGTTTAAATTACGAAAAAGATAACAGCAAAATAATTCATGTTGATCAAATTTCTGAGTATTTTTTACACTTAAAATAATTAACTCTTAAAAGTGTTTTTAAAAATTTTTTTTTGTTTTTTCCTCCATTAATTCACAACGTACAGAGGCGTAGCTGCAGGGTGGATCTGCAGGGCACTACCCTCCACTTTACAATCAGATCCTTTTATTAACATAATTTGTTTATTGTAATAACCAATAACACACATGAAGATATTAAATGATACTCATACTAGGAATATTGAAATGACTACTGGAGCACATTTTAAAAATATATATTTAATTTTTTTGTCTATAATGATTTCTAGATATATTTATGTATTTTTTGAATGACGAAAACTTGTCTGTCAATAATGTTTACGGGAAATTTGTTCATTTTTTTGCAGCAAGACAGAAGCTTATTACAGCCCTGAATTAATCCTTTTTAGTTTTTTCTTCAAGTGTTTATTACCTGGAAGTATTACAGCAAACTGTTGTAATTGTTGATTAAAGATGAGCCACATGACACCGTTGTATGGAGTGTAATTAGGTGTCAAAAGGTGGAAAAAGTGAAATGTATCCTTTCTGATAGGAATTTTAAAAGGGTGCCTGTGATCTCTAATAGCAACCTTTCCATTAGGACAGCTCCTGCATGATGTCTGATATTGATTTTGTACATTTATCTAAAGGCAATAAATGTAAAATCGCCTTCCACCACAATCTTCCTTTTACAGGTTACGGCAGCAGTTAGTGCCAAACACATTATTCAGGTGGGATCAGTAATGACCAATTACAACATTTCATAGTTATTGTTACAGTCTCAGGTCATTTGTTGCCAAAATCAAAATGTCAAAAGACAGTTTTCCACAAAAATGTATAGAATGTGTCACTGACTCAACATTAAAGAAAACCTAAGATTCTCTATGATATTCCAGAGTTTCACTTAGGTACATATAAAGAGCACAAATAGAATAGAAACAAGATTAAGTATAGAGATGGGAAGGGATGTCACAAATTGAATGCATTTGATTTAAAGAAATTTTAAGGACTGTTAAAGGTTGAATTCAAGCAATAAATTCCACAAGATTTAAATGTAACAAAAAAGATAGAAAATATGTTTAATTACTTCTGCTCTGATCCCAAATGTTTGTTAGGTAGTGAATTCCTGAAAAGTGTATTTCATTTTACAATGATTTTACATGTTTGAAAAAGGTTGGTGCTGTTGTGTTTTTGTTTGAGTCATGCTCTTTTTTTTCTTCAGTTGTTTCAGCTGCTTTAATCTCATACTTGATCTTCCTTTGGGTAATTATCCTATCGACATGCTTTTATTGTTGCTGTTTCTGCCTTGTTTCCTGGTTTTGTAGTTTAGCTTTTTCATGCTTAAGTTTAATTTTTAATGTTGAGTTCTTTATTAAAAACCCACTCTGATGAAAATTGTGTCTTTAACATTCTTGTGTTTTCTCATGATGGAGGACAAATGTAAAAGAAATTAGCTTAAAATTGCACTTATTTCTATATTTAATTGTTTGTGTATCAGGAACAGATGAAAAAGTGCTGTTGGAAAAAACAGATTTGTGAGGTAGAAAATATGCCATAAGCCTCCTGCTCCAAGCTCTCAGCAACGGCGAGGGGAAGAGGGGTGGGGCAGCCAACAGTCCCACCCCCAACTCAGAGGGGAATTTCTAAAGAACTCCTGCTGCTCTGCAGAAACTGTGCCCTAAAAAAGGACACTGTTTTTTTTCCCTTTTTCCTAAGACAGCATAATCGTTATTAAAAGACCACTGGAAACAGTTTTATAATACATCAAAAGATTATCGGACAGGAACTTTAAAGTCTCATCTTTACCACCCATCCTGGTCTCCTGAATTTTGGTTATCACCACCATTTCCTGTCAAAAGACTGCATGTTCATCCAATCTGCTTTTTCTGCTGCTCATCCCAGTTACAGGACTGGATGATGGAGTTTTGCAGTTAATATAAGAATTTTTTCAGTTGAACCTACTCCATATGCTGATTCCACCTCATGGTGGGAGCGGGTTAGGTCACGTCTGTGGACATCCTGGTCTGCAGCTCCAGACAATGTACCGTCAGGTCGCTCTGCAGTGAGATTACTTCAAACACTGGCAAGCTTCATTTAGGACAGAGCTGTCGTCATACTGCCTCCACCCTAACCCAGTACACTGACACCTCTTCATCCTATGATGTGGTGATTCCCAAAGCCGACATCTAAAAGACGGGCCCTTCCAACAGCTGAATGCCCTTCATAAAGGATTTGTTTCATTATTAGCAGGAGTTCATTAGAAATTCACCTCTTGAGTTGTGGGCAGGACACGGTTACTGAGAGCTCTCTGCTTACAGGTTTGCCACAAACTAACAGAATTAGTTTAAATTTCACACAAACCTTAGAGCTTAATTAACTAGATGTATCTCATTTGAGTACAAATTTTGAAGCTTTGACATTTTTTATGTAAACACACAGCCACATAGCTCATAACACAGAAAGTCTGAGGGATTTTTTCCTGAAATGGCTGGATGGACAATTTACATGTTAGATTGCAGATGGAGTATCAGAGGAGAGTAGATGTCATGCAAAGTTACTCTTGCAGAAAACTGAGTGCACCCAGAGGCAGCGTTAAAGAGGCTGTAAAGTAAAAAGCATGTTATCCAGTAGCTCTTTATGAGTCAACATTCCAAAGCAGAGAGCAGAGCTGTCACACCGCTGTATAACATGGAAGGTGAAAAGCTGCAGAGGAACATCTCAGGTCCGGATTGTCTTCCTTTTTTTTTTTTGCTTTTTGGTGTCCTGACTTTGAACAACAGGGGTCCAGACAGCAGAAACACACAATGAGTCCAAGGCTGCTAATAAACCTTGAACCGCAAACAAATCACAACACACCCCGTTGTCACAAACCACCATTTCCTCCACTTGATGACTTTTATTGGGGCAATCCAGAGTCTGCTGTCTCTCTCTTTGTCTCGTACATTTAGCTGGCCTGCGTTAAACGGAGAATGTGTGTGTCTGTGTGTGTACACATTTGGGTGTGTGTGTGTCTGTGAGCATGTGTCTGTACACTTGTTTGTGTTGTAGTGTGTAGGTGTGTAATGTTAAGGAGATGAAAGGAAAGATTGTGCATCCGTCTGTGTATGTGTGATAATAGCATGCGTGTTGAGACTGATTGATTAAACTGAAACAGAATTTAACTTTTTAGAATGTTGTTGGGCCCCTGCGACAGACTGGCGACCAGTCCAGGGGTGTGCCCTGCCTTCGCCCATGAGTAGCCGGGTTAGGCTCCGGCAAACCCGTGACCCCGAAAGGGATAAAGCGGATTGGAAAATGAATGAATGAATGAAAGAATGTTGTTGGTCCCCTGGCAAGGAAATGCTCTTGATACCATAGCTCTGCTGGGAAAAAAGTTATTCACAGCCATGTCCTGCCATTTTTTTCTTTTTTGGCAAGGCAACAATGGCTGAGCAAATAAACAATGCCACAAACCCGGAAGTGGTGGGGGGGGGAAGAGCATCCGACATCCCTCAATGAGGGGTGAAAAAGTCCATTCTCATCAAAAGAGAGAGAGAGATGTCAATAAGAGCAAGATGAAAAAAAATAAAAATGCCCAGCAGACAGCGGAGGGATCCCCGTCTCTCTGTCGCTGCCGTTCTGTCTGCCCACTCGGTCAGCAGAATTCTTGAAGTGGTGGAATCCCTGCTTAGCCGGCCAGTTTATTCCCAGGACAGGCAGGATGGACGCTTTTGTTCCAGCCCCCAGACCTGTCCAGATGTACCCTTGCCTTAGCTCAACAGTAGCCAGGACAGACTCCCGGCAGCGCAGTGAACCTGAAGGGGATACAACGGCTTAAGAAAATGGGTGAAAAATAACAAAAACAGCTAAGCTAACTTAGAGCTAAACAATGGCTAACTGGCAGCCAACTGTAGTGATAGTTAAAACGTACTTGAGCTCTGAGTTAGCTTTTGTTTCGTTATCCTCTCATTATCAACCAATTTTAACAGAGTGTTTTTTTTTATTTTTTACCCCTTAAAAGTGGAGCGATATGTCTGCTGTTGACATATCTGCTGTTGGGCTGTTTTCCACCACTTCTGGGTCTGAAACGATCAGCTACTGTCGCCTGAGAACCACAAAGTGCGGCTGGAGATCGCTGTAATATGATCTGTTTTATTCAATTATCAACAGGGCTATGGTTTTAAAAATAATTTCCCATGATAGAATCAATAAAAATTTCTATTTTGTTTTAATTAAAAAATATATTAATAATAACACACACGCGCAATGTGAACAATCGATATTCCGGGCCTCCATGTATATGCCTGTGACGTATTTTTGGCAGTTTATTAACAGACTAAATTCGTGTTCAAGACTAAAAAAGCCATATTCAAAACAAAGACAGATCGTACTCAAAACAGGCATGTTAAACGTAAAAATAAATAATGCTTTCATAATTTTTTCCAGAGTTGTTTGCAAACTTGTGCAAAAACTATCAATTTGTGCATAGCTTTGTCTTTCTGAATACAACTTTGACTCTATGAATATGTTTCACATTGACAGTTTCCTTACCCCTTTCAAGAGTCAAATAAATCCACGTAACTTTTCCTCAGGAAAGTTGCACCACGTTTTTCCAGTGTCACCCGTCCACAGTGTCAGCTACAGGACGCTTTGTTGTGCTGCCACCTACAGGCGGATAGGCGCATTTCAGCACCTCGCTGGTCTCGGCCGGAGCCAGAGGGCTGCTGCATCTAAATTTAATAGTAAACGCCGATTCGTCGGTTGGTTCTAGTTATTACTAAAAGCTGCTGTCAGCCGTAGCACTTATGGGTCAAATAAAAAGCCAATAAAGATCCTTGAATGCTGATATAGAACAGAAGCTTTCAGAGTTGACAGCTCAGTATGAATTTATTTATGCGGAAGCTGCCATGTTCATAGAACAAGCAGGTGGGAAATAATAAAACAGAGAAAAAACTACACTTTTTGAAATATGTTCTGTTAGACTGGTTTTAGGAAAATCATGTATCATCTTTTCTTGAACTCTACTTCTGGTGCCGCTAGAAATGTTTGCGTCCAAGCAGGTCGCTCTGGTGCAGGACTTCATACCGCCAGCAGATGGCGAAACTAAAACGCAACAGTTCTGGTTTGCAGGCACGAGGCCCGAAACAAAGCAGGAATATTAATCTGATTCACAAACATGACACTTTTTTAATGATTAGCCAGGTTTATTTATTTTAAGTAATGTTCCTTTAAATTATTAATAAATAGTTTGCTGTTTTATATCAAATAAATGCAGAAGACAGAGGGATTAAGACATTTTTGTTTAGTTTTAGTTTTTAGTGTTTCAAGGGGAAAAAATGCTTTTTGCCAGCTTTGTATTTTAGTTAAAGATCTTTAAATAACTATGCACAAATACATTATTGTTTTCCCTTATAAATGAATTAACTGTATAAACATTCTAGCATAAAAATAGTAATATTGTTATTAAACGGGAAGTTAAATGCCCACATTTATTTATGCAAATTTTGCCCTTTGTTTTCAGTCAATGCTGTGTTTTGAAAAAGATGCAAACAGAAAAGATTCAACCTGATCAAAACAGATTTTTCTTCCCCAGACTTAAAAAAAGAAGTAAAATAATGGCAAAAGAGTAGGGGAAAATAGAAGCGAAATTTACAAAATCAAATAATTGAGTCTGGATTTACATGAATAAGCTGCTCGGTTTCTTTATTTGAGCTTGTAAACTGACTCCAGAGTTATACATGTGTGCACTCAGGTCCATCTGCAGCATTTTTCCACACAAAAGAAAGATGTGATTTATTCTCTGTACGGCCTGAATACAGTCTAATCATGTGATCCGGAGTGTAACCAATTGGCAGCCGAGAAGGAGATGAAGGCAGGAAAAAATTACTACCATTTTAGGGGAGGATGAAGCCACTATACCAGCCCATCTAACGTTTTACAGTCCTACCTAACTTTCTTTTTATTGAAATAATAAAATAAGCATGTCGCTAACGAATTATTATTCCATGGTGGGTCTCGGGGCCGAGGAGCCGTACGGCGCGCACTTCATCGCGGGAGGCTTGCAGAGTTCGACGGGCGCTTGTTCAAAGCCAGCCCGGGGAGCAGAGGAGGAAGAGGAGGGGAGCGTCGGCTCACATATCCCGGATTTTTCCCATTTTTCCAACAAAGTCAGCCTGAACGGCTTCTCTCCGTGGACGGGCACCTCCACGTCCTCCTCGTCGTCCTCTCCGCAGCTGCAGTCCGCCCACGGGTGCTCAATCCCGGGCCTGATCCACCCACATCACCTCCTCGGCCATCACCACGCCTACTACGGTCCGCAGGCTCCGAGCCACGCCGAGCATCACCTGTCCCCGTCCGCCGCCGAGGCCAGGTTCGTCCGCGGCTGGGAGGGGGTGACGGCCCTCGCCTCGGAGACGGCGCTGCCGCCGAATCCAGCCTCCTTCCCCGCGTGCGTCCCCGAGCCAAGCCCAACGCACGAGACGATAAAACCCGAAAGTTCGCCGCCGTCGCTGAGCGGGACCGACGGTCCGAGCTTCACAAGTCCGACAGAGGTGGTCCTGGAGCGGCTGGGAACCGCAGAGGAGCTGGGGAGGACTGCCGAGCCCAAGAAGGAGGACGAGGACAAGAAGAGCCAGCAGCAGGCGCCGCCGCTATACCCGGGTAAAGACTGTTCACCCGCCTACGGAGGCCGAGCGGTGCTGCCGAGTCTGTGCGACTTTTATTGCCCTATAAATGTCTTGTAAACGGTCAAATATAAAACTTTATTGTCCATTAAAATAATTAAGGCGCTATTGTTATTTAGCAACTTGTCAGTAAAGAGGAGAAGCAGACGGGCACAATGTTTCTCATTTCAGACAAAACACAGAGACGGAACATTTTTGCAAAGACTTTAAAAATAAAAGTCCATTTTTTTGTAATTTAGACTTTTTAATTTAAGTTTCTGCGCCACAAAAAAAAACAATTATCATTTGTAGAACAGCACAAATAACCTCACTAACCCCTAAAATGAAAAGGAGGGTAAACAAAATACTTTTTAAAAGAAAATTATTTAAAGCATTTCAATCATCAATATAATATAAATTGTTGTCTTTTGTCGTTTTTCCCTTTTTTCTGGCAATAATGTTCATTTTTCACTTAGAATTTCAATATTTAAACTAGAAAGAGCTGTTTTTAATGCAAAAACTGGACTAGTAATGCTGACATTCAGAGATGATTTTCGTATTAATTGAGGAAAAAATAAAAAGTAAAAAATGATAAACAGAAAGTGATTAAATACTCAAAAAAGGAGTAGGTAGGCCTATAATTCACATAAACACAAAAGAAAGAAAACAAAAAGGTGCCAAACACATTCATAAACTCATGATTGTCTACACTGTACTATTAGGCTTCTAATCTTCTAATTTATACATTTCCAACATTTTCAGTCATATTTTTTTAATTGTATTTTACCTATTTTGAGACTTTTCTCCATGTCGTTCTACCTCACTGCACAGACAGAAACGCACTGACTTGTTGGTTTATAGTATTTAGGAAATACAGATGCTGTTAACTTAACTAAGCATCAAAAAGTTTGTGATCGTTTAGATTCAAGCTAGTTAGTTCTGTTCTGACTGCATGCTTTTATTTTGAAAATTCATCCGTGTTGGGATTGAAGTTTATTTTTAACTATTAAACAATTGACAAAAGGGGGAAAAAATGCTGTCAATGGATGACGATATCCTTTCTTAATTTGTCATTCTGCTGCTTTCAAAAAACAATTGAGAAACAAAGACACTCACGTGTCCCCGTCTGAAGACCTAAGACATTTCTGCAGCTTTGGGTCTCCAGAACCACAGTGAGAGCCACCACCCACAAATGTGAAAGACTTCTAAAAGGGAAGAACCATCCCAAGTGACCAGCCAACCAACATGACTCCAAGAACACAGCGAGTACACATCCAGGAGGTCATAAAAGAAGCACAGCACATGAAGAACTGCAGGCCTCTTTTGACTCAGTTCAGGTCAGAGTTCATGTTTCAACAAGAAGAAGGAGACAAAATGGATCCATGGGAGAGTTCAAGGAGAAAGACACCGTTGAGCAACAAGAAGATGAAGAAATATCTGGATTATCCACTAAACTTTTGGACAAATGTTTTGGGGACCAATAACACAAAAAGTGGAACTTTCTGGAGGGTTTGTGTCCCATTATGTCTAGAGTCAAACTAATACATTAGGAAAGTAACTTCAGAAAACTCAACCAGAAAAAGCTTCTTTCATTGTCCCGCTTTGATCATCTTTTGTAAAAATGTTCCCAGTGATCTTTTAGCCACAATCAAAAAACCTGTGTCGTTTTCTACGACATAGTTTCTGCAGAGCGGCAGGAGTTCATATTCACCTCTGAGTTGCGAGCAGGACTATTGGCACAGAGTAAAGGTGCTTACGCACTTAAAGCGATTTGCGTAGCAGAAGTGGCCAATTTAAACGTAAATGCAATGGTTTAGACGCAGATTGAGGTTCTGTGGCGCAAATGACATGTGACGCGGCGTGAAAGTCTGGAAACAGTGTGAGTTGAGCAGAGCAGCACAAATTGAGCAGCCGCCGCAGCTGGCCAGGGTTGAAGAAAAAATTTGAAGTCTGGGGAGGTGGCTGCATCTCCTCAACCCATCAGGACTCAACTTTGAGCATGTGACGTTTTCAGTGACAGCGGGGAGAAAACATCCAATATGGTGGAATGATCCATAGTTCTCCTGAACTTCCATTCATTTTCTTAACCTGTATCAATTTCTGGGCAGTGGGGTTTCCAGAACTTGTCCCGGTTACTGTTGGGTGAAGGCGGATACACTCTAGAGAGTCTGTCACAGGACCTATGGAGCTGTAGTGGACACGCTCACTATGCCGGCTCCCCTGAGAGGAGCTCGCGGCCAGACAGAGGGCCGCTGCTGGATTGGAAAGCAGTCTGCTCAGGCCTCCTGAACTTTATGATGTTTTCTTATTTTCATTGAGACAGTAATAAAAAAAGGTCCCCTCATTTTATTCTTGTTTTTATTCAAGCATTTGAACTCGATCAGAGAGAGACGGAAACAACGCAGAAGTGGCCGTCAATCAGACACAGCACGAGGAGAGTGTCTACGAGTGAATACATCAGAATGGAGCAAAGCAGGAAGCTTGTGGCTTTTACATCACACAAACAAGCGTTTTCCAACAGTATTTTTGTCTGTATCTGATTCACAACAATTTGAATAAAGAAACAAAAATTTAAGCTTAATTTTCTTTATATATATCTTTATATATATCCTCCATCGTCAGAAAAATGACACAAGAACATGTTAAAAACACCAAAAATAATTTTTTTATTAGCGTGGGTCTTTAGTACATCGGAGAAAGCTTTGTTCTGCAGCAGAATAATCCTTTGTGTTCAGCAGAAAGTCCACTTTTGAATGGATCAAAGAAGCTAAATGAAGCTCTTGTTCACGTTTGCATTTAGATCTGACTCAGAAGTTGTTTAAGTACATTTATACAAGCTCCTTTTAACTGCTTTTTCCCTTAGTAATATTTAAGATGAATATCTAGAAATGTCTTTATTCAGGTCATCATTATGTAGTATTGCCTTTTTATCGTGTAAAAGTTTCCGGTCTAAATAGTTTTTAAGAGCTCAACAGTTGGAAACCCAATAAATCTAAGTAAATAAACGCTACAAAGGAATACTTTGTAACCTTTGAATTTATGAAGAGTTCTGTTGTGCTGTTGGAGTCGGAAGCTCCAGGCTCATAAAGTTTTTACAGCACAGACTCATAGCAGCTTCAGCAAACTGTGAACAGTAAGAATCTCTTCTTTTACAGAAAATCCATCTGCCAGTTGGATCCACGCCAAGTCCACACGGAAAAAGAGATGTCCGTACACCAAACACCAGACCCTGGAACTGGAGAAGGAGTTCCTCTACAACATGTACTTGACCAGGGATCGGCGCCTAGAAGTGGCAGGACTTCTGAACCTGACAGAGCGACAGGTGAAGATCTGGTTCCAGAACCGGAGGATGAAGATGAAGAAGCTTATGATCCGGGAAAGGAGGAGTGTGAATGAATGAGTCACGCTGCTTGTTTCCGGTGATTTGTAGGTGAGGTGATTAGTGCAGCTCTGCAAGACCAAAACCAACTGCCATGATCAGCCGAACAACGTGGGTGGAGCTGGACCACTCCTCCACCTGCATGCTTTAAAGCAGAAAGGGTCTGGAGTTTTTTGTAAATAGCAAAAGTTTGACAGCAGCAGGTGTCAACAGCGTGCTCATCTGTTTTCCATGTGGTTTTGTAACGTTCATATCTGAAGCTGGGAACACTTTGATGCATTCTAAATGTCAAATGAAGTGGAGGGGGATGAACAAAATATGAATGTCTGATCAATGTCGGATTTTTCTGACAGCTTTTTCAAAACGAATATGTTTTTATTTGTTTTACATCAAACCCTCAGCACTCTTACTGAGCAGATACTTAGGCTGTGTCCAAACTCCCTCACTACTTCGTGCACCTTATATGGCGTTCGCTATTTTTTCCAAGGTGTCTCAATCTATAACTCCAAGATACAGAGCCCTGGAAATTTCCCAGAAGGTTCTGCAAAAAAATAGTGTTCATTGATGCTTACTTGATTGGCAATATAGACCACAATGCATTGTCATTGAAACATTTTTTTTTTAAATTGAATTTAGATGTATTTTTTATAAATCATCAAGTTTTCATCATCAGCACATGCTGGAATTCACTAAAAAGTCTGGCATATGGTCTTTGTAAAATCTTCATATTCGCCTTTACTACAGCAAATGATTGACATGGCATTTAATTTGAAATTTAAAAACATAATAGTGAGTATGGGCTCGAGTTGCATTGCAGTCCAGTTGGCACTTTCATGAATTCAAAGGGAACGCCATCTATACGTCAA
The DNA here is from genome assembly GCA_036245035.1 of Adrianichthys oophorus. Classification (NCBI taxonomy): domain Eukaryota; kingdom Metazoa; phylum Chordata; class Actinopteri; order Beloniformes; family Adrianichthyidae; genus Adrianichthys; species Adrianichthys oophorus. The sequence continues at coordinate 3,924,807 of BSAI01000187.1, read as the reverse complement.
ATCAAGTCCCTGATTGGTCAATGTTAAACTGGTCTAACTAACGCGTTAAATGACCATGCGTTTTCTTTGTAAAGCCCATAACAGACAAATAAACTTGCATAGTGACGCATCAACGCGGAAGCCCATAGTGTGAATACACGGTCTATGGTCGTTTGAACGGGCGTTGCAGAGGCCGGTGTGAACGTAGCTGTAGACGTAAAAGTGAATATATGCACAAACAATCAAAGATTTGAGCCCTAAAAATGAAAATGAAACTTGCAGTTAGAGAATTTGTAAAAAAAAAAAAAAAAAAAAGTCCTAGAATCTATAGAAATGTTATTCACATGAAAACAGAGACAACGCAGTTGGAGAACATAGTTTTAGCCACAATGCCACAATGGCAATGATGCATTTTACTGTACGTAAACTTTTTCTACCTGCTCTAAACTCATGCATAGAAGTCTGGGAACTCCCAAAGGTTCATGTTTGGACCATATTCTGCTCTGAAACTTATAGACTCACTCCAATGACCTTTTGATCTCTTTTCAAAGCGTTCTCAATGGCAATTCAATTATGATTGTGTTGTTTTTAGCCATAATCAAAAATACTGTGTTGTGTGTTGTCACCTCTGAATGGGGGGAGGGGGGCATTGGAATGAAGCGACACTGCCTCTCCCTACATAACTGAGAGCTCTTTGTTTACACGTTGTCCTGGTAGTTTACAGCTCCTCACAACCCCAACTTAACATTACCGGTGCAACAAAAATAGTGAGCAATATTGGAGCAATCCAGATTCCAGCTCAGACTAGAAAAACAAAAACGCACAAGAATCTACAGTGGAGATCGAAAGTTTGGGCACCCCAGGTAGAATGTTATATTATTGTGCATAAAGAACCCAAGGAAAGATTGAAAAAATCTTCTAAAGGCATCCGTTTACAGATGAGACATCCTCTTTAGATGTAAAAAACATTGCTTTATTTCCATCATTTACCCTTTCAAAATAATAGAAAACAAAATAATGGCATGTGCAACCCCAACCTAACTTTCAATCCCCACATATATATCAGAATAGAGCAAAGCAGGGAGCTTGTGGCCCACCCAGAGTATTTTCTACATCACAAACAGCATTTTTGGTCTGCTTCTAATATATATGTAACAATTAGAACAAAGAAATACTCAGAAATGCAATTTAAGCTTAATTATCTTTATATATGTCCTATATCATCAGAAAAATGCTACTGTTAAAAACACCAAAAACACGATTCTTATTGGGCTCCAGTGGGTCTTTAAGTGAATCCAGACTAACAATTGTATTTATGGTAAAAAAGTACAATAACAGAAATAACCAGTGTTGTATCATTTGATCCTCTTTCTTTCTGAGTGTATTTTAAAATCTGGAAAAGAAACAAAGGAAGTTGAACGTGTTCTCTAGATTGTTCATCTTATCATATTTTGGAATCTGATTTTTCAGTGGTTTTTAAACCTCTGGCGATCAAAGTACAAAAAAAGATGATGGTGAGAATCCATCTCGCAAGAAGTTCTCCATGACGAAGTATGTAGAAGGTCTGAGTGCAGAGCCTGTGGAGAAAGGGGAAACATTTGCACAAACACAAAAAAACTTCCAACCCTTTTAGAGTTGAATTGAAAGTAGAGACAGTGGGAAGTAACATCTGATCTAGTTGTTACCAGTCTTTGAAAGAGGCAGTTAAACACTAAAAATGAGCTCGGCGAAGAACAAACCCTGCAAAGAGTTCATCAGTTTCATTTAGTGGTTTTTGTCTCATTTTGATATAAATCCACTTTATGGTAGAAGACAACCAGCATCTAATTCACTTGTGTCTCCAAACAAGTTAGAGGCAGAAGTTAATCCTCACAGCTTCTTAAAGCTGATTGCCAACATGTTTTGATTTTTCTGGCCTCACCACAGCAGAACACTTTTATCCTGCAAGTATCTGGACTCATCGAGTTTCCGGCAGTTTTCTTGAAAAAATACCTAAAAGTCTCCAGAGTTGAATTGGCGTCTTCTGCCAAACTGTTTCAGAGTCTGTTGCCATGAAGCTTCATCCTGACAGCTGATGCCTCAAAGAGCAGAACATCTGGCGAACATCTCAATGAGTTGATCAGCCGACCCAACAAGGTTCTGGACGTTAGTGCATAAACGTGTACGTGTGGATTTCAGGCGTCTCAAAGACGAATTCTGTTACTGCAAAGACAAAGGACCTCCTGTTTTTGTAAAGAAAGTTTGCATGTTCTCTTAATATTTGTTGTCGTGCTTGTTGTTACACTGTATACATGGTATATATGCATATATAATTGTTGTGTTTATGCAGATATTTCATCACACACACCAGTCATGTCTAAGCTGCAGTGACATCAGTGTGCTGCTCATTCTTCTCTTTATACCTCATGTCCAAACCAACGGCGGCGCTCCTGCGGTGAGGATTTCACCAAACGACGCACAAAGCTGCTCTCATTGTAAAAGTACAGCTCATCATAAACATGACACTGTTGTATGCTTATGTGTTCTATGTTTTTTAATTAAAAAACTATTTTTTTTAAGAAGGATTGGATGGAAGGACTGGAGGAGAAAGAGAATGAAATCCTAACATTTCATTCCAGTTCCATCCAAGATAAAATGCTGCTCATGGTGCCTCATTCTGAATAAAATTAAAAATGAGAACCACAATATTGCTTATCATGATCCACTGTGCTGCTTTTTCTTTTGCTTTCACAATTATTTGTTCATTTTAGACATGGTAAGTCCTTTTTAAGCTCTTAAATGGAGTTGAGGAACAAAAACATCTCTCCCTCAATAAATTATAAGTGAGTAAAAACGTTCAAAAGATAGATTCTTGTACAAACAATCATCAGAATAAACTTTTTTTCTTTTTGACGCTTAACATTTTACAACATGTATATATGTTAGAGCACATTTGTTTTTGGCTTAATTTTGCATTTGAAAGCTGCATAATCTTGTAATACTTAAAATAAAAGCATTTCTCCTGACAGTTATAAGATTTGAATAGCATGTTACAATTCATAATAAACGGTTTACGCATAGTAAAACATGAAATACATGTGAGTACTGTTTCCATTTAAAGTCCATGGAGAAGAATTTTATTTTCTTACTTTCCAAATTAAAAAGATCTGCCAAATGACTTCAACCCCCACCCCCAAAATGAGAAATGGTTCATTCCAGAACAGGGAGTTGCATGAGGGAGACATTCACCATAGTTTAACTATGGTGTAAAAATATGGCAAATAGAAGAGAGGAGATCCCTTTGCTCCACCCTTTCTTTTTGAAAAACGGATAAATGATGTCAAATTCTGCAGCAGATCATGTGCTTGTTTGTTAAGATTCTTCTTTTATGGTGACAAAACAGGGTTCTATGCATGTTGGAGAACCTTCTTTTGCTAGTAATTATTATTGGAAATATTTTATTGACTAAACCAAATGTTCCCACAGTTATGAGAAACACAAATGAAGCAATTAAAACAAAAAATTAAATTAAATCTAATTTTAACGGTTTTACATAGTACTTTGTATTTTTGGACATTGAGACAATTGGGACAAGGGGAAATGGCAAATTAATTCAGACGTGTTTGGTATTTTAAAAAGTATTTTCAATCTTTTTTTTTTTCATTTCGTTTTTGTAGATTTTGTCTCAAACAATTATATTTAGCCAGAAACTACATGTTTTTAGCATTTAATATATTTGTGTTTTGCTTTATTTATTTTATTTTTTGATGGGTTGGATGTAAAATCTTCGCCAATTCTGGAATGGGCTATATAACAGACGTATTACCATTCTTAATAAAATGTTTGGACATTGTCATTTTACACACAGTATATTTCCATATCATAAAGTCGAGAGGAAATTTAGATTGTATTTACTGAGTGTTCGAATTAAAATGATCTGCCAGTAAAATGACTTCTAATCCCCCAAAAATAACAAAATAAAAATTGTGTGCATTTGAACATTGCTGAACAATGTTTTGAATGTTTTTCTTGTTTCTTCGTGGATATTCAGGTCTGCTCGCGCGGTATGCACATGCGCCGTTTTCAAAGTTAGTCCGCGCGCGCGTCGTCCTGCAGGGTCATTAAGTGCAGTTGGAGATGCAGTTGAAGAGTAACCCTGACTTTCCCCCAACTCTAAAGGTGAGCGCGCGCAAACACGTGAGGTCTGTAAAGTCATTTAGCGCAGACAGACAGTCTTCGCGGCTGAATGACTTTATTGGAGCCTAAACTCCCCAGAATGTTGATGAGACTGAACACAAAACGCAGGGAATCCAACAGAGCTGGCTTTGTGTGCGCAGCTTCAGATTCTGCTCTGGCTGATTCTGCTCTCAGCAAACAGGTGATGGATTTATAATTTTCAGTAAGTCTGCACCTTCTTTTAAACGTCAGTAAAAAATTTTTTTGTAGTTTAGAAAGGAATAATTTCAACCTAGGCCTCAAAAGAGACTGAGAAAATTCGACCGAAATCACGCGCAAAGGCCTCACCCACATTTTTTCCCTCAGAGAGCGTTTAGGATTAACACAAAGTTGTTGTTAAATAGTCAGTGAAATGCATGAATAGAAATACACAACTTCGTGCAGATTTTGCTCCTTTAAAGCTGTGACACATTTGATAACAGCGCCGCAGAAAACGCTTTGTAGTTACATCCTTTGTCCACTGGGTGGTGCTGATGGTCTTCATTGTTTGCCGCAGCTCAGCGGTTTTGTTCTGGAAGGAGACGTATTTTAAAGAAGAGACTTTGTTTGGAAGAGGATTGTTTGCTTTAACATTAAATTGGTTTTCTTAAACATGATTTATCTCATATGAGAAACATTTTTCATTAAGAGCTACTAAAGAAACAGTTTTTCTAATTGAAATCATTTTGGAGCCAAAGATGTCTGGGGTTTGATTTTTCTTACAATTTTTTGCCTTTCACGTGCTTTGTGCTTATGTTCAGTGCAGCACTTGTTACTGTTGCTTTAAACATGAACTGGGATTAAATCAAATTATGCTGATTTTATTTTTTGCAATTGTAATTGCAGACATTGATGTTTAGCAGTTTAATGCACAATAGGAAAAAAAAAGTCAGCCTGTCTCTTTATGACATCAGCCTGACTGAAGCCTGTAAATATTTGACTAAAAAGTGCAGCCCTGCTTATATAAGAAAAGAAATATACAGAAATAAATAATAGCAGAGGTTTAGTCCAAAGACGGTAATTACTTTTAGTGAGTGATTCTCATGTCTGTTAAGAAATGTTCCTGGTTCAGAAACAGAATTTACTGTTTAGAGTGTTGTTCTGATGCAAAACACAAGTGTTTTCAAACCTGAACTGATGGAGAGCATTCTCCTTCTCAAATTTTCTGGTGGACAACAAATTCAAAACTCCAAACCTGATCACTGTTTGACTGCTGCTCTGAGGTTCCTTTCCTGAAGTTCAGTGTTGGTTCAACTTTAGAAGTAATGTGAAGCCAGCTTCCAGAAGATTGTTTGCTATTTATTTATTTGTTCAGGAATATCTTTCCTTGTGAATTTTTGATAGATCCATTTCCCTTTCTTTCAGGATATCTGTCAGAATCATGAGCTCTGTTGTCTTGTTTCTCTTGTGAGCAGGAGGATCATCCAGGAGGATGAGTTATTAAGAAGAACTCCAGAAAGTGTGAAGGCTCTCTGCTTTTTCACGTCTTCTTCATGCGTGAGTCTTTCTGCAGATTTCTGGGGCTGCAGAAATGTCTTCCTGAAACCTGTCAGTGACTTTGTTTCTTTTCTGCCTTTAAGATTCATTTCTATTTCAAATCTTTCATCTGCTTCCTTTTCTCACACTCTGCTACAGTAATATCTTTTTTCAGTAGTATTTGGTAAAATGTTATATTATTAGTATTATTTTAAGGTAGCTTTCTTCTTTGAAGAAATTGTTTTAAAATTCATTTTTTCCCTCAAGAAGAAAGTTTGAAAGGACGGGATTATTTGAAAGGCATAATTTCTTCCTTTCTTTATTCTACTGTATTTGAATGTCTCTTATGTATGTTTTCATTTTTCACATAAAACTATAATATATGTGTTTCCGAGAGCATAGAAAAACATTTCTGAAAGGATAAAGATGAGCTAGAAGAGCCCTGTCTCTCAGAAATAAAGACAGGAAAGTCTGGTTTGTGTTTCTCCCTGGAGACTTCAGGGACAGGGTGAGACCTGCAGGGTGTTTGCACAAACGCCTGCTGGCCAGCAGCAGCGGTGTGGACGATCTGTGATGTTTTTGGAGCTTCATCCTCCCGGTGGCCATGAACTCGAAAAATGTGAGTGTATATGCAACCACTCCAGTTTTCTGAAACTGTGCCTGCTTTTTAACACTACTTCAGGCCAAAAATAATAAACCATCATGTATCACTAGATAATCATTTTTAAAAATAACTACCTTAAAAATGAAGGAACCACAACAATAATTGTCAGAAAAGAGTTGAATTATGCTGCATGTTGCTCGTCTTTTTTGTCAAGTGCAAGGAGACTTCCGCTTTATAGCTGCCTCTTCAAAATAAAGGTCAGGTTGATGTGAAATCACAACGCCTGTTAACATCTTAAGGATAAAAGTAGCAGAAATGTTCACATACAGAGAAAAAATAAGTTGAAATTATAAATATTAATTATATTAAGAAGTTAGGTTTGTTTATTTGTTCAAGCAAAAAACAACAAAATAAAAATAAATCAAATAAAAAGAACAAGCCTGAACTAACTGATTTGAAATGTGTCTGCATGAATACATTTTTATTACAATTTCAAGGGAATAAAAACAATTTTACAGAGAAGTCACAGGAAGAAAAACTGGAATATATTTTCAATAGAAAATTTAGTGAATCTTTTTTTCATGAATTTCCAAAGTAAAGATGAAATAAGTCTAAAATAAGTCAAACATTTGGAGAAAATTCTTTTAGAAACAATTCAAGTTAAAAAAAGTCTTGTCATCACTAAAGTCATTTATGAATGATTCGGTTTCCTGTGAAAACAAGCAAAACAGGCCTGTGTACAGACACACGCATAAATGCTTTCTTTTTAAAATAAACTTAAATAATAATGAATTTGAAAACAAAAAATATCCCTTTTACACACATCATTTTAGAGATAATCAAAAGGCACACACACATATATAAAGTTTTTCTTCATTATTATTGCTTGTTATTATATTTTTAAAAAGGAATTCTCTTACGTTCACGTGTGTTTTGTTGTTTTGTAATACACAAATCCTGTATCGAATTTATATTTCCAAAATTCTCTGAAAACAATCGACATTGTTTTAAAAATATAAAAAAAAGACAGAATGCGCTCGTTAGAGGCCTTTATTTTGTCCAATAATTTCGCAAAGCTTTTTTAGAATCTAATTGTTTTTTAAATTATTTTTTGGTTTATTGTTTTATTATAAGCCAAAAATCAAAGACTTGATTTTGGTAAGAACATGGATGAGTCATGTATGTTGCTGAGCACGTGCAACATGTGCAGACAGACCAGGAAGGTTCTGCGGAGAGGGGAGTCCGTTTGAATGCGCGTGAGTGTGTGTTGCAGCTTTTTCTCGTTTGTCTTCTCACAAACACACAAGCTCATAAAATGTTTTTACGATCCAACACTCCGCGCAATTGGCCGCGAGCGGTCATGTGTGCGCGCGGGCTGCGTATCCTGCAGCTTCAGCCCGCGCGCACACAGAACTGCGCCTCGGCACCCGCGCACCTCCATGTTTCCTTTAGCCAAAAAAATAAGACGATTTCGAAACATTTTTTACTTCATAATTTATTTTTCTTTTTTCGAATTCTTTTTTTTTGATTTTGCACTAAAAAAATCTAAGTTGTTAAGAAAAATATAATAATTATTCCTATTTATAAAAAAAATCATCGATGCTGCCGAGAAAGACGGAGCGAGCGCCTCTCAGGTAAAGCATCCTTGCACAAGTCAGATAAAAAAAAAATGCTGTTTTGTTTGTTTTTATGATGCATTTTTCCTTATCTATTTTCTCGATGCAGAAATATGCGTCATAAGGATGGAAGTCAGTGTGTGTGTGTGTGCCCGCGCTAAACAGGCCTTAATCCGAATTTTTATAATCATCATTGCAGTGCCAGAATGTGTTCCAGTTGTAGTTTTTCTCATTTAGCCCTCTCACATGCATGAAAAGTTGTTTCTGCGCTTGTTTGACCCTAAAAAAGCATAATTTAAGACGCTGTGACAGAATGTCGTGATGCATTTGCAGATGTGGTCAAAGATGCAACAGCAGGACCACTTCCCTGAGAAAACCAATTCCATCTGTTTCAAAATAAAATACTTTCTATGAGAATCTGTGAGCAGCAGCACAGAGAAATTATCTTTGCATGTAGTTTTGAATGCATTGAACCAAGCAGAGGGTCTTCACAGCCCTCTGGTTTCTGTTTTTCATCAGGGTGGGTGTGAGAGATGCAGAGAAACAAAGACAGTATTTCACTGGTGCTGCTCAGCCAGCCTCAGCTGGCACCCAGTATTTACAACCTACTGCAATGCGGCAGAGGATCCGTGCGTGAGAGTGTGCGTGAGCGTGTGAGATGGAAACAAAGAGACAAAAGGGGGGTCTGGTTGGGGACACAGAAACCAAAGATGCGCAGATGCATGTCTGGTTTTGACCAACAGGCCTGACCTGCACGAGGGAGCGCTCGAAGCCCCAGCTGGACATCAATGCCGCGGACTCAATCCCTCAGGTTTGTCCTAAACAAACAAAACACAACTCACGTTTCCACGGCGTGTGAGTAATATCACTTAATTCTCTGAAACGTGTTTTGCAGAAGTCACACCTCTGTGAGCAGCTGGATGACCTCATCACCTGCAGGTAAAACTTGCCATGGAAAACATAGCAATATGTTTTCGTGCTTAAAGGAAGAACTTTGATGAATTTTGTAACACAATTTATAGTTTTAAATTTAAAATTTAAAAAAAGCTTTTTTTATTTTTTCTTTTAAAGTGGCGCTAAAATGAAGGGGAGTGTAGTTGTTCGTGTTAACCACTAGAGGGCAGCAGTGTACAGCAAATGTCTTGTGAAACTTCCGCAGCGTTTTTCTTAATAAAAAAAAAGGTTATTTTATATTTTGTGATAATCAAACAATTATCCAGAATTTTTTTTGAAAAATAAAACTATAATTTTAATTGTTAACTTTATTTGTACATTCTGAATGGCGTATGGATGCAAATAAAGTTTCCTAAATCACAATTGTTGAATTTCACTGTAGTTGTCTTGTTACAAATGTGAAAAAATATGTTGGTTTATTTCAGAGACAACTGTGAAATCCTACTAAAATAAATATTTAGAACTAAGAGAAAACGAAGAACAAAGCAATGTGAAAAAAATCCAAGAAGCACAAAGACTGAATATGATATACCTTTACTGATTTAGATTGTATTTAGAAATATATATCCATACATGGATATGTCCAAGTTTGGATTAGTAATTGTGACTTGAGTGGAAAATTTAAAAGCAAAAAAGATATACTTCCATAAATATACATCCACAGTCACGTGCACATGTAAATAAGGTCATTATCATTACATTTGATCATAAATAGACATATTTGTACTTGAATGACAGTGAGTATTTTTTCACAAAAAGTTGTAACATGATAGTATGGCATAGTATAGTATAGTATAGTATAGTATAGTATAGTATAGTATAGTATAGTATAGTA
>BSAI01000187.1:3830197-3915139 GCA_036245035.1 Adrianichthys oophorus | reverse complement strand
AAAGGAAAGGAAAGGAAAGGAAAGGAAAGGAAAGGAAAGGAAAGGAAGCAGTGTTTTCTATAACTTTTTAAATCTATTAGAAATATTGGATTAGCCTCCAACAGCACAGTTTGGGTTCAATGTATTGAGAAAGAGCATCAACCACTGTATTTTATTGCTGTGTTCTATCTGTTATTAACAGTTGTTTTTATTATTATCTGTTTTTGTTTTGTTTTATTTTTGGTTTTAGCTATGGCAAAAGTCTATTTGTTGTGAGATCAGTAAAAGTGATTAACTTATTCCCAGAAAATCTCTTTGCACTGAGCTTGCAGTTCGTTTTATGACAACTAGATGGTGACGAAAACTCGTTAATGATCAGAATTTTTTTTCCAAGTCCCCCAGAACCTCCACCTCCAGCCTCCATTTGCTGGGGTGCGTTTTTACAGCTATGCGACACATAAAACGAAATCCTGGAGCACAAAAGGGCTTCAGAAGCTGAGATGACTTTTGTGAAGAGAAACAATATTTGGGTGTATTTATAATCGAAATTTGTTATTTGAAAGGAAAAACCTTTGAGAAGATGAATAGTTGGCCCTTACTTTTCGTGCATACGGATCTAAATGACACATTATTTGAGTAAGTCAATAAAGAGGAGTTTTTTCAGAAAAATCCTGGTGGGATATTAAAGTCTTGTTTGGACTCGGAGCTGTCCTCCTCTGCAGCTTCAGAGCGGTAAAAACACGCAGGCTGTGACACGGTGACACGCACAGGCGAGTGGCGTGTTTTTACAGGGTCGCTTTATGGCTTTATTGCTCCCCATATACGGAAATCAAAGCAGGAAACAAATGCTCCAAACAGCATTCCAGACACATCCGGAAAAATGCAACCAGCGTTCGGCCTCAGCTGTTTTCAGGAAAAACCCCGCAGAGCAAAAACACACGCGCGGAATGCACATTTTCTGTGCGTCATTTCTGTTTAATATTCACTAAATGAAGCCAAAAAATGCGCAAAGGTGGATTAAAGCGTTTAAAAGCGCCGCGGGTCAGTGGAGTGTCCTGCAGCTCAGCCCTCCTGTAATTGAAGGTCTTTTTTTTGGCGCCATCATCAAGCAAGGCGGCTCTCTGAACGAGGCCTAATAATTTATGAACCCTTGTGGGAGTAGAGGGGGGAAAGAGGCAGAACACGTGACAGTAATAAAGCCTATTTTATTGCCGCCGTTTGACAAGCCCCAAAATATAACTCAGACAGAAAAGCCGACAGGCTGCCAGATGGGATCCGCGCTGGATATTTGTCCCGAAGCAGGACGAGCGGGAGCAGAGGAGCCGCCGCCGGAGCCCCCAGAAACCGACTGCAGCCGCCGCTAACGCGAGATCACAGCGGGCCCCGCGCGCTCGTGAGTTTTGGTTTCATATTTGACGCTGATATGACAGTAAAGGGGGGTTGGAGAAGGGAGTATGATGATGCGGGAGGTGTGTGAGCATGAGTGTGTGCGTGCGTGCAGGGGTGTTCCCCCACAGGACCTCACATGGAGGCAGCGTGGGTTCAGGAATCCACCTGATCCTGATCCTGATCCTTCCAGGTTCAGGTGTCAGACTTCACAGCCCGCGCCATGTTTTTACCCACAAGAGGAAGAAGGTCACTAACAGGTTCCAGGAACAATATTGTCTAAATAAGGAATAATTGTAATTATTTTCCTGACATACAGCAAATGTGTTCTGGGGGTTTTAATCCAGTTTTCACAGGCATTTTTAAAAACACATTTCTATATGATGTTCTCATTGTTTAGCCACGGAACTCTGGATATTATCGATGTGTTCTCAGATTTAATGTATGCCCATGATTTAGGACAATATTGATTTGTGAGAAACAGAAAAGATGTAGGAACAATACAGAGTAACCAACGCCGTTTTTGAAGTTTTGAAGTGTGTGTGTTTTGTGTGAGTGTGTGTGTATCCGTACTTTGTTAATTATTTAATTTTTATTATTAAATCTAGACAGAAAAGCTGAATAAATCTGAAGATTTTATTAATATTTTTTGGAAGAGTTTTTCGCAGATTTACGCAAATGTTCTCCGACAAAAACACACTGCAGATTTACGCACATGTGCGCGCGTGTGAATTCCGTTAATCACTCAAAAATGTATTTGTGTTGTGGATACAATTGTGCAAGCAAAATGAATGCAGGACTAAAAATAGTCATTTTATTTTTGTACAATAGGATTAAAATTAAAAGTAATGCTTTTATCATTTATTGCATTATTCTACCATCAATTTGACCACAATTCAGATCTTAGAACAGTTTTAACAATGCCTTTGCTATACAAAAACTATATATATATATATATATATATATATATATAAATATATATATATATATATATATATATATATATATACTGCGGCGCAGTTCCTGAAAGGTTTCCATCCTTTCCATCCCATCCTTTTTAATGACAACAGCGTCGCTGTCTGCTGTAATTTATGGCCCCAGTCTGAATTCATCTGTAATTCTTAGTTTGCAAATTCAATTTTGCACTAGCAAAGACAAGCGTGAGGAGATTATTTTCATTTCGGCAGAGACATTTTTTTTAATCTGAATTTCTCACAGAATGTCAAATATTGACGTTTTTAAGATATTTTTGAGGGCAAACAGTGCTCCTGCTCTTGTTTTCCTGGTGATGTGTCAGTAAAGCGAGGTGTGTGTGTGTGTGTGCCCTCTTTACGCGCGGTTCCCATGCAGGGCTGGAGGTCGCAGTTAATGTCTAAACCGGGTTAAAGCAGCACCCAGCTCGGCTTTGACCCGGCAGAGGGCCGGGGGTGGAGGGGTGAGCCGGCGGTCAGCCTGTCTAAGATGAAAAAGTGAAACGACCCCCGAAAGAAAAGCCACAACTGAATGGCTTTATATCAGCGAACCTGGGAGGAGAGGCCACTTTTATACCTGCTGTGCTGCGCGTGCACGCTCCAACGCTGTGCACGCGCACATATGAAGACCCTGCAGATTAAATATTATCAGCCTGGATGATATATCTCGCGAGCACAATTTTTTTTTTTTTTTTTTTGCGCTCGAAGACCTGGTCCTACGCGTGATCCCCCGCGTAGTCCTGTCCAGCGCGAGGACTAATGACACGGTGAAGCAGCGGTCAACGATTCTGACTGACCCTGCGGCGACCTGCGGCAGCTAGGCTACCCGGCCCGAGAAGAATGCCCTTTGAGGAGAAGCGAAACATCGCTCCGTTGTTGTCGTGGTCTCCAAAAAAAGGTTCAAAAGGTGCAAACGGCCTGCTGCCCCCCCTCCATTCCAATTCAGGGTGAGAGTCTGAGCTGGAATAGTCGTGAATAATTACAGTTTTCCTCTCACTTTTATAGTTAGTTGGACATGAGTGAGGTTTTCGTGCGCTCCAAGCGCATGTAAGAAGTCCGTTTGCAGCCAGAGCGGCTCTTGTGTTTTTGGTGCAAAGTTTGCGTGCCCTCCGTGCTGGACGCAAATGGTCTTGAGAGTCTGCAGCAGGCATCCACCCAAGCGGCCATGGGAATTTAGCAAGACGAGTAAAGAGCAAAAAAAAAAAAAAAAAAAAAAAAAACGAGATGAACAAGTAAAAAAATATATAAATTTGCGATTTTAATCAAAAAGTGCAACAATGTCACCATCATTTATGCTGTGGAGAAACGTGGATTTATTGTTTTATACATCTGCATGTCTGTTTCACTAAATTCAGTTCACACAGCTCTGCCTGAAAGCTGCTGGCAACCCCAAAGGAGGCAGATGTGGAACTGTAAACATTTATAAGGCTGAGAACCATCATGACCAGCAGCATCTAAATAAGAAGTTTAGTTTCACCCTCAGGGCCAGATTCTTTCAGGCATTGTGATCCTAATTGTAGTCCAATTTGAGGCCCACGCAGGCCAGAAAAGACCACCAACTGCATGATGCTGCAGCACTTTTTACCACACACTGTGCAACATCCGCCATAATTGAAACAAAAGCTGGACTATTTCTAAAATCAAACTCATTCTGGACAAATGTGAGCTTTTTTAAGATGAAATCTTGCAGCTTATTGGCGTGTAAATGCTGCTTTTCTATATTTTTCTGCAATAGAGTTCAATAGCTCAATAGAGTTCTTGACAGAGGAATCATTTTGCATCAGAAATGCATGCACGACTTCCAAGCAAGGCTGCTCCAAATGGAATAATAGGTACAACTTTCACAGTTTTATTGGAGTCCAGCCACAATTTAGTGCACAAAAAGGCTCATGTGTGTTCATCAATTTGGCTGCTTGTTTACTAGCAGCTCTGGCACACGACCAACTGCAATTTGGCACTGACTCATCAAAGGAGGGGGAGGAAACACGTCATCTTATATAAATGTCTCACACTCATCTATCTATTGTTTACAATAGATATGCACAGCAGGAACCCGAAGAAAAGCAATCAGACCCTCAAAAGGTGAAACGCTGGCTGTGCCACAGACAAATCCCTGCATGCTCCAAATCCACATTGCTAACATGGAGTTATGGATGTTAGACATTGTATGTAACAGCAGCAGTAATTGCTTCTGAACAACAGGGACATGCAGGCCTCCCAAATGAACGGCTGCAGCTTGCAGTGATTTTCAGGAGCTGATTTAGTCAATAAAATCTCTGACAAATGAGTCCACCGCCGAAGAAAAGAAGTCATCAGCAGCCGGGGGTGACGGGAACCTTCGCCCATACATACCCTGTAGAACCGAATGTGTGTGGAGCTGCCTCAGTCACAGATTGGGTTCTAGGGGAGTCTATGGGCGATGACTAACCATCCATCAAAATCCAGGAGAGAGGAGGAAGAGGTGAGCAGCATTTGCTTTCAGAAACCATGTCTGATGTTTGCTTCTCCTGACAATGGACTTAGGAGCAAAACGTCAAGTGGTGACTTCTTTTTTTGATGCATCAAACAGCAGCATAATGACTTTGGAGCCTCTAGAGGTTTTTTGATGAAATATTGCTGTAAAAGTGAGACAATGTTTTTGCTTTTTACATTAATAAAGCACAGAGACTCCAACATTGACTTTTTTCTGTTTATTATCACACATCGTAAAGAGTTTTTTAAGCAGGAAGATAAAACAAGACGCTTATTTGTGATGAAATGACATGAAGACACGTTTTCATCAATCTTCTAAAACCTTCAAACCCCGTACAGCCCCCTCCTCCTCTCTTATGCCCAATAAGAACCAGGACTTTTTTAGATCAGGAGTTCTTTAGAGAGCAGCTGCAGGCGAGAACATACACTTTAACTTCTATTATTTTAATCCATTTGAATTGATCTTTTTGGAGCTGGCATGCGCGCCTCAGCATCAGCAAACAGATTGGCTCAGGAATCCTCATTGTGCGCCTCCCTCATCGTGTGGGGGCTCTGCGTCTGCGCATTTGTCTCCTTCACCGTATTTCGATTTTACGCGCAGAATCATTAAGCTTCATTTTTCTGCAAAACGCTGTCAGTCTTTTTCTCTGGTTCAGCTCGCCTCGGTATCATTTTTTACGCACGGGCCCCCCTCCCATCCAACTCGTCCTTCTTTAACAGTGGAGTTGGTGAGCGTCACACCCCCGGCCTGACCCCGGCCTAACAAAGCCAACTACTAGTCACTGTCTGGCATGCTTTTATCCTTTTGTTCCCCGCGTGGCCTCGCTGACCGGCCGCGGTTTTTGTTGTCCGTCCTTTGAGTGGCCACAAGGCCAAATATGGCTCCACGGTTTTTCAATATGGACCAGTTTAATTTTTCAGCTCTTTCCATCTGTGGGAGGCAAAAACCCCGGCAACTCGGAGTGATAAATCAGCGGCTGCTGTGCGTAAAGACGGGATGAGAGGATGGACAGACACGCGGACAGATTGATGATTCACTGCGTTTTCTTGATAGCTTTTTGTCAGCGTCCACAAACGTTCAATTACGGCCATTTTCCCAGCAAACAGATCTTCATTAGCTCCCTGATGAACATTTTTTTGTCCTCCAAATTATCCCATTTACATCTGACATAAACAACCCAACGTGCTGCCTCTCATTGGCTGGGCGCAGGGTCACATGACCCACACGACCGTCCGTCTATTTGACAGCCGCAGGATGGCTTGATGCCAGAGGGGGAAAAGGGGACAGAGAGAGGGGAGAGAAAGAAAAATTAGTATTCTCCTACAAACCTCTCTATAAATCAATCATGGAGTCCTACGTGGTGAGCTGTAAATACGCAGAGCCGCAGTTCCCGCCATGTGAAGAAGATTACAGTAATTTTAGTGACCAAGGGGGGTATTACAACAGCCCGCAGGACAGTGGTAATTACGGAGGGGGCTATCAGCCGATTCAGCCCCCTCCGCCTCCGTACACACCACAACAAACCGGCTACTCTCTGCAGGCGCATCGCGGACAGGATGGAGAGGAGCTGCCGCGGCTCCCAGGTGCCCCCTACCCCAGCTACAGGGACGCGGGCGCCCCCGACAAGGAGACGTTCCCCGCCGCTGATCTGCAGTGCCAGGGCTGGATGACTTGCGCCAAGAGCGCTCAGGTGCAGAGGAAAACGGCCTGCCAGGGCAAAGACAAGCCGCCCATTGTGGTGTACCCCTGGATGAAGAAGGTGCACGTCGCCCACGGTAAACGCGCAACTTCATCCCTTCATTCTGCCTTTGGTTTGTTGGCTTAAAGCTGTCAGCCAGGCGCACATCTTTCTTCCTTTATTTCCTCCTTTCTCTGCTCCATTTGCGAGCATCCCCCTCCCCTGTTTTGTGGAGTTATTTACGATCTCACTGCAGAGAGCCGCGAGAATTACAGCTTCCATAAAGTTTTATGACCCTGCCACTGTGTGTGTGCGCACGCCCAAACATGCACACACACACACACATTCACACAAAATGATGTGTATTATGCGTAAAAAACAAAAGGCTTTAAAGAAATAAATTGCTTCTTGAATGTAGTCCAGCTCAATCACAGATGGAGATGTGGGCGCAGCAAAAAGGACATTTCAATTCTGCAGAACTTTGCAGGTCCGGTTTGGGCCTTCATATAGAAAATGTACATTAAATGTGTTTGTTTTGTTTTTTTCATAGTCAATCCGAATCACGTTGGTCCGGAGCCTAAACGCCTGCGGACGGCTTACACGCGCCAGCAAGTTCTGGAGCTCGAGAAGGAATTCCACTTCAGCCGCTACCTCACGCGCCGCCGCCGCGTGGAGGTGGCCCACGCGCTCTGCTTGTCCGAACGGCAGGTGAAGGTGTGGTTCCAAAATCGGCGCATGCGCTGGAAGAAAGACAACAAGCTACCTAACACAAAAGGAAGGAGCAAAAACAAGAAAACAGCGGACAACGGGAGCGGCGAGCACGTGAAGGCCGTGATCACCGCGTGAGCGCCTCTTTCAGAGCGCGCTGCTGCGGGTTGATCCAGGTCCTGAAACAATCTGCTTTTACTTTGAGACATGTCGATGCTCTAAATCCGGTTCCAGAGGTCACAGACGCTCCTGCATCCACGCTCCGAACAGGGCTCACATCCGAACATCCCGCAGCCGTTGCGCACAGCTCGGCGCCGGTGAGCCCGGCGCGCGCCGTGCTCTGCAGCGCCTACGATGGGCTGTCTCCTGGACTAAACAGGGTTTTGTTTCTACAGGGTAAACAGAATGCAGGGTTTTATTGTAGTAAAAAAGGTTTATTTAGCCGTAGCCTATTTATGAATGTGCACGTTACCAAAATGCTTTACAAACTGGCGTTTGGGGGTCAACAAAAGTAACAGAATCGCCGTTTCTTTCCAGCCAGACCTGCAAAATATTTTATGAATGATGTTATAGCTTTTTTTTTTATAGGAAAGTAGCCATATTGTGCAGATTTTCCCCCTTTTAAAATTTTAATTTACATCAAATAAATCCTATGAAAATGTAGAGGTTAATTATTACCTGTATTCAGCTAATTTTCTCAGGAATTTATGAGAACATCTCCTGAATATGTTCGTTGAAAATCCCCCCCCCCAAACACACACACACCTCCTGGCATCAATGTCCTTCCAATGTATACGCCAGTACTTATTTTAATATTTAGAAGCACATCTTATTCTTTTTGTAGCGACCTGCCGGTCTTTCTGTCCCTTCTCTTTGTATATTTTAAATTTTGGAAAACAGCAACTCTCATTGTAAAAGTTTTATATGTGTCGATGTTTTGATAAAAATAGAATAAACTTGTTTCAAACCACAGAGTGTTGATTGATGAAAGCTGAGACGGAAGTGACGTCATAACAGTTTTATTTTAGTTTTATTCATTCCTAAACCAATGGAAATGTTATCAAATGTGGCCTGTTTATTATAATTTATATATTTTAACAAAAGAATCATATTTATTATGGAATCTTTGCAAAAACGAACCAGAATGATCTGGTTCCGTTTAAAAGCCTTTGAAACTGTCCAACCTGATATTTCCGATGTTTTTTTTTTAAATAATTCATCATATTTATGGAGAGTTTATATGCAAACAAGATCGTATGGATCCTTCACAACTATTAAATCTGTAAAATCCACACAGGAAAACGTGGTCACATTTCTGTTGCAATTTTTTACTATGAATTGACAGCCTTTTTTGGCATTATGTTTTAAGGTGCAGTCCATAAAGACCTTATAAATCATAATGTTGGTTTGGTGTTTACAGAAATCCATGCAGGCCCAGTAAACTGCACCACACAGCAGCGTGAGTTGATGAAGGCAAAGCCAGCAATAATTGCTCTCTTCTTGTTCAGACGCGGTGAGAAACATGTGCAGAAGGGACCATTTGTACGGCAGCAGATTCCCTAGAAAGTCCAGAATACTTACAAATGTTTGTCAAATTACAGCATGAGAAAACTCAGTAAATCAGCTGCTTGCAGCCATTTATTTATTTGCATTTTCACATTGCTGTAAAAGAAACTCTAAAATCAATTAAACAGCCCGACAATAAAACATTTAAATGCCCTGGAGATCCAGCAATGCGTAAGTAAATGTGCGTCCCCGCGTGACGGATTGTTTTTTTAAAAGAATAATCACTGTCCTTTCGTCATTCTCCTGCTCTGATGAAACACTGCTGTCCCCGCCTGGTAGTATTGCGCACTGCAGGAGGACGGATAATGAAACGTTTGGATTTAGACAATTTGCGATATGGAATAATTTATTTAATGGTAATAATTAACCTATATGTTTTAAATAAATCATTAGTAGATACAAATTATGTCAGAAGCAAATCTATGGGTAATATAGTCATCATCCATCAACTATATGCCAGTAAATTAGTGGTATTACAAGTGTGATTAAAAAACATCCCCCACACCATTACACCACCACCACCAGCCAAAACCATTGATTCGAGGCAGAATTGATCTATGCTTTCATGTTGCCAAATTCTGATGCTACCATCCTTTTGTTGCAGCAGAAATGGAAACTCGTTGTTCAGTTTTGGTGAGTCTGTGTGAATTGTAGCCTCAGATTCCTGTTCTTAGCTGACAGGAGTGGTACCCGGTGTGCTCTTGTGCTGCTGTAGCCCATCTGCCTCAAGGTTTGACATGCTGTGTGTTCAGAGATGTTTTTCTGCAGACCTCGGTTGTAACTGCTTATTTGAGTTACTGCTGTCTTTCTATATCAGATGGAACCAGTCTGACCATTCTCCTCTGACCTCTGGCATCAACAAGACATTTCCGCCCACAGAAAACTCTAGAGATTGTTGTGGGTGAAAATCCCACCACCCAATCAGCAGTTTCTGAAATACTGAGATCAGCCCGTCTGCCACCGACAACCATGTTCAAAGTCACTTCAATCCCCTTTCTTGATGTTGGGTTTGAACTGCAGCAGATCCTCTTGACCATGTCTACATGCCTAAAAAGTTGCTTGAGAGTGTATTTAAAAAGACCAAAGATGTTCCAAATATTAAGTTGGTCTGCTGCTGACATATTTAACAGGTTTTGTATTTCAAATATTCCAGTTAATTCTGAAAGGAGGTTCTTCTCTCATTGTTAAAAGGTTTTGTTTTTTGGTCATTGCTATGTAGTACCGGGCAACAGATGCTGAGTGATATACTTGACGTTGCAGTGGTTTGGGCATTAAGTTTATTGCAAAAGCAATTTCATAATAGAACAAAGCAGAAACAGTAAGATGACCTGACTTTTGAGTATTTGGCATGACTCTTGTTAGGGCTACACAGTTTAGAAATCATGAATTGCTCATGTGCTGTCCACTGGAAATAAAGGACAGTTCACTTGTGGTCTAGACAAGAAAGAGTAGTTTACAAAAGTTATTTGTGGCTTACATTACTATCATCAGACTTTTGCTCAAAACCTTTACAGTCAGCTGTACACACTGCAAAAAATAAGTAACAAGTAACAATAAGTTATAAAAAAGTAAAAAAATAAATCTTTAAATTGGCAAAAAATCCGCCAAGAGTGTAAGAAAATGGATCTTATCAGGAATTCATATTTTAAGAAAAAAATTCCAGTCATTGCAAGTTTTCTTAAATTAAGATTGTTTTACTTCTAAAAACTTTCTTAGTAACATATTTTTTGCAAGACAGAAAATAAAGCAATTTTCTCTTGAAACAAGCATCTTTTTACTTTCTTAAGCTTCTGTTTTGCAGTGCAGAATGTCTGATGGACTTTCTTGCGCCATTACACCATCTGATGTAGTGAAACGGCTGATCCTGTTTAATGCACATGCAGGTGACAGCTCTTATGCACTTACTTAGTGTTTAACGACAAACCAGAATATGTTTTTAAAAACCATACATTTTTCAAACGGGTTTTAATCTGGTGCTTATGATTAGATAACTGAATTGAAATGACTATCTGTGTGAAATTACCAAGTACTATATTGTGCCAGAAACCTTTAACGCCAGAATTAACCAACAGGTTTAAATCCAGAAACATATGGATGACTTTCATTTATCAATTCAAGTATTTGGGGGTGGGGGGGTGGGGGTGGGGTGGGGGGGGGGAATGACAACGTGATCTTTTCCCTCTCTAATGTTTCTCCTAAATGGCTTTGGCAACTCTCTGGCAACCTTGTAAGGGACATGTCAGGTTAAAAAAATGGATGGATAATTTAGTTAAGCACAGATTCTAATCTATGCTGTACAATAGCATCTAATTGTTGTCATAATGATAAAAAATGTCACGTCTAACTTTCTTGCATTTTTTAAATCAAGTACATGTGCTGCAGCAGGAGGATCTTATCTCACACAGGGTGCATTTTATTTTGAAAGGAACGTGTATGTTCTGCTGTCAAAAGTAAAGAAGGTAACGTTATTTTATACATATATATATATATAATTAACTGTTATTATTATTTTGTGATTTTATTAATTTTATATTTTATGAATGAATGACTTTGTAAATCAAAATAATTCGTATTTTTCTAAAAAGGTTAACATGGACTTTGCCGTTTTCTGTTTTCTTAAGCAACAGGAACCAAATGGTTGTTTTCGCGTTAAAAGTTGCAGACCTCTGCTCTACCTTACGGAAGCAGAATGTTTTTACGCATGCGGAACTAAACATTGAGAGAGCCCTTTTTCTAGGGGGATGACTATAGACGGCGGACTGGTCCATGACTGCACATCAACATTTGTCCTTAATTTGACATGAAACGCTTCTGAACCGGGCCGTTTCGGTTAAAGTTGATCTGAAGAGCTCCCGTGTGTCTGCTCGTCATGTCTCTCGCTGCAGAGGCCTTCGTGTCGCAGATGGCGGGTAATGTTTACGTCCTTTTCTGATTCTATGCTCTTTATTTAGCTACTTTTAGCCAGTTAGCTGAAGCTGCTTTTCACGTTTACCTGACCCGAGGGATGAAAACACACCTGTGTTTGAGTTTAACCTCGTTAAAGTTTTATGGAGTTTGTCCAAACAGACCAAACAGATGCAGTGACACATGTCAGCTGACTGTGACACGAGTTATGCAACTAATTCTCACAAAGATGTTAATATCAAAAACAGGGTCACTCCGATTATTAAATGAGCGCATGCTCTTGTGTTTGTGATTGACAGCGGCTGAACCCTGGCCTGAAAATGCCACCTTGTACCAGCCGATGAAGGGTAAGAAACGCCCTGAACTGTCTGTCTGCACGTTTCCCAGCTTCACATTTGTTCCTGTTTTTCATAACAGAAGATCAGATTTTGCTGTCAGACTCCGCCTCATCTCTTGCGGTTCAGGTAATTTATGTTTTAAACTTGTTGCAAAGAAACAAACGCTTATTTATTGTCTTGCATGGAATCCAGAAAAGGACATTTCAGTTTAGGTTTTTTCCAGTTTTCCAGTAAATGCATCACAGATCTTGGGAGGTTTTCACCACGTTATGAATAAGGTTGCCATCTTAGCAGCTCTTCGTATTGTCTGCAGACTTACCTCCGGATGTGTGGACTCCCAGTCCAGGTGGTCTGCAGGGCAAACGCTGAATACATGTCGCCATCTGGTCAGTACACACTTATGTTGATCTCTTATCTTTGGAAAATGTAACTAATGTCAAAGTACAGAAAGAGTTTTGTTTCTGCTCTTCCTCTAGGTAAAATACCTTTCATTCATGTGGGGAACCAGGTTGTGTCAGAACTTGGGCCAATTGTGCAGTTTAGCAAAGCTAAGGTGAATAAATCAATACAACTTCAGCGTTTTACAACTGATTTTTAAAAATTATTTTCTTAAATGATTGATTTGGTTTATTTCAAACAAATTCAGCCACAAAAACAAAGGAAAAAGACAACAAAAATACAGAATATATTGATCTATCTAATCTATTTAAGTTATTAATTCATAAATTGATTAGATAATAAATAAAAAAAATGATGCTATCTTTTTTACATTAATCCTATTCGAAAATAAATACATTTGCACTCATGCATACCGTACACACTTTCATAATTTTATCGCTGTTTGTTAATTATACAATTTAGAATTGACTGTTTAGCATACTTCACTTCTGTACTTTTAGCTTTTTCTTTCATAAATTGGTAAATTAGAACAATAATTGCCACTTTTTAAATATTATTCTTAGAATTATAATCTTTTCAGCACTCACTTTATAATTAAAGATTTTTTTTGCATCATTGTGACCCCTTTACATTATTTAATGGGTTTTTAAATACTCTTCTGTGTAAGAAATAATAATTTAGCAAATTTTTAAGAATTGTGCTCAGAGTGAGGTAAAACTACAGAACTGAAGCCACAACATTTTAAAGTGTTTTTCTATAATACCTCAAACACTTGGGAAGAGAATTGTCATTTTTGTTTGGGCAGTGAGTTTGTTTATTGTGACATAAATGTTTTACATCAGTGACAGATTATAAACATGTGGAAAAGCAGAGGAAGTGATGTAAATAAGCTGACGTACCTGTGGTTTAGCGGCTCTCTTCTGTCTGTGGTCATCAGGGTCACTCTCTGAGTGACGGCTTGGATGATGTTCAGAGAGCTGAGATGAAGGCGTACATGGAGCTGGTCAACAACTTGCTGCTCACTGCTGAGGTTCACACACGCTCAGAACTGCGTTTACAATAGTTCCCTTCCAAGTTCTCTTCATGAAGCCTGTCTGTCCTCCACAGCTGTTCATCCAGTGGTGTGATGAAACCACGGTCACTCAGGTGTGTCTCGTGTCTGCATCTGTGTGTCTGGCCTCGCCCTGATCTCATGTCAGCATGTCTGGACTTTTGTAGATCACTCGTTGCAGATACGGCACACCGTACTCGTGGCCTCTCAGTTTGATTCTGGCTTATCAGAAGCAATGGGAGGTGCGCAGGAAGATGAACGCCATCGGCTGGGGAGGGAAAACAGTCGAGCAGGTTAGCATCAACTCCACGAAGAATATCTAATGTCCCGCATTTCCCCACAGCAAAGGCCTGAGCCTAAAGGTTGCTTTTCCTATGAATAAAAAGTGTTTCCTAAACTATCCCCAAACAATCAAACATAAGGACCTTGGCGATCAGATCACCTGACTTTAGCTCCAAGCCCCACTCTGTGCATTTACGTTACCTTCTGCTCCTTAAATACCCACGCCAATGAAAATTGTGTTTTTAATATGTTTGTGTGGCATTTTTGTGATGATGGACACATACAGTGTTCTCTTGCTACAGTGGCTTGGAAAAGTATTCATACCCCTTGAACTTCTCCACAACTTCTCTCACACTATGACTACAAACATAAATATATTTTATTGGAATTTTATGTGAAAGACCAAAACAAAGTGGTACACAATTATGTAGTGGAAAGAAAATTATACAAGAGTTTTTTTTTTTTTACAAATAAAAAACTGAAAAGTGCAGTGTGCAAAAGTATTCAGCCCCCTTTACTCTGACTGCATCCGATTGCCATCAGAAGTTGCTTGATGATTGGTGACTGATCACATGTTGACTTAATGACTTAATAAAGTCCACCTGTGTGTCATTTCATCTCATTATACAAATCCAGCTGTTTTGTGACAGTCGTCAGTCGTGCACTGCACACATCTGGACTTTATGGAAGAGTGGCAAGAAGAAAGCCATTGTTAAAAGAGAACCACAAGAAGTCCCGTTTGCGGTTTGTCATAAGCCATGTGAGTGACCCAGCAAACGTGTGGAAGATGGTGCTCTGGTCAGATGAGACCAAAATGGAACTTTTTGGCCTAAATGCAAAGCTCTATGTGAGGCAGAAATCTAACACTGCACATCACTCTGAACACACCATACACACTGGTGTGGCAAACATGGTGGTGGCAGCATCATGCTCTGGGGATGCTTCTCTTCAGCAGGGACAGGGAATCTGGTTAGAGTTGATGGGAAGATGGATGGAGCCAAATACAGAGCAATATTGGAGGAAAACCTGTTGAAGTTTGAACAACACTTGAGACGGGGGCGGAGATTCACCTTCCAACAGGACAACCACCCTAAACATAAAGCCAAAGCTACAAAGGAATGGTAAAAATGAAACGTGTTCATGTGTTGGAACGGTCCAGTCAAAGTCCAGACCTAAATCCAATCCAGAATCTGTGGAGAGATCTGAAAACTGCAGTTCACAAATGCTCTCCATCTAACCTAATTCAGCTTGAATTGTTTTGCAGGAAGAATGGACAAAGATTTCAGTCTCTAGATGTGCAAAGCTAACCCAAAACATACCCCAAAAGATTTGCAGCTGGAATTGCAGCAAAAGGAGGTTCCACAAAGTATTGACTCAGGGGGGGCTGAATACTTTTGCACACTGGACTTTTCAGTTTTTTATTTAGATATAAAAAGGAACTCTTGTATAATTTTCTTTCCACTTCACAAGTTTGTGTCACTTTGTGTTGGTCTTTCACATAAAATACAAATAAAATATATTTATGTTTGTGGTCATAATGTCAGAAAATGTGGAGAAGTTCAAGGGGTGTGAATACTTTTGCAAGCCACTGTACACTGCAGTTCACCTTTCCCAGTATTGTTGTTTTACAGATTTTTTTTAAGGTCCAATTTTGCATCTTTTTTATAGCACACTATGCTCTGTGTCCTGATTGGCTGTTACCCTTGTCAATCAATCTCCACTCTGCCGTGTCTTCTTTACAGAATGCGTTCAGTTTGCCAGATCTACATGAATATTCCATTACAATCAGATCTTTGTTTTCATTCCTTAATACTGGATTTCATTTTCTATGGTTTGAACCATGAGAATTTAGACAAGAGAGAAAAGTGAAAATGTTCACGTCTGTCTGAAAAAAGTGGGTAAAGTGAGGGGTTTCATTACGTAAAATATTTGTAATCCTACTTTGTGGATTTCACCTATTGAGTGTTTTTTAAGGAACTAACTTCCACAATAAACGATAAAATGGCACTTCCGAGTATTTCTTTATCAAATGATTGTGCATCAGGAGCAGACCATAAAATGCCATTGGAACCTGACGTGACCAAATGTTTCCTTTTCAATCAAATTGTGTCTTCCTTATGTTTGTACACAATTCCTTTTTACACTTTTATGAACGACTTTACACAGTGACTTTTCCTTGTTTAACAGTATTTTCTGGATGTTTTTTGTAGGTTTATGAGGATGTGAGTCAGTGCTGTCAGGCACTGTCTCAGAGGCTGGGGACACAACCGTACTTCTTTAACAAACAGTAGGTATTCTACCTGGAACTTCTGTCACTGATGTATGTGAGGTTGCAGCTAACACTTTACTCCCCCCTGTGGTTAAATATTGTAACAACATCCTAATCTTTCTAAGGACGTTTTTCTCCCTAACAAGATTATTCAAAGCATTTCTAATTAAGGTCAAATGGTGAAAGTGATTACCAAAGTTCAGGAATTGTCTTGTTGAGGCACAGCTCTGTAGTTTTTTGGGGTTTTCTAACATGATGTCTGTGAGCACCAAAGCTTCATTTCTTTATGTGTTTGCAGACCAACAGAACTGGACGCGCTGGTGTTTGGTCACCTCTTCACCATACTGACCACACAGCTGACCAACACAGAGCTGCTAGAGAGGGTCAAGAGCTATAGCAACCTAGTGACCTTCTGCAGGCGGATCGAGCAGACCTACTTTGAAAGCAAGGACTCCTGAAAAAACATAGCAGTCCCTGTCTGTTCATAGCCCATTTTCTTCACTTCTGTCTCTCATTACCTTTTTTGTTGCACAAAGAAACTAAAAAATGCTAATATCCACACATCTGATGATTGTCTTCCTAGTTTTACGTCGTTTTATGCGACTTCTGGGAATCCAGATCATTTATGATTAGTCAGCAGAAATGGAAAAATAGAGCTTTTATTCTAAATTCCCTCATGAAAAGCTTTAGTATTCATCAAGATTAAAAGTGGGCTAGTGACGGGAACTCCCGTAGCGTTACACATCATCTTCCTGTTCACTCTGATCTTCTGAATTTATGCTCCTCTGGAAGGCGTTCCTCCTCTAATTTATGTCGCTAGGCCTTTCCAGTTCACATTGAAGGTGGGAGGTGTCCTCGACATGACCGCCCCTCAGGAGGCAGAACTCCACTTGACACAGGTTTGAGGTAAAAAGGCAGGTGGTTCTCTTCCTCCATGAGACTTAAAGGCTTGCAGAAAGAGCAGAGGATCGGTTCTTACGCACAGACGAAAGCAGAAGATGGGACTCGATGCTGAAGTTTTTTTTTTCTTGTGTGTGAATGTGAAGTGCCTCCATGACAGTTTCCCCAATAAAGTGTTGTTTAAACATCTCTATTTGTTCTTTAATCCACATTAAAATCATTAAACAGTTGTAAATCTACATTTTAATAGGCTGTGTTTGGGTCTCCACTCCCATCTCCACGTTCCTCCTCCTCCTCTGTGCTTTGGTGATGGCTGTTGCCCCCTGGCTCTGGCTGGTCTGCCATTGTTGATCAGGTGGTGTTTGTGGCAAAAAAGGCCAGCGTCTGTCTCCCAGGTTTCCTTTAGAGGTCAGGGTTTGACCCGTGAACTTCCAGGCGCTGTGGCATCATGAGTGATGGGCTGCAGTGACCGAAAGCTGCACAACTGGAGGTCACCAGCAGAACGGCAGACAGAGAAATAAACAGAAAGCTGCGTCTTACTGAGGAAGAGCGGTGCAGTCTGCAGGCATGTGATCATTTAAGGTTCAACTCTCGGGTTACAAATCGAGAAAGAAATGAGAATCACAGAAAAAAAAAAAATTTCACCGAGGCAAAGCATCTTCATAGTTATTTAATTTACAAGATTCAAGACAGTGTTGGAAGTTTTTCCTCATAAAACAACATCATGTCACCTCCAGAAAACATTTCTGGTAATAAGAAAAGGAATTTCCTAATTACAAAAGGTGCTCCACACAGAAAGGCACAATTTTGAAACACAGGCAACAGCAAGATGATGAAAACCAACACAAAAAGGTGGAGCCTTTTGTCTCCATTCTATTTGGTACCCTGCAAGACAGAAACAAACAAACCGATGCTCTGAAAAGAACTGACTGTCAGGATATTTTTCTGTTACAAAAATGTCTTCATTTATTTGATCTAATCTGTGAATTGAGAATGCTTATTTCATTTTCCTCAAACTATCTCACTGCTGGAAAGAAAACTTTCTATATAAATGTAGTTTTCAGTTTTTAAAATCAGAGTAATTTAATTAAATTAATTCCCACAACCAGACTGATTTAGCATCTTCATAACACTATTAGGTCTTCATTGATGTTTTGAGAACATAACTTTGGATCAAAATTAACTTTGGAAAAGCTACTACAATTGAAGATTATTTTATTAATTAGGCATTTAGGCTACTTGAGTACAAGTAGCAAATGTGCTATAGACCAGGACTCTGCAATCCGTGGCTCTTTTAGCCCTCCATGGTGGATCTCTGGCTGAAGAAAAAAAAAAAGATAATGAAATAAAACAAATTTTTAAAAGTGAGGGTTGCTAAATTAGAAGACATAAGTTTATAAATGTATGGTTGAGGTGTGCCAACAGGGAGTAAGATAAACTATGTAAAGGTTTTTACATCCCTGCTGACATCAAGAGGCCTTGTTAGTCATGCACTTCCTCTAGAATGCACAGATTTCAAATACTAAGCAAAAATTAGGTAAAAAAGTCACATCTGATAGGCTATTGGTATATATAGGTTCTCTGGACTAATCCTGTTTGGCACAGGAAGTCTTTTATTTTGAAAGTAATTCATGCAACTTCTGCCAAAAGTGGTAAAACAATTTCACAAGGCTAGTTCTATAAATTAATCTAAACATTTCTATTTTTATTCAGGCCATAAAAAGAAACATAATTCGTATTTATAGTAAAAGTAACACTGAAATGAATGAAAATCACTATAAAATTAACCTAAAGGGTAAAATAAGACTTTGTGGCTCACACTAGGTTTTGATCAGGAAGAAACAGACCTCTGCAGGCTGTGTACGTGTAGGAAGTATACTAAATTAATACTTCTTCTATTTAAGTTCACAAAATTGTAAAAAGTAAACTACAAGGATAATGCCTCACTTTTAGTAAAGTCTAAATATACTGGTAGTACACTTTAAAAGAATACTTTTTATAGTATCTAGTATTATTTAGTATCTAGATACTAGTATATTTTGGTATCTAGTAATACTTGATTCCAGCTCAGAGGAAGAAAACAAAGACGTACACGGATCTATTTATCTGCAAGTGGGTGCATCAGGATGGAGTAGAGATGGGAGCTTGTCTTGCTGTTGAAGGTGACAAATACAAGCTTTTTCCAAAGACATTCTTTCATCAGCTCCAGATTCACAATCATTTGAATAAAGAAATACTCAGAAATGCAATTTTGATCTGATTCTTCTTTAAATATGTCATCCATCATGAGAAAAATGCAAAAAGAATGTATTCAAAACACTCAAAACATAATTTTCATTGGAGTGAGTCTTCAAAAAGATAAAAAATTTGGCAAAACATGTGGAAGTAGCTGCTGCCCTCTAGCGGTGGTAATCGGTTAAATGTTCATTCTTTTGACGGCTTAAGATCCAATTTTATGACAAATTAAATTATGATGTTTATGAATTGATAGTGGTTGAAAGTGAACATTTTTTTTTGTTTCTTAAAAACACATTAATTATAATCTTATTTTGTGATGACGCAAATAATAATTGCACCAATCAAAATCGGCTGTTGGTGTTTTCCTCGACAGTGATTGGTTATCTTGTCTGTCAATCTTTCCCCCTCCCCACAGGGCGTCTCTGGTCTCTGCAGCTGTCAGAAAGAGCCTTAAATGCAGCGGGGAATGACAGAATGGTGATGTGAGGCTGCTCTGTTGTGTGTCACCTTCGTCCTGATGATGGTGTGAGACGCAGAGGTGAGGGTTCGAAGCCGTTGTTCGGTGACTTAGGGGGGCGCTCCGGTGTTCGGGGTTACCGCGCCCTCTCGTTTGTTTTTAGCTTGCAGCTACGCTAGAGCTAACAGTCAGCTGACAGCGGGAAAAAAACAAGCTCTTGATGCTATTTGCTACTCTCATAGTTTTTTTTTACTGAAAGAAAAATTGGTCTTGAAATGTAGTAAAAGCCAGCAATGCAGATCGTGCAAAAATTAAACAATCTTTTTAAAGGAACAGCATAATTTGAATCCCTCTCAGAATATTTTAGTATTTCATCCTTTTCACTCCATAAAAAAAACAAACAAACAAAAAAAACGTATTTCTAGTTTATGTTAACAGAATCCTCTTTGTCCCATGCAGACAGCTGACTCTCCTCACCTGGATCCATCACCATGGAGACCATCAGCAGCTATGTATTGATCCATGGGAAGAACATCTCCCAGGACATCCCGGCAGGTTCTGCTGCTGTGCCCCATATGTCCATCGATAAGCTTTTCCCGGCTCTGCTGGAGTGCTTCGGCATCATTCTGTGCGGCTACATTGCTGGCAGGTGCTTGTGTTCAGCTCACTGAATGAGGATCCTGTTGTTTTTTTTCTTTTATTTCAGTCTTTTATGTTTATCTTCTCTAGGGCTGACGTCATTACAGACAGTCAGGCGAAAGGTTTGGGGAACTTTGTGTCGAGGTTTGCTCTCCCCGCTCTGCTCTTTAAAAACATGGTGCTCTTAGACTTCGGAGATGTCATCTGGGCGTTCCTCTGGAGTGTCCTGATTGCAAAGGTTTGTCAAATCCTAGTTTTTCTTGCAGAAGCTGGTCTGAATCGATGCTTCATGGGGCGCCGTGATGTGATGCTGAATGCAGGTGGCAGTGTTCCTGCTGGTGATTCTGCTCACACTGATGGTGGCCAGTCCAGAAAGCAGGTACAGCAAGGCGGGTCTGTACGCCATCTTTGCCACTCAGAGCAACGATTTTGCTTTAGGATATCCTATAGGTGAGGCAAACACTTACCGCCAGGGTCAAACGTGGAGAAATGTGCTGAACTTTTCCCCGTTTGTCTCCACTCCTTCAGTTGATGCTTTATATCGCAGCACATATCCAGAGTACCTGCAGTACATCTACCTGGTGGCTCCAGTTTCCCTCATGCTTCTGAACCCCATCGGCTTTGCTCTTTGTGAGGTGCAGAGGTGGAAGCAGGCCCTCCAGCCGCAGCGCAGCAGTCTGCTCATCTTGGGAGTTGTAGTGTTACAGGTGCACACAGGTGTTTGTCAGAGGTATTTTTGTCTTTTTTTACACCTGTATAAAACTTTAATGCATCCTTTGATGTTGCTGTTGCCTCTGAAGGTTATGAGGAACCCTATAGTGTTCATGGTGATAGTGGGAATCATCTCTCACTTTGCTTTGGGTCAGCGGATTCCCGCCGTCTTGTCAGAGTTCATTGACGGTCTGGCCAACTCTTTTGGGGGGGCGGCGTTGTTTTACCTTGGCCTGACGATGGTGAGCGGCAGCCAAATGGGTTTTGATGCTTTAAAGAGGAAGCCATTTGACTGTGTGTGTGTGGCTGGCAGGTTGGACAGCTTCGAAAGCTAACCAGAGATACCGGAGTGGCCTTGATTCTCCTCATCACAGCCAAACTGTGAGTTCTGGCCTTAAATCCTCCAAACTCTTCCTCTCCCACTCCAATAAAAATCAGGTTTTTGGTGTTTTTAACACGTTCTTGTGGCATTTTTCTTATGAAGGAGGACTTATAGAAAGAAAATTAAGATTAAAATTACATTTCTGAGTGTTTCTTTATTCAAATTGTTGTGAATCGAGCAGACGAAAAAAAATGCTGTTTGAAAAAGAACGGCTCTGATATTGTTCCTCATTTGTGTTGCACCTGTAATGTTAGGGACTTTTGGTAGAGAATATAAACAAAGGGATGATGGGAAATGAGGGATGGTTCACTCTATGCCCACATTCAGAGGTGAATTATTAATAACTTCTATGTTCTAGAAAATGACATAGATTTTTTAAATGTGGCTCAAAACGGCATAATCAGAATGAAGAATTGATCTGTAATGAACCCTACTTTTTAGGGATTCAGTTCTGTTGCCACGCTGAGACCTGGTAGAATTAGTCCCTCTTTCAAGTACAAGTTAAAAGTATAGTACATTTATTTTAAACATTGATATAAAAAACAAATTGAATAATTTCAGCTTTTTTAAACAATAGTCTTTCTAAATGGGTAAGATGTTCAAATAAAGACCCAAGAATGAGGGAAATATGTTTAAACAGCCATTTGATGTAAATTTGAATTCATAGTTACATTTCAAATGTAAAATCTGGACTTTAAACTCAGAATTTCACATATCAGGATAGCTGATCGTTAATTTTTCCCTTTCACATTTTGAAAGAAAAAGACAAATGAAATAAAGTTTGTAAAAATGTTTTTTTTTTTTTTTTTTTAAATCTTAGAAAGAAAGAAGGATGTGGAAGGAATGTGAACTTTTGGCCTGATGTTGTTCTTCAGCCTGGTGATGCCGCTGGTCTGCAAAGACTTGGTGGACCTGCTGGACGTTGGAGTGAACAAGACGAGCGCCAACCACACGAGTTTGTCTAACTTTGCTTTTCTGTACGGAGCCTTCCCAACTGCACCAAGTGTGGCCATTTACGCCGGGCACTATAACATGGAGTTAGAGGTGGTGAGTTCCATGAAGGCGTTTTACTGTTGTGAGGACCAAGCAGGCAGATGAGAGGAAAACAGGGACATTTTTGAAAAAAAAGGAAGACTTTTTGGTTCCTCCTTTTATCTGTCTCCTGTAGCGATCACTGCAATCTTCGCCTCCATCTAATCCTATCCTCTGCACCCTCCTCACTCACACTTACCACCTTCATCTGCCCCAGTCCTCCTTTCTGGAAGATCTAACCTCTGCATCTTCTTGCTGATCTATTCATTGTCCCTCCTCTGAACATGTAATGAAAGATGAACAAAACTGGGATTCTCAGTTTATTTAAATGTAATCCCAAACTTTTCAAAAAAAGACATTTGTAAATTAAATAAAGGAAGTCAATACATCAGGGATAATGCCCGCAAGATATCCCTTGTCAGAAATAATGGACATAGAGGTGTGAACTGGTGTGTAATGTAAACAAGATAGGGAACAAACGATTTAAAATAAAGTCAACATTGTCATTGATGGTAACATCTGACACATCCTGTCATGTGCTTCATAGTGAATGATAGAGATCTTTTCTACTGTCTTGCTGTTGTGATAAAGTAGAAAAACATCTGTGCACTAATGTTCCAAGTTTCTGTTGTTCTGCTTAGTAGATGGTGTTTAGGCCAGCACAGTAATAAAGAACACTCAGGCTTTGTGACCTGAACTTCTTTTTTAGGTGTCTATTGTCTCTTTTTAATGGACATCCTGCAGCCAATCAGAGTCAAGCGTTCACCCGGTTTGCGGTATAAAACTAAACAAACTCCAGCATTAAACCTAAGCTTCATTCTAAAACCAAGCAAACAGACTATTCCACCTGTCTTCAGGTGATGGTTGGGTCAACCGGGTCCCCAGTCCACCTCAGGGATATTTGCTAACAGCTATCCTCACTACTCGTTTCCTGTTGTCTCATTTTTCTGCTTAACGTTGGAGAACTTTATTCTGAAAGTGTTTTTTTTACTCTGAAAGTGACGTTTAAGGTCTTTGTCCTTCAGGTAACGTCTGGAATGGTGATCAGCACGTTTTTGTCCGCTCCCATCATGTACGTGTCTGCCTGGTTGTTAACCATTCCTTTGATGGACCCCACGCCGCTGATGGCCGAGCTGGAGAACATCAGCTTCAACAGCAGCGTCATCAGCCTCGTTGCACTGGTGTCGTATCTTTTAAATGTTGTTCACGGATGTCTGAAGCATGAGCGGGAGACGACAGCAGATGAGAACTTTCCTCCGTGTGGCTCTCAGGTTTGGACCATAGGTGTGATGCTGCTCAGCAGGAAGTTCACCAGACTCCATCACATCTTTGTCTTGAACCTGTTCCTGGCTCAGGTCAGTCTTTGTTTGCTGTCATACAGCAGCTTGTCTCTTCATGGCATGTTGACGGCTGCCTCAGCAGTGTTCTGTCTGTTCTGCAGTTTTTGGTCTGCATTGGTATGATCTTGTGGAACTTCTTGGTGAAACAAGAAGACGTCCTTCTCGGCAAAATTCTCACCTTCACCTTGTTGTACGGTTCTCTGTACAGCACATATATTTGGACAGGTATGGTGAGAGGTTTATGAGTGCTTCAGCTCTCTCCCAGTTTTCTTTGATTTCTGTTTGTGTTGTTTTTTTCCAGGTTTGATTCCTCTCTGCATGGCTCTGACAAACAGAGAGGATCTGCTGAGGCTTCGGCCTGGAGTCTTCATGGTTTTGGGATGGGGGTATGTTTCCACACCACAAACCCCACACAGAACAAGAAAAGTTGATTCCATTTCTTTTTTTTTTTTAAGGTGTCTAAATCATCTTTGCACAGGTACATTAAGATTCATGTCTGAGTTCCGTTTGTGTTTTTGTAGAATTCCCTTCCTGATGGTTGGAATTCTTCTGATATTAGGGGAGAGGACCAACACCATCGACTCGGCCTTCTTCTATGGCAGAGCTCAGGTTGGAACAAACTCCTTCCACCACAGAAGGTCTAATTCCCAGAATACATCCTGTTTTCTCCCTGTGTGTCCACAGATCATCACCTCTGCTGTGGTTCTTGCTGTGAGTCTGGCACTCGGAGCAGTGTCCCTGATGGGCCTCAGCCAGGGAGGCCGGGAGCAAAGTGGCTATCAGGCTCTGAGGAGAGCTGCTGCGACAGGCATCAGTGAGGAGCTGAGGGCCCCTGGTGGAGCGGAGGACTCACAACATCAGACACAGATTCTAAATTCACCTGCCTGCAGCATCAATTCAGGTTGCAATGGGGTTTTTCCACATCTCTTGTTATTCTTTTGGACTTGGTTGCCTTCACAGTAAACTTATTTTAGGAATATCAAATGGTTTACAAATTTTACAATGCAATCAGAAAACTAAAAAGGTCTAGCAAAAATGTATTTTGAAAAACCCTGAAATAAAATGTCAACCCGAGTTTATTTTGGTTGTTTTGCATGTCACTGTTGTGATTGTTGTTTGCAGACAAGAGACAGAACCCTGATTTTGAAAGGGATGCCGCCAAAAATATGTTTAAAGTGCTTTCAAACAGTTAAAAAAAAGCAAAATTTACATGCAAAGCACATTCAAAGTTGTACATTAATACATTAAAAAAATTGTATTATCAGATTTAAAATATAAAGTATTCATACAAATTACAATTCAAAAATAATTCTAGTTTGAATTAGAAATGGATCTAAAAGGGATTTTATGTTTCGACAAACTGCATTTATCCTAAAAGATCCAACATTTTGAGAAGAATCTGTGATTTTGTTTGGTTTGTATACTAAAATACTTTAATTTCTATTTTCTGCTTTCTTTAAGTTTTAAACAAATGTGCAAACCGACTTACTACATGAAACTGACATAAAACTACATACATTTCTGGTAATTTTTTATTTGTGTTTCTTTTTTTTTTCTTTAGATTCATATAAACAGTTTTCAAATATGGTTGTTTTCATCTGGACTGTAGTTAGAGTATTATAACGATTGTTTGAATGCTTTTGTGTTAGGAAATCCAGGATGTTGATGTGATTCAAATGTAAGCCGGTGAATTTGATGCGATGTTCCTCTTCACTGCTGTGCAGGTTTCCACAGCATTTCTCCTCTTCAGACGGTGCCTGACATGATAGCCAGCACGCAGAGAGAGCACACAAACACCACAGGTGACTGACACAGACAGCATTGGAGCTGGAGTTCAACCTGCTCCTGACCATCATTTCAAACAGGATCTCCAGTTTTTGTGCATGCAGTGATGGCAGACACTAAAAGATCAGTCAGATCTGTAAAAATCAGCTTTTACACATTTTTCCCCTTCTGTCTTAACTGTGCACTTAAAGCTTAATGTTTTTATAGTATTTTTAATCAAAGTCACTTCAGTAAAATGTATCATGGGAAATTGTTGCCACTTCCAGAAAGTGAATGAATGAAGATTGCTTTGAGTCGTTGTGAGTTGGATTTGTAACGTTGAGTCTGACTGCAGGCCACAGGGGGGCGCTCCACGATGAGCAGAGTTCCTCAGCATCAGAGCAGCCTTTGAATCTGCCTCCTCCAGGACTTCAGAGCCCAGATGAGAGACAGACTGTGAGGCACGTTCTGCTCTGTCTGCTGCTCAACGTCTGCCTGCTAGCGGTGAGAGTCTGTCACTGAAAAAAAAACTGGTATTTTTAATAAAACAACAGCATTTAGAATAAAAATCTTTTTTTTAGAGGTCAGGTATTTAGAGCAGCTGCAGCAACATTACAGCAGTTTGAAAACTTCTGCACAGCCTCCTATTTTTTTTGTTTATTTTATAGTTTATCAATTTATTTGAATGACTAACCATCATTCTCCTGTTTCCTCCAGAAATCATGATGTTCTGGATTAGATTGTGTGTTATGTTAGACTTTATTTTTTTCTAAGTGACAGAAAAGCTCACATGACCCCACTTATGATTTTTTAAAAACCATTTTATTGTTTTATGGGACATTTCTTAGCCTCACATGTAGAACTGCTGATGTCTCCACAAAATACAATAAAAAAAAGCCTCCCAATAGAAGAAGTCCTGTAAAACATCAGTGTTTTCTGTCACAACAAAGTTTAAAGTGAAATGAATTTTTTTTTCTGGTCGAAAATGTCAGAATTCTTCAGCTGCTTTCAAAAACAGTTTTTTATGCCGAAGGAACGAAAGGATTCAATAGTTGAATTTTCTGTGGGGGTTTTGAGGAAAGGATCAACTTTTTGTTCCAGATTGTGTGAAAACATGTACTCATTATGTTAAGGTCCATCAGGATTTTCCTCTTGTGTCTGCAGAACCTGTCCAGCTGTCTGTGGTGGTTGTTTAACGAGGATCCAGGAAGACTTTACCTGGAGCTGCAGTTCTTCTGCGCTGTGGCAAACTATGGACAGGTGATTCATTGTTTGTGTGTGTTTGCACGTGTACGACTCCGTACAACTCAGTATGTATTTCCTGTATTTTTGAAACAGGGTTTCCTGTCTTTTGGAATTTTTGGCCTGGACAGAAACCTCGTCCTCTTACTGTTTAAGAAGAGGTGAGACTGGCGCCACCTGCTGGCTTCTGCACAGATTTCTGCGCTGACATGTAGGCTAACGTTGTGTTTCCCAGGCTGCTCAGTATGTGGCACGGCAGGGAGGAAGAGGATCTGAGTCCAGCAGGTGTACCTGAGGAGGTCAGACTCACCTGTACTCAGTTTGTCCGCTATCACAAAGACCAGTGTGTGCAGGACATCGTGCTCACGCGCAGGTAAATGTTGTGGGGAACACAAGCTCCTCCCCTCATGTGTCCTTTGTTGAAAGAAAACTCATCTGTGACTGGTTTTGATATTCTTCCAGCATGACCTATTCTCATCTGTGAACTTTCAGTTTACTTTCTGTCAAAGGTCCGCTCCGGTGAAACTGCTGTTTTTGGTGTTTTTAACATGTTCTTGTAGCATTTTTCTGATCATAGTGGACATATATAAAGAAAATTAGATTACATTTCTGAGTGCCATATTTTTCTGAGTATCAGTCACAGTCTTCTATAGTTTGGCTGGGGTACAACTCATAATCAGGTGCAACTTCTTTTTTTTTAAACAGTAACAACTGCTAGAGGGCACTGTAGGTGTGTGTATCAGTATTTACTACCAACAACAATGCTCAGTCCTACACTACGTTCACACACACCTCGGCAACGCACGTTTAAGCGACCACTTTCAATGAAGGATCTATCTAAATGTACAGAGATGTGCATTTCTGGCTTTCCAGTTCAAACTCTGCATTCACACATAGTGCTACGTTCATTTTTAAGGTCGTTTTTGGGTTCCATGTGTAAAATGTGCAGTATTGAATGTACGTTGAAATTTAAACCAGGTTGAACTTTGGTCAATCAAAGACCTGGTGGGAACGTAATTGTTCCTAAGTGACACAGAAGATGAAGAAGAGGTGGATTTTTAATGAACTACTGCCGCTCTGCAGAAACTATGTCCCAGAAAGCGACACAGGTTTTTTTGTTGTTGCTAAAAACGGTATAATCATATTTAAAAGACCACGGAGAACACTCAGATCAAAAGATGATCGGAGTGGGACTTTAAGCAACCTTTCCAGCTGGATTCAACTCTGACTCTGCTTTTCTTCTAACAAATTCCTTTTTCTGACGGATTCGTCTCTGTCCTTTTCCTCAACTTTCTCCTCCTGGCTGACCTCTTTGCCTCCACACTGCTCCTCTTTAGTGGATCGGGGGAGAGTGTCAACCCTTCGACAGGTGAATCCTTCCTCTGATTGCCGCAGGTTTGATGGGGGGCTCATCCCATCATACTCACTCGCACACAGATCTCCAGGAGCAACCCAGTCCAGTCCAGAACTTCAGTCCAGTTAGGTCCTGCTGCACGGACGCTGAGTGGCTCTCCCGGCTGCAGCCTAAACCACTCAGCGATCCTGCCAACTGTCTGCAACAACATGTGCCCAGTTCAAGTCCGCCCCCGTCCCACCCCCAGAAAGTTTTTCAGGGTAGTGATTTGGTAAACTGGCTGGTGGAACGAGGCCTGTCCAGTGGACGCTCTGAGGCTCAACTTTACGGCATCCGCCTACAGCAGGGAGGAGTGCTGCGGCGTTTAACGGGCCAGCAGAGTTTCAGGGACGAACTCGGCCTGCTGTACCACTTCACAGAGGTGGGGGGTGGAGCTGATGACTCTCCTACATGTCTGCTGTGACCTTTTGACCTTTAAGGACACTATGGAGCATCAAAAATGTAGACATTTATCCAAAAGAACTGAAGTTTCTCTAAAATGTGAGTCTGGTTATTACTGTTAAATATAACCAGGCTTTTTTTCTCCAATTCTTCCATTTTACTATTAAATTTCTTAACCTTTAAAATTTCCACTTTTTTTTTTTTTTAAAGATTTCCTCCAAAAGGTTCAGTTGTAATGACGCTGGCATCAAAGTGCTGCAGCAGAAAGAACTAAAAGCTTGTCATTTTTGACGAATTAATCAGTTTTGGTGACAAAACCTCAAATCATGTCGTCAGTTTTTCATTTGCAAGCAGTTTCTGACCCCCCCCTCCCATTCTCCCTCCCCTGTCTGTGCCTGCTGCTTGCATGATTCAGCTGCGCAGACGCTTCTGCACTGAAACTGTTTACACTGTTGGACTACAGTCTGCACATCTCCTAATTATGCAAACCAGTGGATTGTTTTGATGCAGCGCTGCAGAAGTGCGTTGTGCCACATGATGCTGCTGTTGATTACCAGAAGACAAAAGCATGCCGTTACTGTGAAACTATATTTGTTATAGCCACATGGCAGCCAAAGCAGCTCCTAAAGTATTTCATGTTTATTAAAACTGTTTACAAATGTGAGACTGCTGCTTTACAACATTTTATGTGTACTGTTGGTTTCCAGACATTTCAAAATGATGATTATATATATATGAAAAATATTTAGAACCTGAAACACCTGATTATGATGGACTTATTTTGCTGTTAACATAAAAGTGAAGTAATTTTAGAAAGTCAATGCTAGTGAAGCCGTAAAGACATGCGGAACAATGTGAAAGTGTGTGTGCATGGTGCGTGTGTGTTTGTGCGTGCATGCATGTCTTTGCAGCAACAGCCTGTGTGTGTATGAAAAGGAAAATTTTTCTGTAACATGTTTTTTTTTTCTAAACTCGATCAGAGTCGAGGACTTTTGAAGGCACAAATAAAACACTACCTGCATCCAAATGTTCTACGTGTTAAAATATCATTTCATTGGTCAAGTTTGCGAGTTCAAAATGACAGTAAAATAATAATTCAACTTTTTTGAAGCTCATTTCTCATTGCTCAAGGGCTCTGTTCAACAACACCAGAAAAGTCAAAACAAGTATGCGTGTGCATTGAAATATTTACATGTTCTGTCCTGTGTTTTGTGTTTTATCGTTCGACCACATGGTAGAGCGCGAGAGCGGGGGTTTTTAGCTTTAGTTCAAGAAGAAGACGAGCAAGAACAGTCAAGCTCAAAACTGCACATAATTTTATTTTAGTTCTACATAGCTCAGAGAAGTCATGAGTATGAGTAACACATTAATTTGTTTGTTAGAAAAATGTATTTAGGCCGAGTAGATGTTAGCCGCTCTATGTAAAAATTAATATTAAGTTAGCATCCTGGTAACGCATGTTGTTTTCACACTGTTTTCTCTTTTACAGTTACAGTTTTCCATTTCTTGGTGGAAAAATAAATCTTCAGAAGACCCTAAAGATTATTAAGATTTGCTCATCTATCTGCCAAACTGGAAACAAACTGGACTGGAATAATAGATATGCAGGCCCAGTCCCAAGCGAAATAGGATTTTAGGGTTCAGCTAATGTGTCTTTTTAATAAATACAAACTTAATACAAAACGAAATCCCCAAACAAAATATTCTGGTGTTCAAACATAAATGTCAATGTAAAAAAAATGTCCACAAACAAAACTTTAGTGCACAAAAAAATTGAAGGGTTCAGGCCTCCATTAATTCCTGATCATCGACAACTCGTCGGGCATCATCCCTTACTTAATCCATACCCTGCAGCCAATCAGAATCAAATATTCACCTGCACTATAGTAGAAAATGTTTTATGAAATCAAGGACACCAGGTCAGTGTCATAAACTTCTGAGGCTCACTTTATTTCACACAAACTCACAAAGGGTTTGGTAAGAACAGAATTTCAAAAAGACTTCTTCTGTGTTTTATCTTTTTACTACACTTGAACCACAACAAAAGATCAGAAAAACATCAGCTTTTTGTATTTTATCATTATCGAAACCATAAAAAGATCACATCTTTACTTAGCTGCAGCAGCATTAAGACATGCAGAGATGACTTTAAGGAAACACTCCAGACACACAGAGACACATCCTTTGTCATTACCAGACTGAAACTGTTCTTTATCAAAGGGATAAAACACAGGCAGTGAGCGCTTTTAACATCTAAATGCATATAAATAAGTCACTCCCATTATCCATCACAAAAAGTGCGCTGCCATAAAACTAAGAAGATTTGTTACGAAAATCAGAATGTAAAACAATAAAAAAATTCTAACATGTCTTTGTGGTTCAGAGAAAAGAAGGTAAAGTGAAAAGCAAAGAGAAAATAAAGTGCATCAGAAGCACAACTGACATTTCTGATTTATGCAACTTTTATTCAACTTTCAAAAAATTATTTTTTTTATTAAAAAAATTGTTCAAGCATGACAACCTACAGTTCACTTAAAGAAGATTCAACTCTGAACTAAGACACTGTCAGCCAGCAGCACCAATAGAATCATCAGAAATTATTTCAGTTAGTTATGACTATCTGATGCCACAAAAGCACCAAGACCTTAAGTAGTTTTGTCATCACAGTAAACAAATACTCTTTAGATTTTCTAAATCATATGAAATAGGTAAAAAAAAAATCACCTTAAAGGTTAAACGTGTTTTTTATGGGGAAATGTGGTTGATAAAGACTAAACTACGACAGTAGTCTTTGTGCTTTGGGGTCAAATTTTAATGTGTAACCCCTTAATGCCTTAATTCATTTTCAAATGTAAAAATATATTCTTTCGTATTTTTCCTGTTCAAGGTGATGCTAAATTAAGTGGAGTTTTGGTTTTACATATGGCGTGTAGACATAAATAACAAATGCTTTTATGATAGAATTGTGTCTTGGTCATAAGAAAACATTAGGATTCATCTATCATATGTAAGTTAGTTAATAATTCCAAGAACATATGCTAAGTCTTATTTATTCAAGGAAACAGTATTTTAAACTTTGTATTTTGAAAGAAACATTCAGTGTACCCTTTTTAAAGCGTCTAGAATACATTTTCCACTGGCAAATGTGTAAATAAATGAGGTTTAAAAATGCAATTTAATTGCTTTCACATAAAATCTAAAGACAAAATGTCTTTGGGGTGTAGTAAAACGTTCTTTCAGGAAAAAAAATATAGAATCATAGGAATTTTCTTTAGAAAACTGCAAAACCTGTTTAAGACGATCTGATCAGGACATACAGTAAGTTAGAGTGAGGATGATGAGTCTCCAGGGTTTCCTGTGTAAGGTCCAGAGCTATGTGGAGTTTTGTTTTCCGCCTTCCTTCTTCTGACATAAATTTCCAACTTTCTCAGCCCAAAGTTATCGTCTCTTCCAGTTGATTTCCTCCTGACTGGTTCCATTGCTGTCTAGGCCATCTACCTTCAGGTGAGTTTTGCTGTAGTGTTTAATCAGTGCTCCAGGGACAAGGGCCACCAGGGCGATGGCCAGGAGCTGAGCCAGCGTCCCCCAGGAGAAAATGTCATCCAGAGAGGAGATCTGGGACAGGATTGAGCCCGTCCGGACGCAGATGAAGTTGTAGGGGATCAAACCTGAAAGCACAGAGCAGTGTGTGAGAGTTCAGAGTCTGCGGTCCATTTGTGCTTTAAAACTGTGTTTGTGAGCTCACCTATCAACACAGAGAAGAAGAAAATGGAGATGGGGATGTTGAGGACAGGACAGGTGATGTTAAGGAACCAGTTAGGAGTCATGGGGAAGAAACGAAGGAAAAGGAGGAAGAAAAACAAGCTGCTACGATTCTCTTCCACCTGACAGAGTGGGTGAAAAAGAAGGAAAGGAGTGGTTTAAAGGAGGAGGGTGGAGATGAAATATCATGCAGGACAGGAAGTCTTAAAGTTAACATGTGTAAAGAACCTACAGTGAATCCTAAAATTGTTAGAATTCAATTTGATCTTCTTTGGCATTAACCTACATTTGGCAAAAGATGCTAAAATTAGTTTAGAAAACGGCGTCATTTTTCTTTGTTGACAGCCTGAACCCGAGAAAGTCATGTTTTCTTTGCCCTTAAGGATGAAAAAAGTTAAGTGTAAGTCACCCTCAGTTTGTTGCATTTGTCTCCATTTTCTACGGTCATGCAAACAGACCAACTCATAACTCCTCCACCTAATCCAGGATTATGCATGTCAATGTCATGTGCACAAGAGACAAATTCTCAATGGAATCATGGGTCTGTCTAGAGGTCCCCTGATCACAACCACTAACCTGCTCACCTATAACAGCCTCGTCTCAAAGAGCTGCAACTGCTAGCAGCTACCGCTAACGTACGGTTACCAAAACTGTCCTTCACATGTCACTGGAATTCCAAACATGTTCAAACACTAGCATAATTTATCTCAACATGATCCCTGAGTTTTGAAGGTGTTTAGAATCTTAAGCCTAGACCAGGTGGCCCACACAACATATCAAGGTTGTTGTACACTCAGAGGGGCCCTAGAGGGAAAATATTCATGCATATTTTTCCTATGGTCATGGTGAAAGCGACAGGTCGTACTGAACACTTAGACAACATGCAAGGGTAGGTGAGGCTGAAGTGAGACGCAGACAGAAATGTTTAAATTTTTTCAACCCTCCACATTTTTACCCTTTTCGTTTTTAGAAAATTCTACCACTCAGTTCTCCACAAAGAGAAGAGTGCATCAAAGCAGATGAATTCTTCATAAGATCCTGAACAAAATGCACCTAAAACTGTGAAATAATGACAGTCAGCAGAAAAAGGGAAATCAAACTTTTCCATTTGTCCAAAGTTTCACTTTTGTCAAATGTTCTATTTTTGGCGTTATGAAAGACACACTCTGATAAAAATGTTTTTCTTTAACATGTACTTATGACATTTCTTTAATGATGGAGGACTCATGTAGAAAATCAAGCTGAAAAAATGTATTTCTGAGAATTTTTTTTTGATATCGATGTGAATCAGGAGCAGACGAAAAAAAAGCTGTTGGATAAAGCTTGTAGTTGTCCTGCAGGGGCCACAGTCCCCAAATAGATCCATGTACATCTTTGTTTTCCTCGTCTGAGCTGAAATCTGTATGGCTGGGTTGCTCTGATATTTCTCTGTTTTTTTGTTGCACCGGTAGTGTTAGCTTGGGGTTGCGAGGGGCTGTACGGTAGGTGAGCATGTGAACAGATGGATGATGGGAAATGAGAGATGGCTCACTCCAACAGTCCTGCCCACATCTCAGAGGCAAATTTTGAATGAAATCTGCAGAAACTATGTTCTAAAAACACACACACAGGTTTTGCTTAAACACTGCATCATTATTATTTAAGGACCACTGAGAACAAATTGAAAATAGATCCAAAGATGATTGGAGTGGGACTTTAAGGTCACGTCAGCTTCTGCTTGATAAAAGCGTTACAGTTCGTTGAAGCATTGTGAACTTAAATTCATATAAATGAACTGCTTCAACTGAGGAAAACTTTGAAAAATATGAACTCTTTGGATTTGAACTGTCTGTTGTGTTTTTTAAACCTAAGGATTTGTTTTTCTTTTTGCTTGTTTCACTGGTTGCACGGTATTTTCAGATGAATGTAAACTGATATGAGATGGCCTACCTTTCTCTGCAACAGGGCGACCTTTTCAGGAAATAAGTGAACCACATACTGCTTCCCAAACACCGAGGACAGGAGGTAGCAGAATGTTGAGCCTGAAGTGGTGAGCAGGCAGGCCAACAACAGACCCTCCCAGGGCCCAAAGATCGCCCCAGCTAGCATGTTCTAGGGGAGGGAGGACAGGACGGTTTACCAGAGTTTAGATTTAGAAACACGTTTTTTCAGAAATCCTGAGAAGAAAATTCATAAAACACTCCACATGAAAATACCTCCAGAGTGTAAAAACAAAAACAAAATTTTCACATGTCAGTTGTGGAGAAATGTCATTTGTTTCTGTGTGGAACTGACCAGGAAGGAGGAGCCAGGTATGGCGAAGGACTGCTTATAAAGGTAAGCACTGCAGAACAGCAGCAGAATGTAGCCATAGTTTTCCCCTTTATAGAACTTGAGCATATCTGCAAGCTTCCGTAGAGACTCCAAATCTGACGGGAACTTCAGCCTGGGCGGAGGAAAACGGGAGACTCAATGAGACATTTTTTTGGTTGAATGAGAGACTCGGTCCATCATAATGTCCACCCAGGGTTTCTTTGTTGGGACAAACAACCTACCGTACGGGCAGCAGAAGCAGAAAGTTGTATGTAAGTATGAGCAAAACTTGCAATGTGCGGTAATAAAGATCAGATAGCAATATATGACATGAACAAATAGAAAAACAAAAAACAAAAAATAAAACCAAATTTCCATTTCACTACAACAGTTTTGTTTAAATAAAAGTCATCATTATGTAAATTATACTCCAAATGACCCACGTCTACACATGAGGCATGAATGCAACATAAAAGGCTCCACTTGATTGGT
This sequence comes from Adrianichthys oophorus, assembly GCA_036245035.1. Classification (NCBI taxonomy): domain Eukaryota; kingdom Metazoa; phylum Chordata; class Actinopteri; order Beloniformes; family Adrianichthyidae; genus Adrianichthys; species Adrianichthys oophorus. The sequence goes on along the minus strand of BSAI01000187.1, from coordinate 3,880,089 downwards.
CAACAACATGAAGAGGTCCATCCAATTGGTCAAACCGCCTGGTGTCTTTAACATGTTCTCTTGGCTTTTTTCACATAATGGATGACATGTAAAAATAATTTAAGATTAAAACTGTGCTTCTGAGTATTTTTTATGCAAAATCGGGTTTCAGGAGCAGATGAAAACCCGTGGTTTGGAAAAGCTAGGGTTTGTGAAGCAGCAACTGCCATGGGGGACCAAAGTCTCCCTGCTCCGCTCCAATTCTGATGGATCCACTTGCAGACAAAAAAAATTTTCATTTTCCTTGTCTGAGCTGGTATCTGGCTCCAAACTGTAAGACTGGATAGCTCCATATTTTGGTTTTTTTCCACGTTTATGTTAGCTTGGAATTGTGAGGGGCTGTAAGCTAGTGGGAGAGAGTATTAGCGGAGGCTAATTCCTGAGTCTCACCCACAACTCAGAGACCAATTTCTAATGAGCTTTTGCTGCTCTACAGAAAATGTGTCTTAAAAAAACAAAAGTGGCTTTTTGATTTTGGCTAAAACGGCATAATTATAATTCAAAGACCACTGGGGACGATTTTCCAATAGATAAAAATATAGTTGGAGTGGGATTTAAAAAACGGGGGAATTACACAAAATGGACAATGTTAATTGAGTGATCTTAGTCTGATTACTTATTGAGATGTTTGTTGCACAGGCAGCAGACTTGGTTAGAGAGCAGAGGTCCCTCCCAGCTCTTTACGGTGACCTGGAGGTTGCACTGGAGTTTATAGCTATCATTGGCTCATGGAATTCTTACACCAGTGTTTTTCAACCAGTGTGTACACTAGCTCGCCGGCGGTCAGGCGAGCTGTGAGGTTACTTAATTTCATTAAATTTGTCAATGAAACATTTGTCATTTCCAGGATATCAGCTCTGTGTTCATTCTGACAGGTTCAGACTTCACAGTCATTATTAATATGGAAGATCATTAAATTCGTTTGCATTCATTTGGTTCTTATTCAAGACACTGATAAAAACGGCCGTGTATCTTTAATATATCTTTGTCATTATTTTTAACATTTTCAGTTGATGGTGTGCCTTGTGATTTTTATCAAGAAAAAAAGTGAACCTTGGCTCACAAAGGGTTGAACAATATTCTGTCAGACTGTTGTGAAATTAATCTATAGGGATCTATAGATTATAATCCCCTTTAATCTTCTGTAGGGAGTTGTGTCTCACTTAGCTAATAGTTGTATCTTATAAGAGGTTCCAAATATGGTTCTAGCCTGAGCCACAAAGCTTTGCCCTCTAGTTTTTTCAAATGTATTAAACCTTAATTTAACTAGGTGAAACCCGTTGAGATCAGGATCTCGTTTTCAAGGGTGACCTGGCCAAGAGGTCAGCAGCACACATTTAAAAAAAAATTACAGTGTAAAGCAAAAATAAAATGAGAGATGAATTTGGAATATGTACAATATAATTTTAAAAGTTTAGGTGTAACAAAATGATAAGGCAGGGCAATAAATCTGAACAGTCACTTGGACGGTGCAAAAGTTGAGCAGCATTACAATTGAGTACAGTACTTTGCTGAGTGCATTGGTTAATAGTTATCAGGAGTCAGCGCTCCGTCTGCCCTTTTGGTCACCGGTGGGAGCCGTCTTCATTCAACCACCTGGCTCTCATCAACTCATCAGCCACAGGACTCTTAAGCACTGCTCTGAGCCATACTCAATGTGAAGGATCGTTTGTGCCTCCAGCAGACATGCATATATGGCAAAATGTGACAAAATGGAATTAAGGATTTGACTGAGTGAAAATATTGTGGTCGCATTTCAAGACATGCAGTCCTGACATGTCTCTAAATGTATCAGGTGTATCAATATGATGTAGGGTTGGGCCTGGATTGGGTTGAACATTGCCTGAAATTAGTAGCAAAAGAAGGATGAAACATTTCCGTCTTATCGTTGATTTTGTGACTTATTTTCATTAGACCTCATTGAGAGAAGCCTCTGTGTGTAATGCAATGCTCTATCACATAAGTTGACATCGAGTGTAACAGAAAACAGTGATTTTGTATGGGTTCATGAGAGGAATGTAACAACATCAAAGTTGAGTCAGACATTGACCAGGTGAAGGCCCCGGTACCAGGAAGACTCCGGGGAGGGGGATCCTGTTGCTCATCGCAGCTGTTTATGATTGAAAATTTGGCGATGCTGAGAAAGAGCACCATGTACGCCATGTCTAAAGTTGGAGAGTAAAATGTGTACGCCGTTGCTGAGATATTCACAAAACCTGTGTTGTTTTCTAGGACATAGTTCGTGAAGAGCAGCAGGAGTTCATTGGAAATTCATCTCTGAGTTGTGGGTGGGATTGTCGGCAGGGACCTCTTCCCTTCCCTGAGAAGGGAAGGGAAGAGGTCCCTTCCAAGCAGAGCGCTTGGAGCAGGGATCTGGTGACCTGCTCAGCGTGTTTTTGACGTCACAAATAAGCACTTTTCTAAACAGTTTCCTCCTGATTCACGACGACTTTAATAAAAAAATACTCCGAAATGCAGCTTAATTTTCTTTATGTATGTCCTCCAGCATTAGAAAAATTCTACAAGAACATGTTAAGAAAAACCAAAAACACTATTTTTATTGGAGTGGGTCTTTAACCACTTTGTTAGGAACAGACACAAAAGCGTCCTCTTTTCTTGGAAGATTCTTTGCAAAAGAGACACAAACTTTATAGTACACAAAGCCAATTTTTTTTCACAGTATGTTAACAAAAGATATTCACTTATTCATCTAAATATTTCAATCCAGATGTTCCAGTAAACTTCAATTAGTTTGTCACTAGAAATAAATGTGTAGATACAGGTAAAAGAATACTTTCGGGCTATGTGGTGGAGTGAGTGTGATTTTTATGGGGGTTTATAGAAAAAACACATTTGTGTAGAGTTCAGGGGTTTTTCTTTGGGAGATTAAATAAAAACTCTTCTCAGGACCTGAAGATGGGTTGAAGTTCTGTATAACTTCCGCCTGGAAACCCTTGTGTCTCCATGGCTCTTTAAAAGAAGCTCAATGCGCAGAGATTATCCTGTGGGTCTGAGGGTAAAAAAGTGTAACTGGATGCATTTGATTGACGGCCAGAAATAGACATAAGCAGAGGGTGGAAATACAAGTCATCAAAAACTCAACATGCCGCTCTGTCCCTCCAACTTCAACTTTAAGGTGGCTCAGTTTGATTGGTCAGAGGTCAAGTATTCTGCTCTGTCATTGGTCAGCAGGCTACTGATGTGTAAGGACAGACATGTGAAGCTGTGCATGTATGTACAGTATGTGTCAAGAGTTTTTAGTATTGCGTAGCTTCAAAAAGCAGTTTGAATCTGGAGGGAACACAAGCTGCATGGCGTCAGAACACCAAATATTACATTTACTGTTGACCAGAACAGCCGTCATCACTAGAAAGGGTCTTTAGAACTGAGGTTGTGTTTGTCCTGTTACATGCCATTAAACATGACATGCGTGAACACAGTGGAATGATGCAGTATCAGTATACCATGAGTAATCTCTGTATTCTGGGTGCACATGTCTGGCCTCAGACTGTCGAGCTCAGTGTTATTCTATCGTCCTCCAGTAACCACACGAGTCTTCACGCTCATGCTGACGAGTAACGCGATCAGCTCGAGAAGTGCTTCAGGACGGAAAGATGAGAAGTTTCTGTCCTTTTTATCTGGTGTTTCAGTGCCACAATAACAGCGACACATCATTATTCTTCTCAGAAGTCATCATGATCTGTCTGCAGAAAAATCAACCGATGGATTTCTGACCTCACAGAGACAGTTTCTACTCAAAGATCAACAAACAAATCAAGTGCAAACCAGTTCTGTTTAGTATTTGTAGACTGACTGCAGACCTTTTACCACGTGGATTACATCTTGTTTTTCAGGACAGTGATCTGGGGGGGGGTTTGCTTTGGGGAATCTCCACTGGCTTTTAAAATAGATTTATAGAATGATCATCTCCTCAAAGTTAAGACTGACCTCACCTCATTTTCTCTTTTCCCCCGGATTTTTTTTAATCACCCTTTTCAAAAAGGAGTATATTTAAGTTTACCACAAGTATACTAAATCTATACTAAAAGTGTGGCAGTATACCTAAAGCTGACTTTTTTATGTACTTTCTGTATGTATAGTCTTTCATAGCATAGTATAATATAGTGTAGAATAGCATAGAATCTTAAAATGTTCCAATTTATCTATCTATCTATCTATCTATCTATCTATCTATCTATCTATCTTTATGTATATACAAGGCTCTACTAGCCAAACGTTTCTCATAAAAATGAATTTGTGTATGTCAAAGTAAAACTGTTATTCTCTTTATTTGTAAAGTTTCAGTAGATGATTATTCTCTCACAAAAACAAAACACTAATAATTATTGAAAGTGTAGTCTTGTGTAAGGTTTTATGACATCACAGAAATGTAATTTTATTTTAATAAGAGACACGTCTGATCTATGAACTTTTTTATGAAAAAAGTATCATATGGATCTATAAACATTACACAGCAAAACGTTGGGACAGTATTAAATATTCATCAGTATGAACTGTTTATTCTTTTGTTTGTGAGTCAATCTTGGCGACAGTATAAAAGTCATGGTTGTGAGTTTGAGCTCCGTGTCAGAGATGATGAATGTCTCACCAGGCCTGGCCCTGGGCTGGATGGTGCTCTAGGCAAAAAAGGCCCATTTAAAGTGCAGAAACACAATGTTTGTTTCATGGATGTACATCAGCATCTTTGTTTTCTTGGAGTAATACTGCAGACAATAAAGTCTGTGCAGTTCTGCTCATCTTACTGTTGATGTGTTTTGTGCACACAAATGAAACTTCTAAGTTAACATTTCATAAATCCAAACATTTCAGACAAAAGAAATGAAGGGAAGCATTTTCTCTCTAACCTTTTTTGTTGCTGTTCAGAGGCTGCATAATGTCTTATAAAATTGAACTCATAAGACATTGTGATTAATCGCAACCCAAGTCTGAATAATCGGATCCATTTTTTAATCTTAATTTTGGAATCGGGTTAGGGTTAATCTTTAGTGTTTAGGTTTTACCTGAACTCCAGCTCGGGCGCGTCCGCCCCCTCGGTGGCCGGCGGAACCCGCTGGGGTCCCGGTGGAAGGTGCGTGGACAGCAGGTAGAGGTAGACGCTCGCCGCCGCCACGATGGCAGCCAGTCCGGCCAAGGAGCGCATGGCGTCCCGCAGAGAAGCCTCCTCCTTGCTCTGCTCCTAGCTCTGCTCTAACTTCATTTAAGCGGAGACGGAAAACCCCCGGACGGCTAAAGTTGACGTGTTGGGGTTCAGTTGGACGGCACCGGAGAAAAAGGGGTGTCTCTTACCGAGTGAGACCGGCAGTCAGATGACTGCTGACATTCCTGCAGGGGCTCGCCCCGCGGATCAGATGGCAACTTGAGGCGTGACAGCTTTTTTCATACTTAGAGACTGTCAAGAAACTCACAGTGGTTATCACAACTGTTTCAATACAGTTTTCTACAAACACTCCCTCTAAAACCGGGTTTTTATTAATTAATCCTTAGAAAACTCAGTTGGAAGTTTGACGTTTATTTATGCACTTACCATTTTGGCCACCAGAGGGCGACAGATAGTCAGCTTTTGTCAGAGCTCACCTATAAATCCAGAAAGTAATCATATTTTTGTATTTTTAACTCTTTTAGCGTCCACTTCAGGTCCATACCGCAGTTTATACCTCTACATACTTAATTAGAACTTTTAAAAATGATGATTGGACTATTCTCTCAATTTTTTTTTGTTTTATTAAAATAAAAAAAATCAAGCACATTTTAACTTCTTTTTTTACTGATCTTAATATTAATATTGAAATTCAAATGTAATCTGCTTGAACTTTATCAACTGCTGTAGATCTGATTGGTCATGACAACTGGAGCTGTTTTTGGTACTAATAGATAATACTGTGGAATAATTCAATAAGTGAAAAGATTGGGGGAAAAATAGGAGATAAAAGTGACCAGAGTCTTTTGTGATACATTTTTTTTTCCAAATCTGTCTCAGCTGAAATTTTTGATTTGAGTTTGTTTTTTTCTCTTCTATTTAAAATGTTTTGTGAAAGTTTTCACTCTTGAACTCTTGAAGCTCGGATTGTTCAGCTTGTGATGAAAGATCTTCCTCTTACCTCCACTTTTGCTGCTTCTCTAAAGACTTTACAGAAAAACATTTAGCTCAGTGTTCCCCTGACTCCATCCTGCCGCTTGACTTTACTCACTGTGTCATTCTCGGTGCTGAGAGTTCCCCGTAAACTGTGGTGGCATCTCCAAAGCATCAAAACCAACCCAGAAGCGGCTTACATGGCGTTTCATGGTGGACTGCCTACTATCTAGTGACTAGATTGTGTGCAGCATGTGTGCTTGTCTTGTAGGATGGAATTAAGAATGTGTATACTAAAAAGTGAAAGAAAAATTGTATTTTTCAAGATTTGTGTTTCTTTTACCACACTGTCTAAAAACCCCAAGTGGAAACCCAAATGCAGAAGGAATTCAAGACCTGAGATAAGGTCAAGTTTCTGAAGTCATCATGATGTGTTTTTGTTTTAATATGCAGGGAGAGATAAAAACGATCTGGAAAAAAGTATTAAAACTACATTTTTTTATTTGAACTTAGATGTGTACATCTTAAGAATGATTTTTCTGTTTTGTTACAGTTAATTTGGGCCATACGCAATGGTGGCGTTACAACACATCCTGCCTGGTTCTCGGATCGGCGTTTTCTTTAAAGCAGCCTCTCAGAGGTTTAAAAATATTTCAGATTTATTTTGTCTTCTCTACAGAAGAAAGTCTTTAACAAAACCTCTAATGCACAACTCAATGAAACACAATTTCCAGTTGATCTTTAAGGGGGTTATGACAGAACAAGAGAGGACACACGCGTGGTGGTATTTACATACAACTACTGACAATGCATCTATGAAAATGTGTCCTAGCTTCAAAAACAGAAACCTTCTGATGCATGAAAGTGCTAGGCTGACTCAGCAGAAAAAAACACTACTTAGTGTCTAAACTGAACAACTGACAGCTGTGACAAACTCTGCAGGTTTAGTTTGCTAAGGTCAAATAAAGCACCAACACACATCTCATTCTATACAAACACAGTCATGACACAGTTATCTAAGTCGTTCTCAAGGGAATAAAGTATTTTTACAATGGTTTCTGGACAAACTTAAAGGTATCATTTGTAGCTCTGCAGTAGCACTCTGGTGTAGAGTGATGTTCACACTGGTTTCTGTGCAGGGTTTTTACAGCTTCTTCCAGTAATCCCGTTAAAACCGTTGACAGTATATAGAGAACTGGACTGAGTGACCCCTCTCCCCTGGCATTACAAGCAGGAAGTACCCGCTGGCTCCTAGATGCCAAAATCCCATAACTTCTGAAAAATAAACAGCTATTACTCAGTCATTCTATTTGTCAAAACAATTGAACTGACTTTATTTGGTTGGCGCCGGAAGTGAATCATTTTCTGTGAGTGACATCACACTCACTCGGTCCTGTTCTCAAATACAGTCAATGGTTAAAACACAAAAGAATTAGCAAAATGTGTCTGAAATCACAACAAATTTTTGAATTCCAAAAAGCACGAATCAAGTACGAATCAATGTTTGACACGTGCTCAAACTTTTCAAATAATTGCAATCAATGCCAAATAGTCCAAACTCAACCAGGAGAGGGAAATAAACTGAAATACAGAGAAAAAGTTTTCTTTTTTCTAAGAACAAAGAATAAAAGAACAAAAAACAATCTCATAAGGCAAAAATCTTTTCAGAAACAGCATTGTTCAGAAACCAACCTATCTACAGCAAACTCATTCAATTGTTATGGCTACAGTATTCAAGCTAACAGTCAAGGGAAAGGGGTACAATTATCTAGGCACATCATTAAAGCTTAAATTTAACAAACACAATTTGTCCAACAACAACACAAAAGATGCAAACAAACCAACAATGCAAACCTTAACACTTTGTTATCAAAGCTCAGCCTGAAGGGGCGTCCTGCTTTCATAACTGTTGATGAATGATGTCTACAGGTCTATGTGTCTCCAGAATGTCCAAAGCTTTTTCTCCACTTAAACTCTTCTCTGTAAAAATGTGGCGAATTTTTCAAAATGCAAACAATTCTGCTCAGGCAGGAAGCTGTAAAACTGATCCCATGTCTCAAACAGATAATACCTCGATTGGTATGAAGAACAACATGCAAAAGCGAAACAACGTATTCCATCATAGAGCTCCTTTTCTGTTTTCCAGATAACACAGTCTGACAAGTTGGAGAGACAAAAAAACACTAAAAGAAAAGATATTGCAATTCAAATCAAATGAGCATGTGTGTTTAATGGAGATCAAAAATGTTTTACCCATCTCATATTAGGTAATCTCACAACCAGCACATACACTATATATGGAAATTTAATTTGCTGGACATTTATCTGGGGTTTCCTGGCATTTAGAAACAACTAATTGAACATTTCTACTTGACTTTATCAGTGTTTAAATGGTTAAGCCGAACAACATCACAGGCTGAATCTTAGCAGGACTATAAGGCTGCTTCACACTCAGCAGTTTAACGCGCTCATCTACTGGGGTGGGGTGAACCAATCATTACCGAGACAGTATGTTAGTGGATTGGTACACACCTGAGAACCTCAGGGAACTCTTTTGGGACTTATTTTCACTAAACTTCTGCTTTGACTCTGGGTCCTATAAGAAGTTTTATTAATTCTTATAGGTAATACCAAGGATGCAGTGGTGGACTTTCAGAGCAGCAGAAGGATCCAGAACCCAGTAGGTATCAAGTGAAAGGAAGTGTAGAGGGGAACTTGGATAATTAGGTCCACATAAAATGTACACAGTTTGTGCAGCAGGGGCGGCCAGTTTCATTGTTAAGTCGATGTAGAGATGCATTAAGAGGTCCTGCGCCTGTTTTGAGCATCAGGCACTTTGCAGGTGTCGCGGTGGTGTAGTGGCAGTGTGTTTTGGGGTGCACAGTGAAAATTCTGATGTGCTGCAAATTATTTACACCACGAGTTCAGAACTTTGACCAAGAATAAATGTTACATCAATCAATCAGGGACTCAGCTTTGCCGTGATGTGTTGATGATGTAATCAGCGGACGGAGTCCAAAACCAACATTGAGGAGAAGCTGATCGTTCTACTTCTGATCTTCATTATATTTTATTGTTTGCATTAAGACAATAATAAAAAGACCCTCTAATTTTTATTCTTATTTGCATTGTTTCCCTCTTTGGTCTAATGTCATCAAACCGGGTTACAGAGAGACAGAAGTACTGCTGAAAGCGCTATCATTCAGATGCAGCTTCTGCAGTAGTAGTGAGGCTCACCATACCATGAGAGTCTCTGAAACGTGAACCCAGACATAGAGATGTGATTACTAATACTTTTGTAGAGCTCTTCACAATAAATCAACCTGATCTCTCAACATCATCCATGCATTGATCATGTATGAGATATAGTGATCTACAGACATTGCTTCTGTGTTGTGATGAGGCTAAAAAGAGAGCAGACTGTTTGTTTCTGAGAGACAAAGATAATTCAATGTCTCTGCCAGGCTGTCGTTGTCTGTTCACTGTCCTTTCCCATGAAGTTCTGGTGGGAGCTAACTAACAATGTTTTGAGTTTGATGTTTGGTGGCTGAGAAAAAAAAGGACAACAGTGGCATCACAGTCTGAAAAACTGAATTGCAATCGTGTCCATGAAGAAATGTGGAAACAGGAAGCTCTTCTTCTCCAGGGAATCTGCCACATGTGCAGAACTAATATTTTGAGACAGTTGCAGTGCAATTTTCAGATTCTGGAAGAACCTGAAATCTGTTTGAACCAAACCATGGATGTTGACACCACTCACAGCAGTCTCTTTAGTTTTTCCCCATGGATTATAGGACACTACCACAACACTTGAAGCCACTGATCTGACCATGTCAGTACATGCGGGCTGTCCAGGCCTGGTCTTGCTAGTTTTTCAGCTAACTTAGCTCTACTGTCATTGTATTTATGGTAGTGGGGGAGGAGCTATTTATCCAGCCACAGGTGGGGCCACCAAGAAACCCATGGACAAATGCACATGGGAACATTAGTGAAGCCCACATTCAAACAAAGCAGGGGTTACACTGAAATGGGAGCTGGGTTGCAGCAGGTGATCAAGTGACTCCAGACTTGATCCAGGGAACCAGCAACGAGTAGGGCTGGTCCATCTGAAAAAAAGATGGTGTGGTAGACCCTAAGGACCGGGTCCATTGACCTGCCCTTCAAAAGTGTCATGATAAAATCAAAGTCAGAGTAAGGGAAATAAAACAGAACAAATCGGTTTCTAAACTCACTGTCCATTGAACATTTGAATTCTCATTTGTGTTGCCAGATTGCCCTGCAAGTACAATAACCTCGTTTTTACACTGAGAGGAAAACGCTGGTCAAACATTGGAGACATTTTTGGCAAAAAGAAGTGTTGATTTGGATGATTCCTCACCGTCACTCAGCTATAATGACTTAAGAAGAGTTAAATAACAATGTCACAACACCGAAACTCTTGAATTTTGGCCAAGAATACAATGTATTTATATTAGACACGTCTCCTAACTTGCATTGGCAACCTTTTGGTTGAAATTGTGTTCACAGATCACCAAGCATGGACCATGGACAGTTCAAATACATAATTTATGTTTCACCTTAAAAGAAGCTCCCATAAGACAATGGGAGGCGTTTCTGCAGGATTTACTCTGACTTTAAAAAAAGTCATCCAATGAGAGTATGAAAAGTCCAAACTATGCAAAAAAATATCGCATTGATGTTGTTTACTTTAGTTTTGCTGCCTCTTTGACTCATTAATGTCTGCATGTGTAGCATACCTCTTAAATCCATCCTAATTTAAGCAACAATAACAATCAAAACACGATTAAAACGGAGCTGGGCAATTTCAGAGTCTTTTTCCATAGAAGTCTTCAAGAGGGAAACTGTCATTTTCAGCCTAAATGCTTTGCAGACTCAACCCTATTAGCAGTGTTCACAACTGTGCAAAAGATGTGAATCTGTTTTAATGTCCTCAGCTTAATGCCACATCTGCTACTAACAGCAATTTGTCCCCCAGTGTTTGTTTAATTCATCTGGGGACAGCAGGGAAGTAAAGAAAACACAATCCTACGAGATGTGACTTGTGGAGAGCTGCTGGGAGTTCCCCTCTTCTTGACTTTCTGATTGGTGTTTATAAAGGTCACATGGCATGAGAGGGAGGTGTTGTCCCTGCTCAGCCACCACTGAGTCATAAGGTGGCGCTGCCTCCCTTAGGAAGGAGATGGATGTGATGTGTTGATGCTCTTGCCCCGGCAGTCCCAGGGGGTAATGCGAGGGGGAGAACCAGGCTGCGCTGGCTGAGCTCTCTCCACAGTACGGAGAAGCGTTTGGGCTGGTGTAGATGGGCAGTTCCTGTGACTCCACCCTGCTCTGACACGGGTCCAGCAGAGAGTAAGGAGGAGGGTCTTCTGTTGGTATCTGAACCTGAGTGGAACCTGGACCAACACATTCATCGTAGCTGTGGAGACAAGGAGAAAAATGGCAGTTATTCTTGTAGCAAGAATAATAAAATCCTAAGAAAGTTTTTGACTTCCCGTCATGCTTTTGGATACATTTAAAGACTCACTCTGAGGAAAACTGTGTTTTTAACATGCCCTTGAGGTATTTTTCTGATGATGGTTGCTACGTGACAACAGTCTCGCCCACAACTCAGAGGTGAATTTTTAATGAACTCCTGCTGTTCTGCAGAAACTGTGTCCTAGAAATGGACACAGGTTTTTTTTTTATTATTATTTTGACTAAAACAGCATCATTACAAAATAGATCAAAATATGATTGGGACTGTAAATACATCTGGTTTTCTCTTTGTAATAGCTGTGAGTGTAAGCTAATACTTTCAAACTGAATCAACATGAAGAACAGAAAATGTCAGTCAAATCAGAGCCAAACCATAATACACTTTTAGAGGCAGTTTGGTTCCAATTAACCAAGGCAATTCAGAAACAAACTGACTTCCCAATTGAGTTATATGGCTTTCTCATTCATTCATGGATTCAGTTTATCTCATCACTGTTGTTGACATGTATAACAGGGCGGTTTGTTTGGATCTGAATCAAGGAAACGTACTTAATAATTCTCAAAAACGTCCCTGATGAACTTCTCTAACTCCAGTTTTATTCACGTCTTTCTTCAGGTGGAGAGAAGAGAGCAGAGCTCGTAAAACAGAATAAACTGAGAAGAAAACAGAATTATAAAGTACGTGTGTATGGCTAATGGTGGATGAGGGTGGGCTGATGGGAGGAAGTCATTCCCTGTAATTCAATCATCCAGTGGTTGATTATATCAACTCTGCTGTGACCATTTCATCGTCTTTCAGTGTAGCCCTTTTCAAGAGCTACACTCACACAGCCTGTAGCAGAAACCTCATCCGAAACCTTAAGTTAATCCTCACATCACATCACTTGTATAAAGTTAAACATGAATAGGAACAGATACCCTCACGACAACATGAACTTTCAAAGGTTTGTTGTGTCGTCACTGCTTAAAAAACATACCAAGGTTAACGTTTTATCACATTCACAGCTGACGCTGACATTTTAACCCTAAAAGGCTTATAAATGCATTTCTGAAACAGTGAGATCCTAGAGAACCACAGTGTGAAGCATTATACACACAAAGAGAAGATTTGGAACCCTGACTGAAGAACCTAAACAAAATGACTCTGAGAACACAAAAAGGACACATTTAGCAGGTAAAAAAAAGTAAAAAACATGCAAAAAACTACAACTGCACTTGACTCAGTATAAGCCAGAGTTCATGATTCAACATGAAGAAAGAGGAACAACTCACCCCATATATATTTAAAAAAGAAAACAACTGAACTATCATGAAGAATTTGGGCCAAAAATTCTGTGGACTTATTAAAAAACAAAACATAAACTATCCTAAAACCAGGGTTTGAGGTCAGACTTTATCACACTGATCTAGAAAGCTATTGTGAAAATATAATACATTTATCATAAATATGAAATTATCTGTATTTCTGAAAAAAAGCCTGCCTTTTTCAAATGACTTTGAAAGCATAGAATATTTGATCTCTCCGGACACACTGAGGTGAAAACTGAAGAGGATGGAAAATTAGCTGCAGCTGTAATGGCGTGTAAACACACACTTTGCTCCCAAGAGCGTCACACTGCTCTGCTCCTGCTGTGGATTCTCATACGGGGTAATGAATGAGCTGTTATACACTTTAGCATGTTCTGCAGGCGTGTGTTAGTCATGTGTAGCCAGACTACACCCCCACACCCAAAAGATGAATGGAGAGGGGAGGTGAAACAGACCAACATCTGGTTTCTATCTCTGCTGTTTTTTCCTTTAGCTTTAGATTAAAAAACATAATCTAATATTATAATGAAAAGGAAACTATCCTATGAAGATTGTTTTCAGTCTGCTGAGGATGCTGTTGCTGTCTCTCCTTTCTTCTTTGTTTTCTCTCTCTGCTCCTTCATTTTTCTTCATTTCAGTGCTGACTCTGCCCTCCAGCTGTGATTCCGTTTTATGAGCTTCATCTGTTGTGACTAATGAGACACATGTGAGCCTTTACCTGTCAAGGAACAAGATCACTTTAAAAAACTGAAATGGAAGCGAGACAAATGGAAACAGAGGGGTTATTTCAAAGACAATGAAAGCCAACTGCAAAGGAAAGAAAATACACAAAAGGTAACAAGCAACTATGAACAGAGAGGACCAGAGCTGGAACTTAAGAGGATCAAATAAATATTGAGAAATGGATTAAGGACTGTAGCCATGACTCCTCAAGTAACATGAAGGACATTACTTTTGGTGTTCCACAAGGATCGAACATGAGCTCAAACTGTTTTCTTTTTTATGTAATTTATATTTTTCAACCGTCCATTATGCTAAAATGAATATAGTTTACAGACGCTTCTAAAGTATAAATAAAATGTTGTTTTATTAGAATAAAATCATAATAACATTTTAGTAAAGCATGTTTTGTATGTGTAAGCAAATTATTAAAAGAAAGGAACAAGTGAATAGTGTTGATCTTGATAAAAACAGTTTTTACACTAAAACTGAATCTTAAAAAAGGGCAAAGGTGCATGTTTCAAGAAAAAAATACTTATTTTCTGTTTTACAAAAAACATCTTTTCAAGAGAGTTTTTCAAAAGCAAAAATAATCTTAATTTGAAAAAACGTGTCTTAGTTACTCAATTTTTTTTCCTAAAATAAGAATTGGTAGGACCACTTTCTTAACTCATCTGCAGATTTTTTAATCATATTTAAATCATTGATCATACTGCAAGACGTGTACCAATATCTGTAGTCAATCCAATGTTATTCTTAAAAAGAAGTGCAAAACCACTTATATACTAGCTTTCATTTTCAGCTTTGCAGATAAAACACAATCAACAACTTTCTTCCTGGAAACTTTCCAACCTGCTTTTAACAGAAATGTTTGGGTGGAGGTAGGGAACGAAACAAGTATTTCAAATAAAAATACTCAAAATACAACAAAACCTTTCATACCATGTAAAAGCTGTAAAACTGTTGAAGTATGTTCTGGCCTGATCCAGTTTATATATTTATGTCTTTCATAAGCTACTGAAAAAAGAGTTTTATGTGTAACATTTATTTTTGGTTTTTCCAATAAAAATTGTGTTTTTGTTATTTTTCTTGTAGCATTTTTTACATGATGGAGAACTTATGTAAAATAATTTAAGATTAAAACTGTGTTTCTGAGTACTACTTTATTCAAATCAGCAGATAGAAACCAGTAGTTCAAAAAAGCTCAGATTTATAATGCAGCAAATGCAATGGGTGGACCAAAGTCTCCCTGTACTGCTCCATTCTGATGCATCCACTAACAGCCAAATAGATCCATGTACGTCTTTGTTTTCCTAGTCTGAGCAAGAATCTCGCTCAGAACTGTTCGGCTGCAAAGCTCCGATATAGCACGCCTTTATTTTTTGTTACGCTAATGTTAGCCTGGGGTTGTGAGCAGTATTCATGTCAAAAATCCCATTTAAACTCAGAGGGGGATTTCTAAAGAACTCATGCCGCTCTCCAGAAACTATGTTCTAAAGACGACACAGGTTTTTTAAATTTAGAATAAAAATGGCATAATAATAATTAAAATATCACCAGAAATGCTTCTACAATAGATCCAAAGATGATCGGAGCGGGACTATAACAACATTTTTACTCTGTTTAAACTGTTCCTTGTAGATGACAGTTGTACTATTAGCTTTGCCAGTGAGAGAACTGATACGTCTGTGAAATAGACGACATATAGCTTTTGTACACCACTGTACTCCTGGTGATTTTTTTTTTATCTGTGTAACAGAAATACATTTTTTGTACTTTTGACTGTCACACATGCAACCGTTTGGTGCTTTGTTTAGCATTGTGTTATGCTTATAGGGCTCAGGAAATATGCATTTGCATGTGTGAACACGCACAAATGGCTTCTCCCTGAGAGGAAGCAGAAGCTTTCAGTCTCCACAGGTGAGCAGCTGATCCCTGAGTGTGAGTCGCTTTTAACAGTAGTGTGCGCTTGTGATGTTCCTGTGTAAGCGCAGGTGAGTGTGTGTGTTTGTGTCCGAAGCGTTCACAGTCTCAGTAGGTGAGCTGTTGATCTGAGATTTCTGAGTTTCCCTCAACCATCTGTGATCTGTGTACACACACGGCAGGGGCATCACATGACTGCAGCTACCTGCTTGTTGACAGTACACTAAACAACGATCTGCCAACATTACTGTAAAGAAAACATAAGGTTTATTGGACTGCATGGATCTGTGTGTGCGTTGGCTGCCATCCCTGTCATCCAGGCCAAAAAAAACCCTCCTGCTCCCTCAGGCGGTTCAGAACACTCAGGTTTTCTGCCACAGCAGTGATGTAGTTTCCCTGCTCTCCTTTCTCTGTATTTGCATGTTTTTCTGTGTCTCTGTTTTGGGCTGGAATGAGAACAGACGCTGTATATTTATTATTTTCACTGGCTAGATTTTAGCAGAAATCCCTCGGCAGCTTTGTCTCCATTAGACTGCTGCAGCTGAGGCACCCCCAGACCCTGGAGCTACCAGGTGTTTTGCTTCACAAATGATGTATATGTCCTGAAGGGTAATGGACTTGTGTGTTGCTGCGAGACAATACCACACAAACTAAACAATACTTTGGTTCCAAAGTGCAACTCCATCGGACATCCTTTGCCTCGGAACAAAAATGATGAATGCTTGGTCAGAATGGTGTAATGATGTGAAATCAGCATGAATGAAGAACCATATGGAGTGCTACTGACACTGCTGAGTCAGCTGAAACCTCTCATTGCAGAATCTGTGTAGAAGATCATGTGAAAATTAAAGAAAAAAAATCAGTATAATTGGGCTGCATGGTGGCGCAGTGGTTAGCGCTCCTGCCTCACAGCAAGAAGGTTCCCGAATCAAGTCCTGGCTGGTGGACCTTTCTGTGTGGAGTTTGCATGTTCTCCCCGTGCATGCGTGGGTTTTCTCCGGGTACTCCGGCTTCCTCCCACCGTCCAAAAACATGCTTCATAGGTTAATTGGTTACTCTAACTTGTCTCTAGGTGTGAATGTGAGTGTGCATGGGTGTGTGATTGTGGCCCCTGCGACAGACTGGCGACCAGTCCAGGGGTGTACCCTGCCTTCGCCCATGAGTAGCCGGGTTAGGCTCCGGCAACCCCGTGACCCCGAAAGGGATAAAGCGGATTGGAAAATGAATGAATGAATGAATCAGTATAATTTCAAGTTTCAAAAGTTATAATTACACCTGTGCACAAACCTCAGGTCTAAATGATGTGTAACTCCTTACCCCCCCCCCCCCCCCCCCCCCCGTTTACCCGTTCAACCCCTTAAATCCGGATCGTTCACACAATTAAAGTAATTCCAGTGGATTCTGAAACAGAGCAAAGCAGCCCTGTGCGGATATGCAACATTTTACAGGTGTTTACTGAATCATCTTATGTCAAATGGCCACGGGAAAAGCATGGAGAAAAGCTCCTTTGCACCGTTATGCAACCCTTTGCACTATTGGTGCAAACTGGATTAAAAAAAATCAGTATATGCCTCAAATCAGCAGATTCACATTAATCACATGGTCAAAGAGTTACAACAGGTCAAAAACCCGGTTATTCATCCTATTTAGCATGAAAATAGTTTATTGTTTTCTATTTAGTTTTTTTTCTAAATATATTATTATAATTTTTATTGTGAATAACTGGAGCCATTAACATGTCTTTACTGTCAACTTGAGCTTCCATCATCACACAGTGATAATGTGAGCAGATGATCTGACAGAAGAGACTTTAATAAAGGCTAAAGGATATTAGTTATATAGTTATCTGCACTTTATTATAGTACTAAGACTACCTGCAGGTTTTTGAACAGTCAATGAGGTTTATGTCTCTGAAAAGATGGTGCAGTAAAGATTGCACTGCATTAATAAAATCCTGAAAAGGGATTTTTTAAAATCCAGAAACAATTTTACTTAGTCAAATATCTTTCAGTTATTTAAAAAAATCCAGAAATAATATCCTTTGATCAATATATATCCCAATACAGCTATATTTTAAAAATATGCTTTTTTTATCAGAGGATTGTAGAAAAGCATACACTTTGGTCTAAAGAGTTAAAAAACTACACTTGTCTCATCCAAATCAGTGCAGATAGAATTATTCAAAATGAATACCCAAGGGATTGGTAAGAGATGTTCATGATGTTAAAAATGAATAAAGTTGTGTTCAAATAACAGATCAATTTTCACGGAACAGATCCAAGTCATGTGTGACTGCTGAAAGATCAGACTTGACCACAAGTGGATAAAGACATAAAAAATGAATGCTGGAAGTTGAACTTGATTACGAAACTCAAGGTTTCAGTGCACACACACACACACACCAAAAAACATATGAGAAATAAAATTACATTTGTGAATAAACATTAAAACTCACACAAAATGTGTAATCTGGATTACGACAGTTACTTTAAGTGAGTGCACAGATGAGGAGATATGCACAGAGAAATTTCGGTGAATTGTTAACGTGAATTATTAACGTTTCCAATTAGACCTGCTGACATTTAGATCAAAAACAGTGCCTTTGCTAAAGCTCCTCTTTGCCTCTCCATTCCACTCACACAAGGTGCACTAACAACCCTTTCTGCTCCTTTTGAAAGGGCAACAAAGGTAGAAGCACTCTCTAATAAATGGATTTCCACAGTAGAAGGTTCAAACCAAGTCGAAAGAGAACAACGAGAAGACCGAAAGGATGGACAGTCAAATTTTACGTTTGACATTTGACATAATTGGCAAAAACAAGCATATCTACCCACTTCTCATGGCAACATGTTGTGGGTTTATGGAATATGTCTTGATATTGAGTTCACTCAAGTTTATGATACCAAAAAGTATATGCTTCCTTTTCAGTCATGTTCGTATCAAAATGTGTATGTTTCCTATTGAATCATGCATACATTTTCCACTAGCAATTTGAACATGGGTTGGGTCACAGTCAAGTGGCATTCTACCACCTAATTCCTTACCGTGGCGGTGAGTCAGGGTACAAGTTGTTGACATGCGACAGATTTTCTCTTAGCAAGTCAAAATCCAGAGCAGGAGGAAAGTCTTCTAGGCAGCTAGACCTCAGTTCCCCTGCTGAACCACCAAAGGAAAAACCATCTGGTCCTGGAGAAAGGGACAGATGAAGACATTTAAGCATCTGTTTTTCAGGCATCAGTAATGATGCGTATAATTAAACAGATACCGACCGTAGCTAGCTCGAAGATGTGGGTTTCGGAATCGACTGTCTTTGCGTAGACTTCCGATAATGATGGTTATGCAGGAGAGGAAGAGGACAAGGCCTATAACAATCCCAGCCACCACCAGCGGAGACACCAGGAGAGATGCCTCCCCTCCTGACTCCCTCTCGCTGTGACAGTCTGGGTACTCCCCATGGCTCTGGTTGGAGCTCACTGCAGGAAGATGGACACAGACGTATGGAGAAGGTCAGGCGTCCTTTGAAAGCATGTATATGAAAGACATTCATTTTTAATGTTGACAGCTCAAGGATGGTTGTGACTGAGCACAGAAATGAGGGAAACATGACTGAGACGGAGAGGCCTGGTTTCTAATCCGGGAGAGGGGGGAGGCTGGCCCCTCCTGTCCACAAAATGAGGGTGATTAGTGTGATTCATGAATCAGAAATGTGATTTGGTTTTTATTTTTGTTCTTTTCATGAAAGCATCACACACAACCACAAAATGAATTCAATACATCTTTCTAAGCTACACGAATTGCAGAACTACCAAAAATGCGTTTAACACAAACTGTAAACCAAGCATGATCCGAAAGAGACAAACAGAAAACAAAAAAAGTCTAATCATGTTATGTCTGAGATGGGGGGAGGGCTTCATTCCTCTGGGGGCAGATCCGGGACCAGAAACCGATCTGACCAATCTTTCTAGGTGGTCTTGGTTCATTTCCAATCGGACTGAGCTTTAATTTGGGCTGAGTTTCCCCAGTCGGAATGCGCTTCGTTCTCAGAGTGGAACAATTGAACTAAAACGGCCGCCATAGCCGGGAATTATGGGATGTGAACAGAGAGCTGCGGACAGTTGTGGAGCAGTGAAGCAACAGCAAGTCATTGAAATGTGGTCGGATGAATGCAGGCTCATTAAAACAACTTTTAGCATGAAACACATTTCTTCTTACACTGTTTTTCCAACATCTTTATTTCATAGACACTTCTCAGTGTACGTTCTTCGCCATCTCCTCAGTAACTGCCTTGCAGCATGCCTTTCAAAACTAAATCTGCACCAAAGTAAGCGGACTCTGTCCGAACCAACAGACTTCTCCAATCTGAATACATCTTATGTCTTCAACAGTCCAATTGAAGTCACAGAAATGGTATTTAAAAAGAGAAGTATCAATTTCATATGTGTGCAGCAATTATTTTTTTAGGTTAATCCAACAGGGAGAGATTTTTAACTGTAGAGTACCATCGCCTGGTGATTTTCATTTTCAAGTATTTACATGATTTTCAATATGTTGGATTGTTCTGAGTGTCATGAGTCCCTGGGAAGCTTCACCATTGTTTCTGATATCTTTGAAGGTGTGGGTGTTTTCCTTCCCCAAAGCCCACTTTTTGCTACAGGCATGCTTTCGGGTGATTTTCACTCAGCAACAGTGAAAGAGGGTAAAGTACATTTTGGGTGGATTTCACCCAGTGATAATGTTAGTGTATAAAATCAGGCGATCTTGCCACGTGTCAAGAGTGACAACATTCAAGCTCATCATATTTACTGTCCCTCGTCAACTACAGTGTCTCTGACATCTCAGCTAGTGAGTAGCCAGTGGGTAAGGTTAATTTAACTTGGCAATTTTTAGCAGATTAGATCTCTTAGCTACATTATGCAGCTAGCTAGATAACTGTGCACATTCTTTCTTTTGGCAAAGAGCTACATTAACAAGGAAGATAGCTAGTACGTGAAGTTCTAGAACAGGGGGTCAAACATACGGCCTGCCAGATGCCCTTTTCCGGCCCAGTCATGAAGGGAAAAAAAACACTAGGATTTCTAGCCTATTCCTGTGGCGAGTTATGGTTCTTTAAAGAAATGACCGAGACACGCAATTCCACCACTAGGGGGAGCAAAAGAAAAGAAAGACTTTCAGGATAAGAGATCCAGAAATAAACAGCAGGTCTTTGCAAGCGCGTGCCACGTCTGGCTAAGATGCAGTTTGGTTTCCCAAGCCGCTGTTACCTTGATATAAAAATGATCAGGTGTGACACCACAACTACCAAAATGTCGTTGTCAAAAAGAAGAAAGGCTGATGTGGAGTGCTGAGCCTTCCAGGAAAAATTGAAAGTTTTTTTCATTCATGGAGCTGAATGCAAAACCTGCATGCTTGGTACGTAATGAACAGGTTGCAGTGCTCAAAGAATATAATATTCAGCGCCACCATTACGCTCACCATAAAGAAAAGTTTTACCATTTGTAGGGGCAGTTTAGAAAAGAGAAGGTTAACCAACTATTAGCTGGACTGAAAAACAAAAACAAAGAAAAACAGCAGTCTGCATTCACTGCAGCCGTGACATCAGTGATGGAGCAGCGAAATTTTGCTACCTTATCACAAAAAAATTTGGTGCAAACATCCAAAGCATTTGCAGGTGGTGAACTTGTGAAAAAAAAATGCATGCTGAAGGTTGCAGAAGTCATGTGTCCCAAAAAGCAGTTGACCTTTGACCAACACAAGTGTGTCAAGGATTATGATTGCAGATACAAGATCACTCAGGAGACTTGGGCAGCCAAATGAAGGACAGAATCCAGTCAGTTGTTGATGAAAGCACCAACATCACAGATATTACACAAATGTGTATATTTATTAGAGGTGTTGATGAGACCATCACAGCAGAGCTTAAATCAGGTTACATTACTGGTCCGGCCCACTTGAGATCAGACGTGTTGAGTGTGGCCCCTGAACCAAAATGAGTTTGATGCCCCTGTTCTAGAACAACTATAGAAAAAAAAAGTCTAAAAGGAAGACAGTGAAGCAAATGAATAGGAAATAGAAGAGATTCTGTTCAGGGACAGCAGTGCTGAAGATGTTGATTTACTGGAAGCAGAACAGACAGCAACAGTGATGTGTGGACTGCATTCCGAAACTACACGTGATGATGATGATGAGAGTGACAGTGATGGCTTTGAGCTTAGTCATCAAAGAAAAAAAAGCAACCCCATGGTTCCAGGAGAATGACCACCAGACACAATACCACCGCAGGAGCTGTTGCCTCTAGGTTTACTGCCCATCCTACTTCCCCTGCCACCCCTGATATGGGCCCAGCTTCGCCTAATGCTTCCCCTGCCACCCCTGATATGGGCCCAGCTTCGCCTAATGCTTTCCCTGCCACAGCTGATGCTGGTCACAGAATGAGAGGAAATTGCCACGAGGATGATGGCATGACCAATATTGTGAGACTTGAACACATCTCTAACAAGAGACTGTCGTCGACCGGTGTGTCCACACCATTACTACACTGAGTGTTCTGACTGCATGTAAGGAAAGGGTAAGTGAGAATGTGTATGCTAGCCTTTGTTAGTGCAGTGGTAATGAATATATGTCACAAAATGGTCATTTCAGAGTGTTTTTTTGAAAAACCAGTATTTTAATCCAATGGTCATTTTTACTCACTGAAAAAATGTTATTTTTTGTTCCTCTCTCCTGTAGCTGTTCGCGTGTCAAGGAGTCTGCTCCTTCACCAGGGAGGTCTCATGCTCCAGGAATGGGACGACCAAAAGCCAAGTTTCCAGTATCATTATTTTTTTTTTAGGATTTTTTTTCCTCTCAAATTTCTAATTTTTCTGTTATTTTCGAGCAAGATTTTCCTAAGTTTTTATTTTCCATTTTGTTACATATACAACTGTTGAAACTAAAAGAAAACCACTCAAATTTAATATGTTTTGTCATATTTTGATCTTTTTTTTAAGACAAGTACTTCTTGTTGGGTATATTATGTCGTGCAAATTCGCTGGCAAAAGTGTCGGTGCAACTTTTTATAGTGAAAGTGTTCTAGGGTTAAAAAAAATCACTGGTTGCATTTCTATAAAAAAATGTGTGCCTGTGTCCTGGTGAACCTAACGGCATATTTAAAAAAAAATTGGTGGTAGTTTGTAATAAAATACAGGTGCTAACATGTGCCTTTCGTCGCCATTAAAGTGATGTGCCACAGATTGACTCAAAAGTCTGCACTACTCTCTTCTCACTGTGGTATGCACTCCTGCACCCTTCTCACATATCATCTTCTCATTTTGTTCCTCACTTCTTTTCTCTTACTTGAAATGTTTCTAATCTAAATGTCTCTAGTAATCTGATTTCACACCGATTTTCCAGAGAAGTTAAATTTCTTCTCACTGAAGGCTCTCAGCCTGACCTCTTCCTTTTCTATCTTATAACAAGATTTTCTGTAAATTTCATGTCAACACTCATCCTCAAATTCATTTTTCTTTTGCTATTCTTGGAAACAACTCGATCAGAACGTGTCCTAACATGTAACTGTAATGATTCTTCTTCATGTGAACCTCTGCATTTAAATACAGCTCTTGAAACGATAGACCAGGCAATTCTACTGTACGGACATGTTTGGAATAACTGGATACACTATTCCACTGGTTTAAAATATTATAATATCTATATATCTATATATATCTATATAGATATATAGATATATATAGATATATATACACACAATATTTTCCCACAAAAATAGATTTTACCATAAATATTTAGGGGAATTCATCAAAGAAAGACTGAAGAGCAGCAGGAGTTCATTAGAAATTTGCCTCTGAGTTGTGGGCAGGACTGTTGGCGCAGAGCAATCCCACCCCCACTTCCCATCACCCATCTGTTTACGTACTCTCCCACTAGCTTACAGCCCCTCAAACCCCCCAGCTAACATGGTGAGCAATATTGGAGCTATCCAGCCGTACAGTTTTTGCCCAGATACCAGCTCAGATGAGAAAAACAAAGACGTCCATGGATCTATTTGTCTGTCTGTGGATGCATCACGAGCAGGGAGCTGTCACAAATATGATCTTTGTCAAACGGCCTTTTGTTTGTCCTGATTTAAAACAATTCGAATACAAAATCTGTCTTAAAAAATAGAATTTTAATTTTATTTTTGTCTATATTTTTCCACCATTATCTGAAAATACAGCTGAAAATAAAGGAGATCCTTCTAGTTTGAACCTTTCTTTGCAGGGCCATTGCAGACATATCCATTCATGCACTTATTACATTCAAGATTAATTACTGCAATACTCTTTTTACAGGTCTAAAAAAAGACAGAAAACAAACTACAGCTCATGAAGAATTCAGTAGCATGTCCTCGGACAGAATGAATCAGGAAATAACATCATTTTTAAGCCTCTACAATGGATCAGGTTTGAGATCAGTTTTAAGATTTTTTTTTTTTATTGGTTCTTGTGCATTCTTATTTAGTGGAATTACTTTCAGTTTATGAATCTTCCTGAGCTCTTGGTTCCACGAGCACAGATGTGTTTGCAGTTCCTCGAGTCAGAACAAAAACTTTTGCCATGAAGAATAGAATAGATTAGACTAGAATAGAGGGTCTTTATTTCTATGGCATTTTTCACAGAAAGAAATCACAAAGTGCTTTACAAAAGACAACATAAAATCAAACCAAATTACAGAGAGGTAGTAAAATCCAATGTAAACAAGGCCTACTGAGTAAATTATACTAAGTAAAAAAAAAAAAAAAAAAAAAAAAGAAAGACTTGAAACATAAAACATAGACTAAAGTGAGTAAAAACGTCTTGCTCCTCCCCTGTCGGGTCCAACCAGAAGAAATGACTTGGAATCAGTCTCCCTTGGGCACACCACCCACAGGAGAGCTCAGATGTGGTCGGTGCAATGCGGTTTGGATGGAAGTCAAAGGCGGGTGCCTTGGCGACCTAAACCCCGGTCATGGAACTTGGCTTTTGGGACATATTAAAATCAATTCTAAAGTGAATAAAGGCAATCCAAGTAAGGCAGACAGCAGAGGAGTGATGTGCGTCCGTTTACTGGTTACTGTTAAAAGCCTTTCTGCAGAGTTTTGGACGAGCTGAAGATGGTAAAAAGAGAGTTGCAGTAATCTAAACGAGAAGAAAAAAAAGTACAAACAATTGTTTCCAGGTATGATTGATAAAAAAAACTTTTAATTTTGCCACGTTCCTCATATGATAAACACGGTTTTTTAGATTCTGCTTTGGGTGGCCTTCCAGGGAGATAGACTTGTCAAACAGCATCCAGAGGTTTCTGTGACTCGACTGGACAGAAGAGAAAACTGAGGTGTCTTATAGAAGGAATTTTATTTTCTGGGGCAAAAACCAATTTCTCCTTGACTTTTCCCAACACTTTGAGCCTCATCTGTGGGACTGCTCTCTGAGCTTCTTGGGACTTTATCTGCAGTAAAGATGTTTCAAAATGAGGTTTAAGACTTGTACTTTTAAAACTATAGTTAAATTATAATAGTATTAATAATTACATTTGAAATCCAGTGTTCAGCCTGAATGAAGTTGGTTCCATTTGTTCATTTTCATAGCCCACTTTATCCCATTCAGGATCATGGGGCTACCAGAGCCTAACTGGGCTACTGTTGGGCAAAGGTGGGGTACACCCTGGACGGGATGCCAGCTTGCCACAGGCTGACATAATCACACACCCATGCACACTCACAGTCACACCAGTGGAAAATTTAGAGTAACAAATCAACCTATGAAGCATAATTTGGACTGTGGGAGGAAGTTGGAGTTCTCAGAGAAAGCCCACGCATTCATGAGGAGAACATGCAAACTCCACAGAGAAAAGACCCAAAAGAGATTTGGACCAGAACCTTCTCATTGTGAGGCAAGGGTGCTAACCACTGCACCACTGTTGTAATTTCATTTCTTTAATTTTTCAGAGGTGTGCTTCTTACCTAGATTGGTTCAATCACTTTGATTATGAAAAGTGAGATAAAACTAAAAACACACGCAAACACGCACAACATAGGAGATTGTGATTATTTTGCTTTAAATTTGAGGTATTCTTGTTTTAAAAAACATTAAGGTGAGTAAATGCCTATTGTTTGAGAGGTACAACCTGTATTAGGCTGTTATTAAGAGCTTTATTGGATTAGGCTGCAGCAATATGAGATCAACAAAAACAAAAAAACAACAAAAAATAAATACATGTAACAATAAATTCCCTGAAAATAGATAACAGATCACTTAAAAGTATTCTATGTTGGTAATTCAATGCAAAAAACATTCATCTCTTTTTTTAAACATAGCAGACGCCCTTTTGGAGCACATATTGAATGACAGTCTGTTCTGCATAATAGGGACCTTGTTGATTTTTATACAGTCATAACAACTAATTCTTTATAGAAATATGTCCAGCAAGTTTTAGAACAATTATGGTATAAGAGCAAAAATAAAATAAACTTTTGAAAGAAAGACTACTGCATTTCACCCAAAAAGACATTTTGAGACAAATTGAACAGTCTACTGTAAATATAGATGAGACTTTGCTATGACAAAGCTTTGCTATCACAAAATTCATGACAGCAACAAGGAGTTATTTGTATGATCAAACTTTCTCTTGTGCATGGGGAATTCTCTCTAAGCTGCACACTGCTGACTTCCTGCTGCTGTGCAGGAAACGGCATCTGGTTATGTATAATAAAACAGCAACAAAGGTAATTCATTTTGACAGCTTGTCACTAAAGTTTATTGTTGAACTTGTGCCCACCTCCAGCACAGCGTACAGCTGGATCACAGAAAAGCCATTTCCTGATCTGTGGTTAACACCCCCCCACCCCATTCCCGAACGCAGCAGCAGCAGCAGCAGCCTGGGGCTTACATGTTTTAAAGGAAGGCTCAAAAACTACCTTTTTAATCTGGCTTTTATAGTTGAAACTTTGAGTTATTTATTCATATCAGCATCAAGACAGGTTTCTGATTTGTTTCTGTTTACACTTTGAGTTTTATTGTTGTGTTGTTTTATGTTTCACTATGTTGAATGTGGGGGGTCGGGGGGGTTAAGGGCATTCTGTCTGTATTATAATTTTATTTTTAATTGTTTTAAGCCTGTAAATCAATACACCTTATTGTATGAGACATACTTCTTAAATAAAGTTTGATTTGATTCATTTACAGCTTTGCATTCCTCAAAATGTCTTGATTTTCTGTCCTTGAAGCAGTCAGATGGTTTTTTAATGAAATCAGACAAACTGATTCATTTTTTCCCCTGTTTTTAAACTGGAATGGATCACCTCTCGAGCATTAATGTGGGCTGCAAGACGTGTCAGAAACAACATGGATTTCTTTGTTTCGTTAAACCTCAAAGTCAAACCAAAGACTATCTCTGCCAAATACTTTATCTACTGTTAATTCCAAGATATATGACAAAATCTGCAACAAGTTTGAGTGTTTGTGCATGCCTGCATGTGTGGGTTTGACTTTGTAAAGTTTGCATTATTGACTTCTCTTGAATGCTTTGCATGGTTTTAAATAATACTGCATGCACTAAGCACAAATATGATGCAACTTCTCTCAGAATGAACCAGTCAGCTTCTTATCCTGAGTTTCAGTCATCTGCTTTATGACATAACTATCTCCAAGTTGCCTGCACTTTGTGGCATTCAACCAAAGAGGAAGTTCTGTTGGGATGTTTCAAAGCATTAAAATTCAACTTAAATGAATGGTTTAAATGGTTTAAAGGCTGTAAAAATACTGTTTATAATATTTAAAGTAAAGTGCTTCTGTGTTTGAATTTATGTTTCCTTACAGTTTGTTTCACCACAAATGACGAAAAAATGACAGTACTCTGATGAGTTAGTAATATTTGCTACAACTGCCATGATGTTTCATGTCAGTAAAAGTTGCATAAATAATATTAAATAACTGAAATACAATGACAATGCTTTAGATTTCTTGTTCACAGAAATGATACTTCAGAGAATGATGCATTTTTTTTTTAAATTATAATGAAAACTCAAAATGATAACTCATCATGACCATCATTCTCTCTCCTTGTTGTTAAACACTTTAATCTATAATTGTTTGAAATGTTTTCATTGTAATGAGATGAAAGAAAACTGTGCTTTTTTAAAATTAAAGTGGTTAAAATCTCTGGAAAATGAGTTTAGATGGATTCTCCAATTCACTTTCTCTTTCAGTGAGAAACAAAAAAATCAAAATAGATTTTTTTACATTTTCTACAAGTCATGTTGGGCTATTTTCTACTGGTCAAAAAGCCCCATAAAAGCCATCATTATCAAATCATTCTAGAGGTGGGAAATGTACAGTTTTGTTGGAATCAGCCAAAAGGGCAGAGAAATGATCCAAGACACGTCACAAACGAGTGGTTATGATAGGGCCAAAGGCAGAACAAGCTTAGTTTGATGACAGAAAACTAATTTATGAATGAACTGAAGATGATGAACTGAAACATGAATTCATCAAAAAATACAGTCATGAATCCTGCAAATGGCATTGACGCTCCGGTCGCTTTGTCTTTCTGCCTGTTTTTGTGAACAATGCTGTTAATATTGTGGTTGTGAAATTTAAATACTATTTAAAAATAACCTTTGGGGAAATGAGCTCTAATTCTGATCCTCACAAGAACTGTAAGCAGTACAGTGATGACGCTATTGTGAAAAATATTACCTTATACACAAATACCTAATATTCTAAAATAGAAAAAAGACCAAGAAAAATGTGATAAAGAGAACCGATCATCACAAGAAAAAACAATCAATTTTAGCAGAATGGCCTTAAAAAACTAACCTTGGATGTATGCAAACTGGACACATTTGGTTCGCTTAAAGTAAATCAGAATTCGTTTCTCCTGATAAAACAAATTTTCAGTCAGAATGCACCTAAGCGGATCCGGGTCTGGGACCAGGAACTGCTTTTGGGGTGGTCTCGGATTGTTTCCAATCAGGCTGAGCTCCGATTTGCTCGGAGTTTCCTCAGTCTGAACTCGTTCTCGGAGCGGAACAACGGGACCAAAATGGCCATCATAGCTGTTGTACCTGACGTTGATACAGACATTATAAACTAGGAGAATATTAAAGAGAAATATTAAGTTTGAATAAGTGAACTATTCTGACAAGTATTGCAAAGCGAAGGACTTCCATTATTTTTTCTCTCGTTGCTTTGCCCCGCCCTCGCAATTCCTGGCCACTGACTGAAGAGATCTTTGGTCATGAGGTTTGTTTACAAGCTTTACTTTGAAACAGAAATGTCACTTTTTGACAGTCTGAACACAGACTAAACACAAGGTTCAGGACTCGATCCGGACCAACGGATTTTCCAGTCTGAATACACCCTAAAGTCTCCAGATTGGCTAAAGGGTTTTAACAAGATCACTTCAGAAATACATGTTCATTATCTAGGACCAACTGAAACCAAACACTGTGAATACATTCATGCAGCACAGTAAAGATTTCATTCAATAAAATGTGGATGTTCCAGCTCGTGGATGCATATTTGGTGTTTTTTTATATTCTTCTGTTTTTTGTCAAAATTCAATAAGGATTTTTGATCCAGAATTTTGTTAAACTAATCTTAGGACTTTTTTTTTTTTATTAAACTTGGGAAAAAAAAAAAAAGTTTTTCCCCTGAAATGCTCACATCTGTATATAATGCTGAAAAAACAGATTCTTTAGGCGTTTTGGCTCTCAGCTGCAGCCTCACTGAATACAGCATCACAGACAGATGTGATGGGGGTATGTGTGGGTTGGAGAGAGATCTAATGGTATTCACTGACCTTCAAAAACACAACTGTTGTCTCTCTTTTTATGCAATGAAAATATGGAACAGTCTTCCAGATGAGACAAACCTTTTCTCTGGCATTGTTTAAGTCCAGGCTAAACGCTCTCATTTTTGGATTAGTGTGCGATCCTGAAAGTCTTTTATTACACATTTCTCTTGTAATTTGATTTTAAGGAGGCTTTGAAAATGCATTATAACCATCTAGAAACCATATTCCCCCTCCTCTTAGAAAAAACTTTTTTGTTCCTATTTTTGCAGTAAAACAGAGTAAATGAGTCACTTACAGCATTATTTATGTCTAGTAACAGACAGAACCTCTTGGGTTTCTGGAGATTTTCAGCAGATGGTAGATCCACTATTGCACTCTTTCCTCTTTCAAACATAAGCAGTTCTGTGACCCAAAATATCCCTTTCAGAGAAAAAACATTACTAGTTCTATTAAATATGCAGTGGTAAGTAAAAATGGAGTATCTGAATGCACAGGAACCGAGGCTTCAGCTGTGTCAGTGCACTGTGCATGACACACACTGGTCTATAGACGCTCCAGGCTTGACTTCTTGTTTAAATGAGTGACGGTTGCAGCAGCGGAAACTGAGCAATGAGAGGTCGCTTCATTCAAGACAACAGAACAAGAATAAAAAACACAGGAAAAAAAACCCCCAAAATAAATAAATACAATGAGGTAAAATGAGAGTAGTACGACAGGCTCAGACTCTCTCCGTTTAATATCAGTGTAGGATCTACAGAAACATCAAAGCGATTCTTAATGGTGTAGGTTAATCAGAAGCCTAATACTACATTCATTCTTAAAAATTCAGATTTTTACCCGCCCCCCTCGAATATATATTAGTATTAAATGTAATATTAAAATGAGGTAGAATGTGGGTCACAACAAATGACTGTTTGCATGAATATGGGTCAGAATATATTATACTCTCCCTTAATCTTCCCCGGTGTATCCCTCCCTCGTGGGGTAGTTTGCAAAGAGACGGATTATCACACCCAACTGGCCCAAATTCCTGCCTTTCTCTTGTTTAATCATCTGCCTCTTCCCAACTCATTCATTTTTTATGTGTCTGTGACGGTTTGGGGCTGCTGCTTTCGTTTCTTTTCCTTTGGGTTCCAGTCATGTCGAGGGCTGTCGTTCACTCAACTCTTCTAAAATTGCTTTGAAACAACAACAACCTCAAATTTTAATTTGGAGTCAGAAAAAATCTGTGCTTAATACAAATACACACATTTGAACACAGGTTATTTACAAATTCCACTATTTGACTTATTGCAAAACTTTTGGATTTAAGCGTCAGGTTAAAAACAGCTGAAACAAACACTCTGGAGTGGTGGTGGACACTTGGTGTTTTACCACGCATTGATATTTTGATGAGTCAGTGGACAATGAAGAACTTTACTGAGTTTGTACTGAGTTGTACACTCCAACGCTCCAGTGCCACTGTGGCTCTCCACAGCAACAGTTTCCTTGAGTCTTCAAAAAATGGACGGACATATTATTCAATTTAGATTGCATAAAAATCATGTCAAAAGCAGCAGATAGAAAGCTATGTAAATGAGGAAAACAAAGAAAAAGGCAGTTTTACTACATTCAAATAAAGTACCTTGAGTTACCTTTTAGGAGAAAAAGTCCAACTTGTGGTTTCAACTCTGGATTCTCAATCAGAATCATAACTTGAGAAAAAAAAACAAAAAAAACCCCATGAAAGTGGTCGTCTGAAGCTACGTTCAAACCGGGAAAGTGGCGCGTATTCAAAAACTTGTGTCTAGTGCAGTGTCTTGTACGGCTTCTCAAAAGCAAACAAAAAAAGAAAATCAACATTAAAATATTATAATCCAGTATACCTTTTATAGTGATATTTATCCTGGAGGGATTATTACCTGACTTCCTTATCAAGATGATAATAGGCATCAAGAAAAACTGCTTGAAGTTTCACAGGCAGCCACATGTACAATCTGGCACCCTCAGGGAACCAGCTAAGACCACGGATTTAGAGAAAATGACTTTTTACCAATGGTTTATGAATGATATCCAAATGCCTTTCTTTAAGTTGTGCTGCAGAGTCTGTTTGAAATTAGCAGCTCTCAAGCACACAGCATCACTAACGCTGGTTAGTGGAAAGTCTTCCAGTTTCTGGCAGATCTATGAGATAATCTGTAGAGAAAATGCCTCTATCTATTTTCTATCCAGCCTCTGAAGGAAGATTACAGCCAATCCAGTCAGCACCACTGGAACAGTCACATAAATAAAAGCTAAAGTACTCATATCATCGCATCACAGAAACCCATTTCAGACAGATGTCTCATCTTTGAATGAGAGCCCTGACCTCTTCTTCCTTCAACCTCCACTCACTTTGTCTCCGTTTCTTTGGCTTTGATTGTGTAGACCTCCCCTTAGCATTTCCCCTCACTCAGACTCTGTCAGGAGCAGAGTGGAGGGGGAATTAGGGTGTTGGAGCAATGCTGTGGAGTAGCATGAATAAAAGGAGGTGGTGTGTTCAGTCACTTGAATAGCTCCAGTGCTTAACCTGCCATGTAGCTTAAGGTTTTTGGACACACACATTCAAACAAAAGCGTTTATGATGCTGCATCACATAAAGGTTTGTCCATAGACTGTTGGTATTGCAGCACAGTGAGACCCTAGTCTTTTGTGTTTTTTGATCAAGCAAAATCCTTTATTTACCTATAAAACGGAAAAAGTGTTTTGGTCAGCACCCAAAAGCAGCAAACAGAACCATCCTTCACTTCCCTTCCATGTTATCTTAATTTAATCTTTTAGTCTCCTTTGAGTCAGTGGGCCATATTCCTCTCAGATGGATAGACGGATCAATAGCTGATGGATGGACTGATGGACAAAGCCTCGGACTTTGATGCTTTCTTTCATCACCTGCTTTTGCCCTCTAAGGGTCAAACAAGCCCACCTGTGTTGTGATTTTAATCGTCAGCAGGCCCTGATCTAGAGTTTGTGAGGTGGAACAGCTTTGGCATTTGCTGACCCATTGGCCCATGAAATCTGCCTCCACACTGCTCATATCTATTTAAATAGATCTAAATAAGCAACTACAGTGTGATGAGATTGCATGGTGGATGGACGGTCAAAGACAGATAGCAGGAAGAGATAAAGGGTAAAATGCCACTAAATGCAGTTTTCCTCCCCAATTTCCATAAAACATGGGAATGTGATGATTGATGCGTCAGTGTTGGAGAGGCGAGGCATTGTGCAGCGCTGATAGATGGATGGATGATATGTGCAGCAAGGAGGAACAGGAGGATATTCCATTTCAGATCTGATGCACACACACACGTGCCACCGCTCGGGTATGCAGATAATGTTTAGCCTTTATCTTAGGCAGAGATGTCACATGTGTGACATTGGCATACACATACACAAAAGTTAGAATCTTTAGACACAAACTGCTGTCAAGTGATGAATATCCAAGTGATTGTAATCATTATAACCGTTTGAGTATTCAAATAACATGTAGGTGTTTTTTACTGCAGAAACATCCTCATATTTCCGTTTTTGTGGTTTATCTATGCTATCTCATGCCCAGCATTGCTAAGTCAGTGCAACAAGCAAATGCTATCATTTTACATTTTTATTAGATACACTGACACAAAGCATCAGCATTTTCCTTCAGAACTATTTCAGTTTGCTGATTTTCTTTTTACGTTGTCAGTAAACATTGCCAGTTTCAAACTTAGGACAAAGTTCACATGTGTGGTATTACAGTCAAAACAAAAAACAAGCAGAGAGAATTTGCTTCCAGCTGCAGGTGTGACTGTATGAGCCCTATATCATGCTATTGTTAAGCAGAGTAAACTATAAACATATATATGATATCATATTCCCTTTGTCACACTAAAGATTAATTTTTTAATGAAATATGAGTTATTTTTGTGAGATTTTTTCATAACCAGAAGTAAGATCACTCGAACTCTGAGGCTCCGCCTTTCTCTCCTTCTGGGTACCCTGAAGGAGACCTGAACTTTGCAAAGATGAATGTGCATATAAATTAAAAGTGTTTTGCCAATCACCGCTAGCTCCACAGGGAAAGTGGATGTGTCCTGGGGGCAGTGCTGGCAGCGCTAACTTTTCCAGGAATGGGGCTGTTTTGTTTTCGTGGTTTGGGAGGGGCTGGTGCTCAGAGAAAACGTGTTTTAGAGGAATGCTCAGAGATGTGTGAATGGAGCTAAATACCACTTTGGGGTTGTTTTTTTGTGAAGAATTGACATTATAATACACTCGAAAGCTCAAGAAAGCTGATTTTACACAGCATAGGCCCTTTTAGATGTCTGTGGGAGTTTGACTCACCAGCTACAGCTACAGCTCGTTGGTAAGGGAAAAAAAAGTATTAAATTGATGAATTTATACTCTTGTAAAAAGTGTTGAGTTGCTTGAAAAAAAGTATCATGTTTTGCACACTATAAAGTGCACATAAAAGCCTTAATATATATAAAAAACAGCAGTGTGCATTATAATTTGGAACATCTTTCATTTAGATTATTTCTGTTTGTGCTGTTGCAAACAATGCTGGGAATTATTGTGAAAAGGCTAACACTGCTAACCTGTAGTGTGACTTTATTTCTCTTTTTATGTGTCACTAACAAAGTTGGAAGTAAGTGTAGTCACAGTAAGGTTTGTTTTAGCAGTATCAGTCTTTATTTTTTTTACCTGTAGCAAACAAGGTTGGGAATTACAGGTATTGTGATTATGCTAACGCTTCTAACGTGGCCAACATGTAGTTTGGACTATGCTGCTTTTTTGTGTTACTTACAAGGTTGAGAGTTCACAGCCACATTTGTTTTAGCAGTATCAATCTGTTTTTTTTATGTATTACCAGCATGGTTGGGAGTTATAGGTATTGTGAATATGCTAACACCTCTATTGCGGTTTACATGTAGCATGTTACGGTACAAAGAACTTCTAGAATTACTGTGAACGCAGTTAATAAAGTGTGACTGACTGATGGACTCATCTCTGACTTGTTTGTCTCGTGTAAAGTGCTTACAGTTCAGTTGGCCTCTTATTTGACATAAGTTTGAAAGTAGATTGTAGTAGTAGTTTATGCAGACTGACTATAGCTAGCATTATCTTACAAAGACTTATAATCTGGCATCAAAACCTTAAATAAGTCTAGTTCATTTAGTGTCCAGTTTCAACCAAGACTTTGTGCTTTATTGTTTTTTCACTTTATTGTCCCACATACACAAACATTATCCCCTTACATTTGAAGTCCCGTGACAGACATAGGTCAAAGTCAGACTATCTGTCTGTACAATGGAAAGCTGTCTTTAAAGGTCAAGGTTGTATCAGTTATTTTTCCGGCGGCATTGTTTTAGCCAGCAAAAAGTCTTTAGCTTCAGTTTACTTCAAGTAGCAATCAAAGAGCATAATCAGTGGGGAAGTTTGGAACTAGCTGACTGGCAACACAACCGCTGAGATGATTGCAAACTAATTGAAGACATAAACTTTTAGGATGAGCACTGCAGCAATCACAACATTACACAACACTCATCCAGCAACTTTGCTGCAACCACAGAGCACCCTATTACCACTTAAGAGACTGCAGCAGCCACCTAATTATGTTGTAAACCTAGAAGGAGATTAGAAAATGATGCCTCTTCTCTGCGTGTCTCAACATGTTGCTCAAAGTGTAATAGAAGTTTATCCAAAAATTCAGTCTGCTTACGGGTAAAATCCTCACGAAATTCCATTATTTAGATTATGTTGTTATGCCAAAGGGGGCAAAACAAGGTACTAACTCTGCAGGGTGCCCAAACTTTTGCACATGCCTTTTTTGTTTCTATTATTTTGAAAGGGTAATTGATGAAAATTAAGGCTAATTTTTTGACATATTAAAAGGATGTCTCATCTGTACACTGATGCCTGTAGAAGATGTTTTAATCTTTCCTCAGGTTCTTTATGCATTAATATAACATTCCACCCCCGGTGCCCAAACTTTTGATCCCCACTGTACATTAGACAATGTGCTACTTTCTTATTTTCAAGTTTTAATTTTAAGATTATATTACTTTTGATTCTACTTCCAATGCTCCTCCCTTATGATCACATTACTGCTGCATAAACATTTTAAAACATAAAAAATCACCTTTAATATTGATCCCACAAACATAGCAGGTGGGAGGAAGAGATTACCTTTCTTTGATTTTTTATTTATTTTTAATGCTAGATGAACCCGACTCTAATTTAACAAAATTAACTGACTTGATGAAAAATCAATAATTCAATAGTGAGATGGTTGTCACACTTTTTTTTTTTCACAAATTCACCTCAGATCTGTCACCTCAGTCACTCACAGATGTGCTCTGGAGCCTCCACAGAGCTGTGTGAAATGTCAAACTGCTCCATGCAGAGCATGAAGAAACACCTCAACACATCCAAGCAGCCCCAGATTTTTATCTGTCCCCTCACTCTATTCTTTTATTCAATTCCTTTTCCTGAAAAGGAAACTGTTGGCAAACGTCTAAACGCCCTGAAGGTAAAGGAGAGATTTCAAGTGTTGGCAAGGGGGGAGATTAGGAGCAAGAAAAGGATGTGAATAATAGATCAGAGGAGAAAAGAGGAAGAAAGAGAAGCAGATATAAAGGAGGTGTCAAGGTGACAGAAAGTCAGATAGCAGAAGTCCAAGTGATTCACAAGAGTGAAAAAAGGAAAGGGGGGGTGCAGAAAATTAAATTGAAGGGCAAAAAAAAAAAACGAGCATCTGTCCATCATTCCCTCTGTCCATCTGTTCTGCCTGTGGTGTGGTCAGGAACTGTTACATAAGATAGTGATTTATCTTTTAATGAGAAGATAAGGTTCAATAAATTCACGTTTAACAGGTCTTGTCCAGTTACAATTACACACTCCACAACAGCTAATCTGATTATCCTGCAAAAGCACACACATTCATCCCTGGATTAAAAATGATTTGCATGGCAAGTCTGTGAATAAAAAAAAAAAAATGCTGATCGTCTAACTAGAGTTAGGAAGTGTCTGGTAAATGCTCATCCGTTTGAATTGAACTGTAGAAAAACTATAATTAACCTATAATAAAGTTCATTGTGTGTTTTCTTTTGACAGTTAAATTACCAGGGAAAAGCCCTCTTTGTTTCTTTGAGAGACAAATATATTCCAAATAACGTGGTAACAATCATTGTCATCTAGGAAATATACCCCCAATCCACTGATGTCGGCATAACAGCCCACCTTCACTGTCAACCCTCACTGTTATAGGATAAAAAACACCGCAGGCACTAACAGCCTGTGTGAGAGGTCAGAAAAGTAGAGGACTTGTGTCTTACCTGAGCAGATCAATTTCATCAGCATGAACCCCCTTTTCGCTGTGGTTCCTATTGCTGCATCTCAACAGGCAGGAAACCAACTCGAACTGCTCTTTACACCACAGAGCTGCAGAGACACGGAGGCATCAGTGAGAAGAAACCTTCCTAAAGAACCACAAACAGCAGGCGGCTGGGTGAAGAATGACAGAAACAAATGCAAGAAAAAGTGGAAGAAGCTGTTGTTCCACAGAGAAGACGGGGGAGTGGGGAGACTGATGTGCGTGTCACAACCTCCCAGCCCGGCTGTTTATAAAGCCCCAGGCAGTGTGTCTATGTGTGTCGCTGTTTTTGTCTGTGTGTAGGTGTGTGTTGGTGTATGTGCTCAATTGCTCTTTCCAGAACATGACCACAGGGTGGAAATGTTCCAATCAATACGCACACACAGGTCACACAATTACCATTAAAACCTGCTAAAACAAAAACGTCACAATCAAACGTAAGATGCTGTTCACTCTCTTGAGGTCACACTGAAGAGGAGGAAGGCATTTTCAAGTTTTACCCATTAGTCACACAGAGATAACCAAAGTGAATACAGACATCAGGTTTGAATAAGATTTGATCTATTTAGACTATACTTCAGAATAGCATGTGCAGCCCTTAGATGAATCAAATGTTATGTGATAACTATCAGTCAATGCTTTTCCCATCTGTGAAAAAAATGTAGATCCATTTTTCTTTGTGGAATTGTTTCATTATAGACACAATTGATGTTTTTCTGGCTGCTTCAGCTCACAAAACATTTTCTAGGTCAAATTTCGTCCCAGGACATGATAGAATCTTTGGTTAAAAGCCAACTCATAGTACAGAATTTGTTCTGTGCTCAAGTAAGTCATCTGAGGCCAAAAACATGTGATTGCTCTCATTCCACTCTTAAGCCCTGCCTGGTTGGTTCGCTGATCAATATCATTGACTGTATACAGTATAAGAACTGGACTGAATCAGTGTGATGTCATAGAAAATGGCTTATTTCAGATGGTATTGGAGCCAGAGAACGTCAATAAGCAGTGATTGGTACAAGTCAGTCTGAGTCAAACTTTCTATTGCAACAAATCAAGAGTTAGCTTTTAGGAAGTCCACGACCTTATCACTTAGAGGGCCCATATCATGCTATCTAGGCCTTTCAGAGTAAACTATATCCACATATATGATCATATATTACCTTTGGCACATTAAAGAATGATTTTTTTATGAAAAGTGAGTTACTTCTTGGTAGTTATTTTTCTATCCGGAAGGAAGACGACTCGATCTCTGAGGCAGTCTGCTGGATTTGGAAGATAAAAAAAAAAGATAAATCAATAAGACACCACTTGGTCTTTCCTAATTTCAGCCTTTTATCCTTGCAGTTTGAGTGTTTGCTACAATCTATTACAGCATGCTCATAGATAAAATGTGCGTGAATATTTTTGCATTGCTGGCTCATCAAGCGGGCTATTATGGAGCCAAAGTAGTCTCACCCGATTTGTGTGTGCGCAATTCTTGATTTGTAACTCATACACTACATTTTGTGTGTAACTGTGTACTTGCAATTGTGTATTCAAATGTACAAAAATAGCAAAAAATAAATAAAAATAATAATACTATTTACCCACACACACCTGTACAGTACTTGATACACATTTACGCACAAATCTGATTTAACACTCCTTTCATGTCTCCAGATTTGTGTGTAAATGATGCGTTTGAATACTGCTAGAATGCTGGGTCATCAGAGTTTTCTTATCAGTCGCTTTGAACTCAGATTGTGAATAATATCTGGTAAAAACGTAATATTTTCCCGCTTTTTACTTTACAAAATAAAAAGTCTAAATATGCGTTTTTAAAACACGCAACACTAAAATTTCTTTAATACATGTGAACAGTAAATGTGAATACACTTTTACAAGTACACACAGTTATGCACAAAATGCATTGTATGAGTTACAAATCAAGAATTACAAACACACAAATCCAGTGAGTCTATTTTCTCTCCATGGGCTATGACCTGGATATTTTGTGCCGGCCACCTGCATGTCCTGTACAGGTCTGCCCATTTTTCACCTGCAGACAGCCTGTAGGAGCAGTTACGACTAAGACCTTACTAACGACTAGGGTCACATCATCACAGAGTCGCACTGTATGACAGCATCACTCGCATGTCAAAGCATTCAACTTCCGTTAGCATTACAAATACTTCATGATACATTTACCACACTCACGTCAATAGTATGTTCCATTTTCCTTGAAGTCCCGTGAGGTGGCCGTTCGAGCCGCAAGGAACTCCCGGCCGCTCCTTTCTACGACCCTCCCCAGGCCTGGACAACCCAAACACCCACAGCACCCGTACAGATCAACCCTCATAAGGGTGCATGTGTTATGAGGTGAAACTCTTTCTTTCTTTTTGTGGTTTTATTTGCATGCTTTTATGTTTGGGTTTTGTGTTTGTTTCACCTCTGAGACTGAATCCCAGATTGGACACACCTGGTGTCCAATCAGTAAGGTGACAGCCTGCCCATAAAGCTGGAACTGGCAGTGTGAGAAGTCAGCTGGAAGTGATTGCAAGAGACAGCAGTCAAAGGAATGCAGTGTCCGGTGGGGTTGGAGCAGAAAGAGTCTTCTCCAGGACAAGGGGCTGTGACCCGACGTACACTCAGAGGCAGGGTGAGGAGCCCTGCCAGTGTGTGAGTACCCTTGTCCTACCCAGTGGCCCTCTCTCTCCTTGTGAAAGAGTTAGACCTGTATACCCCTGCAAAACTTGGGTACTGGCAGACCCTTTCATGTTGCAGGTGGACATTAGGAGGAGCAGCCCGCTACACTCGTGAGGACTGGATAAAAGGCGTTACTGGAAGAGGGAGATGGGATTTTGGCCACCTGCAGGATCTGATTTCCCAGCATTTTTATGGACACGTTTACTTTTTTTAGAATATTTTTATGGGGTTCCCCTCAGACTTTTTAACAGTTTTTATTACCTTTTTTTTTTTTAAATTGGGATTTCAATTGTTTTGATTTTTAACAGTGTTGGCTTTGTCTTGCTGTGGGTTGGTTTTATTAAATCAAGACTGTAAAATAATCCTCTGTTCGGTAGTTCATTGTGTGGTGCTCTTCCCCTGGTCCTGAACCTTCCTGTGACAATTTAGTGGGACCCCCACCCCCCACCCATTGGCAAGGGTGGGGCCTGACACATGTGCAAAAGGTTTTGAGATATGAAATCTGACCTTCACTCAGTCAAGTGAGGTCAGCAGTTCTTTCACATGACGTTCTGCTTCTTTAATGTTTTTTTAAAGGTAGGTTTGACTCGTTATTGTTATTATCATAGTTATAAAACATGCACATCTAGCTGTCCTGAAACAAACACATTTTAGAAACAGCACTGTCTGCTTCACAAACACACACATGCACACACACACTAAAGGCTGTTGTCACCCCAGCTTTTGTACAATGAAGCATTTGTTTGTCACCAAAAATGAGAGAACTCACAGAATTAGTGTCAAGTTTACACTCTGAAGGAAGGAAACAGAGGACTCATGCCCCCATCCCCTACCACACAGTGTGTTCACAAGACTTTAAACACCAGAATTATAAGAGTCCTTTTTGTTAAAGAAAATTGTCAGGGAAATGAATAAATAAATTATGCATAGGAGAATTATGCTCTGTTTGCATATAATTTTGATATTTATTAAAAACAACAAAGCTACACAATCATAAAGATACAGGAAATGGTACTTTGACAGGTAATGAAATGCTGCAAACCGGACCATGAAATTATTCATTAAATCATGAAACAAATACATGTTTCTTAAATTATTTAAAGTTGAATTTAATGAAATATGGACACTATTAATAACACTTTTAATTATGTACATTTTTAATAATTACCATCACATTTATTTAAATATTTAATTTTAAATATATGTATTCATGAAAGAATAAACCATTTCAATAATATTTTTATGCCACATATATTTAAACATTTATTGCTTTTCAATTTGATTTATTTAATGCCAATTTAAAAAAATTAATCACACTTTTTTTAATATTTCACATTAAATATATACTTTTAAATTTGTCTCTTCAATCCCACACTGGCCATGAAATAATTAAATATGTTTGTAAATGTTTAAATGTGCTTTTTAATGGTAATTTAGATATTTTAATTCAATGTATATTTAAACATGTATTTTTTATTTCCAATTTTACTTATCAATGCCAATTTTGAATAATTACTGACACTTTTATTTAATGATTTAATGGTCTATATATTTGTTTTATGTTGTCTCTTTTGGACCTCCATAGAAGAAATCCTTAAAACACTGAAATGAAGATGACTGTCAATCATTATAAACCTGAAAATGGTGTGACTGACAAAAGGGACAACTCAAACAGAACTAGACCAAAACCATGACAACTGACAAGAAACAAAGTTCACAATCAACTCAAAAATTAATAATGAAACGAAT
Source organism: Adrianichthys oophorus (assembly GCA_036245035.1). NCBI lineage: Eukaryota > Metazoa > Chordata > Actinopteri > Beloniformes > Adrianichthyidae > Adrianichthys > Adrianichthys oophorus. The sequence continues at coordinate 3,838,903 of BSAI01000187.1, read as the reverse complement.
ATTTATTTTTATGAAAATCATTTCTGAGTATAAGTCGCAAACTGGGGCCAAACTATGAAAAAATAAAACAGACTTCGAAAAATACAGCAACTTTTTGTTTTGCATGAAACTTCTCACATTTACTCCTGTTTCACTTGTTTACAAACTGTTTTGGATGTTTACACTTATTTTGACAGTATCATTTATAGGATGTAAATTAATCTGCATACAGGCCGAAGCAGCTCAAAGTTGAAATGATAAAGAGTTGGTTTTCTTGTAGCTGCCAGCCTGAGAAATCTGCCAATCTCTAAATTGTGAGCAAATGTCCTGGGAGAGTGTCGGCTGGAGCCGAAATGTTTGTGAAAACTTCACATGAACAAACAGAGCAGGAAGTCAGACGTTAAGCAGCCAGAAAAAAAAAAAAAAAACTTTTCTCAAACATTCGGCACAGCTTGACTTTGACTTTTGAGGCTGATCACTTTTATTATTTTATACTGGATAAACTTGAGGAGAAATGGTTCTTTTCCTTTTGATAGTTGGTATTTCCCAACATTACTTACACTGAATCCATTTTTAAAGTCAGATCTTACAGGTGGAGCTTTGTCCTTATAAGAAATGAAGAAATGATGATGAGAGAAAAGGAGAAAGTGATCGACAGGACCACTTAGAGAAAGCGAAGCTGGGAGCATCAGGTTTCGCCTGTAAAACTCCAGCAGCACTCCATCATTTCGTCATCTTCCCTTCCTGATATTCCCTCTCTTTCCATTGCTCTCAATGTCCCTCTCTCCCTCCCCTCATCCATCTCCTCCTAGCTCCCTCTGACAGTCCATTTGGCCCATGAAGCCCCGTCATCCATTCAGCCTGTCAGTCCTGGCCAGCATTCTCACAGTTTGCAGCCCAGCAGGCAGGAACCGAGATCAGGGCAGTAACGCCGTCACTGAACATCCATGAGGTCAGTTAGTGTGACGGCCGAGTCACAGAGCTGACCTCACTACAAAGATCAGAGGGCGAGGCTCAGGAGATGCATTTGGAAACTTTTTACAAATCTGCAGTTATGTGAGGAATGTTTTTTCTGATAAAATAAAGGTATTTTTTCCTAAATTCTAGACCAGGGGTCTGCAACCTTCAATACTTAAAGAGCCATTCGGCTCCATTTCTCACTGCCCACAATCCACAGGGAGCCACCAAGTCTGACGTTATGCTTTAGAAAAATAAAACATTGCTTTTTATTTGACTTAAGGTGCATTCACACCGAACGCGATTCGCGCTGCCAATTCGCGTGTCCCACCCCTCCCTCACCGCGAATTCACTGCTCGCCACGTGGCCAAAAATGTGTTCCCTAAGCTCGCCGCCTCGTTTGTGCCTGGGAGGAGCCAGCAGCTAATGTTTTGATCACTACATGAAGCTTTGTCTGTATTTCAGTTACAATGCAGGGAAGACACGGATGATGTTTGGAGATCCGTTTTTTTCTTTTTTGAAGAGCTGAGATGAGTGACGGGCTCACTCGTGTTGTCACAAAGGATTTGTTCATCCATGGATTTTTCATCGTTTTTAAACAGGAATCATATGTTTCTGTTGTAACAGCATGTTGGATCAGGAGATCCGATCCACCATATTGGATGTGTATTCTACCCGCTGTCACTGAAACCGTCACGTACCGAAAGTGGAGTCCCTGATTGGTTGACACAGATGTGGCGACCTCCCCAGAGTTTAGATTTTTTTACTCTAGCTCACTGTGCCAGAGTTTCCAGTCTTTTGCGCCACGCCGGCCGCTCACGTTCAACCAGAGATCCACAAACAAGGGTTAAAAGAGCCACATGTGTCCGGAGCCTCAGGTTGCAAGGCCCTGTTCAGAGCAATCATGTAGTCCAAAGAACTAAACTCTTTACTGATTTACTTTTTTTCACTTTTCTATTGTACATGCCTGAATAAACAGATCAAATAAATACAAATAAATAAATACGTGTATGGAGTTGTTTTGACTGTAAATTGTGGGGGGGGGGGGGGGGGGGGGGCTTCTGCTGTCATGTATTCACACAAGCAAAAAGATAAAGAAACAAAAATTTAATGTACAAATATTTGAAGTGTAGTTTGGAAAAAGAAATCTAACATATAAAAAAGCTTAAAAAAAGCCAAAATAAAGTAATAAATGTAACTGTAATACTAAAAATAAATGAAACATTAAATGTGTACAAACATGAATACATGAATTTTTGGATGTAATTTTGTACAAATTGTTTGAACTTTTTTGAGGTATATTATTTTATTATATTATTATTATGTTATTTATTAATTCATTAAATACTGTTGACCTGCCAGGGGACTGCAGAAATAAATTGGTGTATAGCTAAATCTGGCATGTTTACATTTGCTTTTAATGTTTTCATTATTATATTTCATTGTTATGCAATGTCCCATTTTTTTATAATAAAACTTTTTGGTGTCGATTGTTGGTCCTTAATATTTGTAATGTGATTTTGCAACTGCTTTTAACACACTGCATAAAAAGAAACAGAGTGAAGGTTTAGATATTTTTAGCACTGTAAAATGCTGTAAATCTCAGATGGAAGAACTAAAGTCATTTCATGGCTGCCGTGGGTTTTCTCTGTTTCTGCATTTTGTCATGACACTATCAAAGCTTCATCGTCGTAGAAATAGCACTTTTAGCACTCAAATCAAGAGCTGAGGCTTTAAAGGGATGAAAGAAGTTTGGTTTCTAACAGATCCTGTGCTGCTGGAATCTGAGCTCCAGCCTGAAGCCGAAGGGCTTTTCACCGCATTGACCTTCACAGCTGGCTGAGGGGGGGTGCCTCTCAAATAACCCTTTGATACTCTCCAGGGAACCTGGAACTAAAAATTGCATCCAGACAATTTCCATTAAAACTTTGCAAAAAAAACAAAAAAACAAACAAGTCTCACTGTTCCAGAGCAGGTTAATCCACAGCTTTGTCCACTTTCAAAAATGATATTTATAAATGCAGAAACATTGCTGTCATGAACATAAGTCATTAATGGATGGTAACGAAGATAAAAGCATTTGACCGGCAGCCCTGCTGCTGTGAGTGCAGGGCTGTAGTACTTCACTGCTGAAACAAAGGAGTCAAAGTGTGTGGGAGGAAAGCTGAGCAAGAGAAGGATGAATCTATCCAAAAATCGCTGTAACACGCCTACAACACGCCTGCAGGGACCTCCAGAGTATTTGCAGTGCCCACCAGGACATCCACCTTGTGTTTAATTGCTTCCAACACAGTCAGTATATATTCGTATATAAATATTTTATTCTATTAAAAAAATCACCAAATCTTCATTACTAAATATTTTAAATAATTTCTCCTATGAGGAAGATTGGTGCAGGAATTTGTGCATATAACCACGAGCTGTGAAGTTACTGGCTTTGCAAATAAGATGTGCATTTATATGGTTATATTATTGGTAAGCCAGTTTGTTCCAGCATGTTGTTGGTCTGATCCAACTTTTTCGCTTCTCTCTCCTAACGCCACGATTGTATGTATTGTGGTGTGTGTTCTTTTTTGTGTTTGTTAGGCACACTTTTTTCTCATTAAAATTGTGATAAATTAATTAATAAATGATTGAACCTACTCCGATCATCATTTGATCTTTTGTAAAAGTGCTATTTTAATTTTGATGATGCCGTTTTTTAGCCTAAATTTAAAAATATGTCTGTTTCTCAAAGGAGTTCATAGAAATTCCCCTCTGACTTGCGGGCGGGACTGTTGGAAACCCTACACCTTTCCCGCCGCCCATAACTGACTTCTCTGTTTTGCACTCTCTCCCGCTATCTTACAGCCCCTCACAACACGGTGCAACAAAAATGGTGAGCAATATCAGAGCTATCCAGACGTACAGTTTTGATCCAGGTTCCAGCTTAGACAAGGAAAACAAAGACGTATATGGATCTATTTGTCTGTGAGTGGATGTATCAGCTTGGAGGGGAGCAGGAAGTTTGTGGGCCGCCCAGCATTGTTTCTGTGTCACAAATACGTTTTTTCAAACAGCATTTTATCGCTTTCTCCTGATTCACAACTATTTGAATAAAGAAACACTCAGAAGAGCAATTTTAGGCTTAATTTTATTTATAAATGTCCTCTATCATCAAAGAAATGCCACAAGAAGATGTTACAAACACAATTTTCCTCAGTGTGGGTCTTCGACAACACTGGAGTTAAGCAACAATGATTTGCTTTTAAGGTCTCTGCTGTGCGAATTCTTATATTTAATGACATATTTTAATGTTCCCACTTTTCCAGCGTTAAATCCAGAGGGTATGAGTTGAGATTAGAGTGATTGATGGAATAATCGCAAAACAAAGCATTCAGTCAGGATGCATACACAAAACAATACAGGAAAAAGAGGGAAAGCGACAGCCTTTGCAGACAAAAACAGGCTTAAACAAATGAAGCCAAAAGCATTCAAAGCCTAAAGGCTTCAGTCAGCAAAGAATAGAAATATCTGAAGACCATCTATAGCCAGTTTTCTTCAGATTTTTTTTCTATTTTTTGCTTTTGTGCCTTTTTGTTTTGGTAATGCACAACTATAATTGTGTAATTGAGCCTCTAAAGCGAGTGTTCCTGGTGCACTAACTCTCGCCTCTTTCATGTAGCTCTTCCATTCCTCCTGCCTCACCGTGCTGCTTCAATCGGCTCACTTCTGCAATGCTTTCATTTTTGCTTCCATCCCTAAACCACCTCCAGAGGTAGTCACAGAGCCGAATCACAGTTTGATAGGATAAGACAGAACAGCAGAACATCTGCTTGACGCTCAGGCGATTTGTGTACTAAAGACTTGTATGCATAAGAGCTGTTTTGAATTTGTAGGTAGTTTAAGCCAGTGTCATTTCAAGTTGTTCATGCACAAGTTATATTTTGCACGTTTGTAATGTCTGAGTGTACAAGTGAATACACACAATTGCACATACATACAGTTATGCACAAAATGTATTGAGTTACAAGTAGGGGTGTCCCGATCCGATCAAGTGATCGGAAATTGGCCCGATGACATGCTTTATGACTCGATCGAAAATCGGATGTTGTCCCCCGATCAAAATGTTCAAAAGTTTTGAAGATAGTAAAGCGAAAGTCACCAAACTTTCTCACGTGACTAATGACATAACACCTATTTTTACTAGTTAACAGCTGCACTACTTTTTATTGAATGTTAAAGCTAATTCACAGAAGTGCTCTGTTTAAGAGTTAAATGGTAAAAGAAGGTTAATAAAAGAAAAATGGTTAGAAAAAAACAGATCTGTTTATGGCATTTTTTCTTTTTAAAAATGTGTTAAAAAAAAAGGATTGGATCGGGACTCGGTATCAGCAGATCCTCAAAATCAAATGACTCAGAATCGGATCGGGCCCAAAAAAACCTGATCACTGGATTTATATGATCAGCCTTCCACCAAAACAACAGCATTCAAGACAACAGCATCAGCGATGTGCTGGATGTGGCAAAATGTAGTTCAAGGTTTATCAGGTTCCATTAAACTTTATAAAATACAACAGCAATTCATAACTTTCTGGTTCAGCGTCAACGAGCGGACACAAGCTCTACAAGCGATCTTCGTTTACAAGCGACTGAAAACTGATTTATCCCAGAATTACTGCAAAAGTAAAGTAATAATTCTTTTACTACCATGGCCCCGACGAAGAACCAAGTGATGAATGGCCAATTTGACATCAACCAGGCTATTGACGAGATTAATACCAAGTTAGCTCCTTTGCTGGACATTCAAGCTAAGCTAACTCCTCTGATGGAAGAGATCCAGAGACAGTGTGCTCAGAATGAGCAACCACATAACCGGGTCGAAATTCTGGAGCAAAGAGTGGATGACATGGAACAGGAAAAAAAGCAGAACAATCTAATTCTCACAGGATTACCGATCGAACTCCAGGCAAGGCTTGCAAAAGCTAGTTCTGACCTGCAGACAACATGCTTGATGGGATATCAGCTCCAGAAGGACAAGGACCCTGACAAGCAATATCTGCAGACATCCCAGCTCAGAGAACTTTATAAACTCTCTTAAACCCAGAAGGATGGCTGCTAATCAGAAGCAGAAGAAGGAATACCAGCCTCAGAAAATCAACAGAATATGGACCTCTTTATTGCACAGCATCACCAAATAATCACAAATAATTGATTAGTGTTAAAATGATTGACCTCTAATCATCACTGTGAATATGTTTTATGGCTGCTGAACTAAAAAAAGCGTTTATCACATTTGTCAATTTAATAATGAAATTGTTGAAATCACAGTAATTTTGGCACAAAGCCTTTTAATGGTATCAATGAGGGGTGTGACAATTCCTTCTAATGACAATTTGATTCATATCATCATTTGTGATTGTTCATATGATTCATAGTCAATATTGGTTCATTTTGAACGATCTGATTTACTGACCTAAAATGGATCCAGAACATCTTTAGCCAAAACTTCCACCAGTGTAACTCAGAGATAAAAACCTGCTACTGAACAATGCAGGTGAAGTTTTCCAGATTCTTTGCATTTCTTACAAGATAATCAAGTGTAAATGAAATATGTATACAAACAAACAAGTAAATAAGAATGAATGTCAAATCCATTCATATTTTAGTTTGACAAAGTTCAGCCCACTGTTGTTTTTCTACATCAGAATAATCCAAAGGGAACATTATTAGGACATTCTACCCCACTGTCACATGACTTTGAAAAACTCAGTGTTTCCACACATTGGACTGGAATGATGGTTGATCTTCTTTTGATTTTGCATCACATGCGTGTTGTCGATCTGGTTGGATCGTAGGAACAGAAACTGATTCAATTGATTAATCATTACAACCCGAGTAACAGCTTATCAGAAATTGTGTTGAGACAAAAAAACAAGATTAACAAATAAAATTTCAGTTGAACTGAAATGATTTGTGTTGAGACAACACAAAGATGTAATGCTGTAAAAAAGGGCTGCAACAAGTTTAATTTGAGTTTAAATTTTTGATTTGAAATGGTTTATTTCAAGCAATCAAAGCAAGGACTAGTACATAAATAGTACAATCAACAAAGGATTAAACCCACACAAAGACATATCAAAGCTTGGATCATTGTAGATTGCTTGAAAGCAAGCGTAAGGAACTATTTACTTGACATTTACACATACACATTACAGTTTTATACATTACCAACGCAGATTCAGGCCATTAAAAATTCTTTAGCTTCAATAAATCAGATGACAAGATGAAATACATCACGATCATGACACTGGACATATAATGATTTCAGAAGTCATCATAGCATGTGAAGATCAAGTATTAAAATTTAAAATAAATGCTGATTTTTATCCGTAGAAAATAATAATAAATGAATATGGATCAAGTATCAAAGATTAAAAATATGTGCAGATTATTTTTCATTTGAAAAATCACTATCATAAGTCACATTTTTGGAAACCAAGTAAAGTGATGATTAGAGATCAATCATTTTAACAATTATCAATAATTGATTCAGGAAGTTTATTCTTATGATTATATGGTGATGCTGTGCAATAAAGAGGTCCATATTCTGTTGATTGATTGTGTATTTCTTCTTCTGCTACCCGATTCACAGCTGTCCTTCTGGGTTTAAGAGAGTTTATAAAGTTTTTCTTCGGTGTTACGGCTGCAGACATTGTTTGTCAGGGTTTTTACTATTTAATTATGGTCATTCCAGAAATCATTGCTTTCAGTGCAACTCAGAGCAGAAAGTCTGCCAGGTCACTTCACCAGAGAGCAGCAGGCTTTTAGATTCTCTGCTGTTACCTCTGGTGCTGCAGGGCAGTCAGACAAATGATCTTCAAATGGCTCTTTGGTCAGAATCTGTCTCTGGAAGTTCATACCTCAACCTCCCTGCAAACTTATGGAGACTCCTGCCTGCTGATGGAGGCAAACCTCCAACTCTCCGCCATATCTGTTCACAAAAGGAAGAGCAGCGGTGAGTGGATCGGTGCTTACCTGCAGCGCTGCGGAGGAGTCAGGAGTCCTCTGATAAGCTCGGATGTCGCCTCGCATCAGGACCAGCCGCATCCCACCGGCTGCCCCCCCTTCCGTTCTCCCCCCCTCCTCTCCCTCTCCCGGGACTTGGCCCACCTCCTCAGAATAGCGCTCCGCTAAACTCTCGTGATTTCAGCTCAGAAACGGGGAATCTGTCCGAACCGAGCGTCCTCCTCTGCGCGGTCCCGTCCTTCGCATGCTTGTCCTTCCTCTTCCTCCGTCTTCTTCATCCTCTGTCTCCGCGACTCGCTTCTACCCGCATCCTCGTGACTGCATAGGCGCGCGCTTGTCCCGTGGCGTGGTTCGGTTCGGTTCGGGTCTGCAGCTCAGTGAGTGTGTCTTCCGGGTTGGGCGCGTGCCGACACAAACAGTCACGCGCTTTGGTCCGCACACTGGAAAAGATTTGTCCTTTATTCAAACCATTTTTCATGAGAGCGTCAGTTAAAACTTATCTACTTCCGCTCAACCCCCAATTCCTGAAAACGGTTGATTTCATGAGAAAATACTAATTAATGAAACAATAATTCATTCAAAAACAAACTTTGATGTAAACATAAAATATTTAGGCCACCAAAAGAGCAAACACGTGAAAACTCCGTATCATCCAATGTATTTAATACATCTATTTCAAAACAAGTTTTTATCTTGTTTTAATATGTATTTTTGCTCCCTTTGAACACATGTTGTGCACTGTTGCCTAACAGCTCCCTCTAG
>BSAI01000187.1:3793887-3830187 GCA_036245035.1 Adrianichthys oophorus | reverse complement strand
GGCTTCCTCCCACCGTCCAAAAACATGCTTCATAGGTTAATTGGTTACTCTAAATTGTCCCTAGGTGTGGATGTGAGTGTGTGATTGTGGCCCCTGCGGCAGACTGGTGACCAGTCCAGGAGTGTCCCCTGCCTTTGCCCATGTGTAGCCGGGTTAGGCTCCAGCAACCCCATGACCCCGAAAGGGATAAAGCGGATTGGAAAATGAATGAATGTTTCCAATTGTTTACAGACTATTTTGAAAAACCAGGTTCGTTTTGTCGATATATATTTCCTGTCAATGCTGCTGACATTTGGTTGAACTCTTTGCCCAACTTCCTTCAGTATCAATCTGTGACTGATATCAAGTTACAAAAATGCTTTACACATTTCTTGAGTCAAATTTGGTTTTCTTTGCTCAGGTTCTATCACCTCCTTCTCCTCTTCCTCTACCTCCTTCATGTCCTCCCATTCTCACTCTCCTTCGTCTTCTATCTTCATCTATTTCTGTGCAGGTGAACCCACCTGCCTTTTATGGCCTACCTGAGTGCTGCGCTTTCAAGTTGCTCCAGACCTGGAGGACACGGTTATTCAGTTCTTACATAAGTGTGGTCATTAGTGATCCAGGGCTTTGTACAGACAAGGAAGCAGTTTCACAATCCTTATCTGTGCCGATGTGAAAATGTGGGTGGAGTTTTACAAATCACTGAGTAACGTTTTGCAAATCTGCTCAGGTGTTTTGCTCATTGGATTAGAATTTTGCAAATCATCTCTGTTTTTGTCATTTCTTTTTTTTAGCGCTCCTGTGATCTTCCCTTCTACGCGTAAAAAATTAGCCACCCCAAAAAAAACCCCAAAATGAAGCAAGTCTTTTGAATTTTAAACTGAAAATCTATTGTGCATGATGAAACATCCTGTTATGAATTCAACTCAATTTAATTCATTTGATCATATTTTTTTTTACAAAATACAAAAAGGTAGTCATCAGTCAACACTATTACATCTGACACACTAAACTTCTTTCAGAGCAGAACAGATCAACTTTTATTATTTCTATTAAATAAATGTATCTCTGAATTAATTAAACTGGCAATCCTCCTCTAACTATCAGACGCACTAAACTTTATGTGGAGATTTCTGACATACCTGACACTGCATCTGCTCATTTACAGTGGAGGAAATACATATTTAATCTCTTGCTGATTTTGCAGGTTTGCCCAATTAAAAAGAAAGTAGCAGTCTGTCATCCTGATGGTAGGTTCATTTGAGCTGTGAGGGATAAAAAAAAAATTACAAAAAAAAATCAAGAAATCCACTTCAAAGAATGTACGTACATTTATATGCATTTGATTGGTGGAGATATACATTTTTCATTCTTTTTGCTGGAAAAAAAACCGTAGTACTTTGTGTTTTATCAAGAACAGAGGTCAGACGTTTCTTGTTGTTGAGCAGGTTTCTGCACACGTCAGGATGAATTCTGGTCCACTCTTTTTTTACAAATAACTTCTACATTATTGGCAACTCTGAGCTCCAGCTCTCTCCATAGGGTTCTATTGGATTGAGATCCACCAAAAATGATGGATTGAGTTGATGCCAAAGAGCTGGAATTTTGTTCACCAACTTTGCACCAAATTGCACCAACAGTGGTCCCCTTCACCCCCAGCTTGCTGCTGATTGTTCTATAGTCCATCCTGGTCTTGTGCAGGTCTACAATCTTCTCCCTTCAATCCAATGGAAGCTCTTTCGCCTCTCCCATGTTGGAGAGTTTGGAGTCTCACTGATGGACTGATTGCTTCTTCTTCTTCTCTTGGACAGGCTGTACACTGGTGGGTGTAAAGCTGCCCCCCACTGGTGTTCGTTGGGTTTGAATTAAATCCTATTTTATAAACCATTTTGGCAGAGAAAATGAATGACTGCTTGTCTGACTAACAGATCAGAAACATGCAATGACACTATGAACCGAAAGGAAAAGGTGGAAATGTTTAAATCACTGAGTTGTTTGTAAAAATGTCTTCTTTCTTCACTATACTTATTGCAAGTGAAAATGAGCAACAGACTCCCGACGATCACAAAGCCCGCTGTTATGGAGCCCCAAAGTGTTCATAATTAATTAAATTAATATGATCTTGTGCAACTAGACACTCAACCAATAAATATCTCATAAATATATTTAAAGATCATTAAATTGTGGAAAAACCTGCACATATATATTACATTCGCCATGATTGTATTAAATATATTTAATTCAACTTTAAAACCTCCTCATCATTTCATAACAGCATTTTTTTAATATTCATTTTTTAATCATGTTGAATATTACTATAAATATATGGCTTTTTCCAGAAACTCTGATTTTAAGATCAAATTTTTTAAAGTAGTTTTTTTTATTCATCATTACCGTTTTTCAGAATCTTATTTATTTCATAATGAGGTTACAAAAATCTTGTCATGATTTGTTTAGTGCTTTCACCTTCACCCTTCTATTTTCCTTTACTCTGCTTTCACTCACCTGCTCTGGCAAATCATCCATTCACTCCAGCTGTGTTCACGCCTGTCCGAGGATGTGAGGGCCTCCTCCACTGTCCAGGTTTGTAAAAAGAAACTCAAGACACATTTATTTAATTCAATTAATTTAAGTAGGTCCTGCATCTGGGGATATAGTATTTTACTCTCACATTTTGTATTTTATTTGATCACATATTTATTTATTTGTTACTCAAGTTGTACTTTATGTATAAACAAATTATATATTTTAATCTTACTCTGTAGCTGCTTTTATTCTCTTTTTTTGGACTTTTTAAGAATTAAGCTGTTTTTTTATTCTACATTTTACACTTGAATACGAGTGTTTTTTTTTTTCTCACTCCTGGCTGGGATGTTTGTTTTCAGGCCCTGCTTGTCCTCTGGTCTCTCTTGCTCTGGGTCTTCTGAGCTGCCTGGCCCGGTGTGCCGGGCCCGGGGTTTGGGGACAACAAGGCAGGAGGTGCTGGGGATGAGCGGGATGTGCTCATGTTGCCTGGATGCTGACACACCAGCCAACAGGAGGGCAGGGTGGACAGTGCCGTACTCTTCAGGGTACTCTTTGTTTTAGCCTATCTTATAATCATCTCTATTTTCTTTGTTTGTTTCTGTGTTTTTTTTATTATGAGGGATTTATTTCATTTTATAGCATGTGTGGGGAATGGCTTAATGTTTTTATTTTTATGAACAGCCCCTTGAGCTTTTTCTTTTTACATGAAAACTGCTGTAGAATAAAATGTATTTAAATTTCTCCATTAGTTTGTTGAGTTTTGGGTCACTTTAAGGAAAACCTTTATAGACCAATTCAATAAAAATCATGCATTTGGTGTTTTTAACGTGTTCTTGTGGCATTTTTCTTATGGACATTTATAAAATAATTTAAGATGAAAACTGCGTTTCTGAGTATTTTTTTTCTCAAATGATGATGGATTAGAAGCAGACAAAACTGACGAGTTATTTGTCTTTGTAGGTTTTTACTTTATTTTTAATCTATTTGAAAATACTCTCACTCTACAAATCTCTCCTTACAGGTGAGCTGCATTGTTGTGCATAACCACACATCTACACACTCAAAAATCTCCACACACAAATAAGCACATGGTGCAAAAGCTATTGAAAAGCACAGTGTCCCACAGTTTTGATTTGGTAATTGTCCAACATGCTGCTGTTTACCTGGATGTTTTGCCAAAAGGTTGCTGCAAAGCCATGGGAAGCCAAAAGCAAGAACAGCATCAGTCCTTGTGAACTGCAGTTTGACCTCAAGCTTTCAACATGTTCACCAATCACAGTGTTTGATGTGTTCTAACACAAAGAATGCTAAAAGTCATCAAATTAGTTGCTAAACATTCATATCCTTTCTTAGCAACTTAGTCAAGGTAGCACTCTTGTGATTACAAATGATTTGTGCAATCTTCACTGAACACATGACCAAAGCTTCACCAAGTAAACACTATTACTATTATTTTTGTTCTCTAACTCTATTGTTACTCTAAATGTCCTCTGTTCTTGTAATAAACCGTCTTTTCCTTTGGGCCTTCCCTTCAAGGGTCGCCACGGTGAATCAGCTTCCCCCATCTAACTCTGTCTGCACCCTCTACTCTAACACCAGCTACCTTCATGTCTTTGTTCACTGGTTCACTCCTCTAGACTTTAGCATCCTTCTACCAATATATTCTCTCTTCTGGACATGATAGAACCATCTCAGTCTGGCCTCTCTGACTTTATCTCCCAAACGTCAAACATGTGCTGTCCCTCTGATGTTCTCATTCCTGATCCTATCCATCCTGGTCACTTCTAAAGAGAACCTCAGCGTCTTCATCTCTGCTACCTCTAGTTCTGCTTCCTGTCTTTTCCTCAGTGTTGATGTCTCTAGGCTGAAACCATTCTGCTGCTCATAAATGTCTACTTCTGCTCTTCGTCTAGCTTTAACTACTCTTTCCCATATCTTCATTGTATGGCTCATCAGCTTTATTCCTCTGTAGTTGACACAACTTTGCACATCTCCCTTATTCTGAAAAATGGGCATCATCACTCTTCTCATCCATTCTTCAGGCATCTTTTCACCTCCTAAGATCCCGTTGAACAACCCAGTAAAAAACTCCACTGCTATCTTTCCAAGACACTTCCATTTCTCCACAAGTATATCATCAGGAACAAGTGCCTTTCCACTCTTCATCCTCTTCAGTTCCCCACTCACTTCACCGTATAATAACCATAAATCATATTTAAAACAGATTAACACATTCGAAAAAAAAACTGCAGTTCACACATTCAGCCACAGAGCGGAGACATAATACTTCAATTTTCCTCAACATTTCATTCTTATTTTGACTTACCATGACACTTGTTGGGTCATGCAAGAAATTGAACATTTCACAAATGTCTCAGATACAGCATTTAAAAACAGATCTGTGACAGTCAAGTGATAAAGTCAAATCCAAATAGGCAATTTCAACATGTAATCTTTTTAAAATAATAGTCAAATTTACATGTATATTGTTTTTTTCCACATAACTTAAAACAGTGTCCCATCGGTAGGCCTATCTATTTAAAAATTGCTGTCAGGTTTGTACAGGATCAGACTTATGGTAACTCTACTTGATGGTTGACTTTATTTTGTGTCTTAATACGTCTTTTATAATAATTTTTGAACAGCAGGATCCAGTTTTCTCTCCCTTTACTTTTACGTACCATATTTTCCGATTGGAAGGCGAATGAGCGGTCTGTTTTTCAGCAACTTTCAAACAGTGAACCATGAGGCGCAATAAGCGAGACAAGAGATAAATCCTTAAGTCAGACTTTAGTAACTACGTTCACAGTAGAACTTGTTTGTGATACGCTACACGTTAGCCACGTTAGAAGCGTTAGCCATGTTGGCTGTGTTAGCGTATTCACAATACCTGTAGCTCTCAACCTTTTTTGCAACACAAAAACCAGTTTGATACGGCTAAAGCAAATGTTATTGGGATTGCGCAAACTCCCAACCTTTTCAGTAACATGTAAAAAAACCTGTCCAACACCGCTACACTTTAACTGCATTAGCATATTCACTATAACACCCAATTTTGTGTGCAACTCGTAACAAAAACAGACAGACATTTTGAGAGGTCGTTGCGTACCTCTAAAATCGCTTCAGCATCAGTAAACACAACAAGAAGGAATCAATGTAAAACACTCTGGCTCAAAAGGCGCACTGTCATTAAAAAAAGAGGCTATTAAGTATGCCTCCTGTTGCAGAAAATACTATAAGTCAATGTTTAAAGAAACTTCCATTGTAAAAGCTTGAGGAATTTTGGAGAGAGGTAGTCTTCTATAGCTGCTGCTTCAAGTTGATTTGAATGCCCTTTCCTACATTTTTCCAAGTGGTTTAAAATCTAGAGATCAAGTTGTGGTTTCCAGGGTTTGAACGTTGCCTGAGTGCAAAAGCAGCATCTGTAATGAATGACCGAAGGGTTTTGACGCAGTACCAGTGCATGAATTGATACATCTGCTCACTAGTGACAACATCTGTCTGTCTTTTGCCCTCTGGGTTTATTTTGGTGGAGCTACATCTGTTAGCTAAAAAGGTTTCATTGCAAAAGGTTGATATTTCCTTATAATCCAGCAAGCCAAGGAATGTCTAGCTTAGCTTGGAGATGATGGACGTTTGTATAGAAGCACGGATAAATGTAGCAAGAAATGAGGACTGCTGTCCAAAGTCATGCAAAATTTCATTTTTGAATCCAAACATTTACTAAATGGAGGGTGCACACTATGTTGTGTCACTTTCTCACAAATATCTATGCTGTTTATCCTCGGAACATATTATCTTAAGTGCTCATATCAAGACACATTATTTTGTAACAGGATTACATGCTGAAGTCATGTAAACAGCGGCTCATTTTGCGTGTAAATACACAAGCAGCCCACTTCAGACTTTCTTTGATCAAGCTTCAAAGGATTATCCACTAGCAGTCTGCATGTAATCGCATTCATGGCTTCAGCATGGCTAACTTTAGTAGTCTGGTTTGTGTCGTTTGAGCATATCACAGTGTTTAGTATGTGGCTGCCGTCTGGTCACCAACACCACCACAATTAGACTAAAGTTGGCAGAAGAGAAGGAGGAAGAGGAGGAAAGATGATAGACATGTATGTCTGTTCTCTCTGAACATTATCCTTCCTTTCAGTCTCCCTACTTCTTTCAAGCATCCATCACATCTTCCAGCTATCCTGAATAATTCATGCTAGGTTAATTTGTTCCTCCATGCTGCACCTTTGAAGCTTTTTAAAAGAGCTATTCTTCCTTTCAAAATGAATGACATAGAAAATCTAATAAAACAAATGAACTGCATCTCAGACTGTACTCGATCAAATCATATGTAAACTTTTTCACTTTTAAAAAGAGAAAAAAATTGAAAAGTTAGTTTTTCCAATATAGAAACTTAAAATAATGTGAAGCAGAAATCTTGGTTGTAATCCATTGGTACAGTCAAAAAAAAAAAACAGCTGGAGGGCAGGTGTGTCATGCGATTGTCTTGAAGCTCGGATGGTCACCTTTAGGTACGTCATGAAATGGAACATACTATTGTTGTGCTTGCGGTAAGCGTATTGTGAAGCATTTGTATTATTTGTAGAGATAATGTAAGTTATGCACCAATGACTTATAGGTGAAGCTGTCATACGGTGCCCTATACACAGCAGTTATGATAAATGGTGTATAATACAATATAACCCTTTACAATCACCGTCCCATTTACCCAGTCAAACACGTACACACACTGATTGCGCCTCCACTGCCTAACATTGGCGCCAACCTATAACCCCCAGGGGCAATGTGGGGTTCAGTGTCTTGCCCAAGGACACTTTGACACATTGGCAGGCAAGCCAGAAATCGAACATGTGATCTTAAAGTCAGAAGTCGATTGCTCTACTTCTGCACCACAGCTATGCACACCTCATTTCTAACATCATGTAAGGGACGCATTAGTGGCATGCAAGGAGCACACAACTATCACCTAAACAGTATTTTTGCAATATGTTATAGAAGATTAATTATGTTTCAGTGCTCTGGTTACTAATTATTAATTATATTAAAAGACTGATAAAAACAATGGCCCGCTGATCAAAATGTGTTGATTCTAAAAAGCAGTACCATGACCCTATTCCTTTTTTCTTGTCTTTGAGTATGAAATTGAAAGCAGATGGTGTAGCCTCTGATAGTGGAATTGCTGCTCCCTAGTTTCTGTTTAAAACATGTCATCTATTTTATCTTGTTATCCCAATGAAGTCATAAAAGTTGAGAGGGTGAGGATATTTTCTCTACATTTGTGACATGATTTGATAATAAACAGGCATCTAACAGTACCAAAGTTTGTTCTGATGAAGCACTTTTTTTTCCAGGTCAGACACAAGAAGTTGAGTTCTGGGTTTGCACTGTTATGAGGTTACAATAATTCCAAGTGGATTGCTTGGAATGCATGCTGAACTTGTGTGGGATAGCTGACAGCACATGGAAAGTAATATCCTGCTGGAGTTTTGGGAAATGAATGGTTTGGTGGGCTGAAGGGGAAACAAGCGCTTTTCTGTGATCCAGATAAATGTTTTGATGAAAAGTGTTAAAAATTTTTGAAACAGTGCAGTGTGTTGAACATGTACTAAAGAATTCTGCTTCCCTGACAAACAAGGGAAAGTCCATTCTGTTTAAAAAGGATTTCAAAACTGTTTCAAATGAACAATAAAGCCAACATTCCTTAAAGACCCACTCCAATGAAAATTGTGTGTTTAGCATGTTCATGTAGCATTTTTCTCATGATAGAGGACAATGTAAAATAATTTAAGACTCAAACTGTGTTTTACTTAGTATTGCTTTAATTAAATCATGATGAATCCGGAGCAGACAAAACCCTATGGTTTAAAAAGCTCGGGTTTGCAACACAGCCATGGTTGCTGTTCTGCCCCCGTCTTTGATTCGGGGGAAGATTGAGCTCAACGAAATGAAGAATGAACAAATTGTAAGATTACAAGTTTATATTAAAGGTTCATTTACAATAATTTAGGTTATACAGAGGATTAATTTACTTTCAGCACGCTGGACCAAACCAAAGTCTGTCTCAAGAAACAGAGAAGGAGTGGCCCAAAGTGATACAAATGTCTTTTTGTTCTTTTTGTTCACTCAAGTGGCTAACTACACCCCTTAGGATGTCCCCCTGTGTGAATCAGTGATCAATGTGTTTGGACCCTGCTGCAAATGCAGGGTCTGGTTCCGATTGGTTTATCAGAAGTGTAATGTGAGCTTCAGTGGTGTGTCTGCAGCTGGATGCAGAAAAGCATTGGGGAGGGGTCAGAATGTCAACCATTCTTCATAAAAGTTACAAAATGTATGCAAAAAAATACATGATCTTAGTCTATTCTACAAAACCACAACCTTGCTGCTCTGCTCCAACTCTAAATCCTCCCCTCGTAGACAAATAGATCCATTATCGTCTTCATTTTTCTTGTCTGAGCTGCCATCTGGCTCAAAACTGTATGGCTGCATCCTCCCCGTTTTTTTTCTCCTTTACGCTAATGTTAGCTTGGGGTTGTGAGGGGCTGTAAGGTAACGGGAGAGAGCATGTAAACAAAGGCATGCTGGGATATCTAGATAGAGCTACTTTCAGCCCAACAGTCTCACCCACAACCCAAAGGGAAATTTCTAATGAGCTCCTGCTGCTCTGCAGAAAAACACTACAGGCTTTTTGATTTGTGCTAAAAACTGCATAATCATAATTGAAAGACTACTGGGGATAATTTAACAATAGATTAAAATATAGTTGGAGCGGGACTTTAAGTGGGAAGTGAAGTAAGTCCAGTTGTGGAGGGTATGATTCTGCTGGATTGTGCTGATCAGCAGGTGGTGGGGATTAAACAAGAACCAAAAAGGTTAGTAAATTCTTTATGGTTACCTTAGAGTGGTGAAGGAAGGACTCATTTTCTCCCACATAATAGAGGTTAGCAGAGACTGCAGCAGTTCAGGTAGATTTCTTTATCACGGTCTCCTGGACTGCGCCTCCTGGAAGACAGTTGGTGGTAACATTTTAGACAGGCAGCAATGGGAAAATCTACAGAAATGTATTTTATATTTTACTGGTATTAGGTACTAGATTAAGACAACATGGGTAGCATTGGACTGATTTGTGGTGCCAATATAGACCTCCCAACAGGGGTCTCCTAATTCTGTCTACAGTTTTTAATGATGGCTGTACATGAGAGCCTACTGTATGTTGGGCCTCAGATGGGCTCCACATTGGGGCCATGAATGGAAACTCACTTTCCTCCAGTTGGGCTCTGCAGTTCACTTCCAGGTAACAACGTCCACGTCACAATATGAGCTTGCATCATATGTATGTTGTTTACCGTCTTTTTTCCCCAGACTTTGGATACTTCGTTATGACCGCCCCCATTCCCAATGGAGATTTATTGCATCTTGTAAAAATGGTTGACAGTAAAATATACTATTTTGTCGCATTTAAAATACCAAACTTGGTCGTTTCACACAAATGCACACACATACAAACAATAAAACAAAACAATTGATGTATGCAACAATATTTTCCTTGTTTTTACTAAATTTTGATGGCTGTTGCATTTTTGAACAAGTGACAAGCTCCAAACTTCCGGTTTTCAGAAAGCAGATCCATCATTAAGGTGGAATTGCTTTGCTCTTGTGTAAAAGCCATCCAGGACGATCTTGAATTCTATCTTGTCTGCTCGGTTCTGTAAGTTTTTCTTTGTTACTCCAACTACCACGGGCACCACTGTCACCTTCCAAGCTTTCTCCAGTTCTTCCCTGAATCACTGGTATTCTGTAGTTTCCCATGATCCGTCCTCCTGATGTTACGCTTGGTACTATCACATCCACCACAACAGCTTTTCTCTGTTCTTTGTCCACCACTACAATGTCTGGTTGGTTCCCCATTACCATCCTGTCCATCTGTATCTGGACGTACCACAGGATCTTTGCTCTCTCATTCTCTACCACTTTCGAAGGTGTTTCCCATTTTGACTTTGGGGTTTCCAGTCCATATTCTGCACACACGTTCCTGTATACTGTTTCAGCCACTTGATTGCGGAGCTCCATGTATGCTTTCCCGGCCAGCATCTTACACCCTGCAGTTATGTGCTGGATTGTTTAAGGCGTCTCTTTGCACAGCCTATAGGTCTTCTCAGGTGTGGGCGATCTGAGCCTCTATTGCTCATGCGCTCAGAGCTTGTTCCTGTGCTGCCACGATGAGCGTTGTGCTTTCCAAAAGGCCAGCCCTTTCTAGCCATTAGTAGGACTTAAGTTTTCAGTTTGGCCCGGGGGTACGTCCGGTTCGTATTATTACGTTCGTAACATGAAAAGTGCGAGAGGCACTCATTCTTCATCCGTCCAGTCCGGCCACTGCGGTTTGGCCTCTGCAGTCCGGCCTCTGCGGGGCTCAGTATCCAGTTTGTTGGCTTCAAGTTTTTTTCCGGACACTGGAACTGAACCATAGCACTTAATTGTGAAATTGGAGCATTTTTTAAAATAAAACTATTTTTTCGCTGTACTCGCTGCTTTTACTGTGTTGTAATTTCTGCTGACACGGGGGTCTCAAAGTGTGTGGTAGAACGTAATTTTGGCCATATAACACCATGGACGATGAGAGACTGATCACAGAGATCCAGAACTACCCCATCCTTTTTGATACATCACATTTTTTAATTAGGATAACAGCAAAAAGGACAGAGCCTGGGCTGAGATATCGCAGGCTGCTGGACTTGATGGTGAGTTTGTGTAATATGGACATTCACACTCAGATTAGAAAGTATGCCCACCTTTGTAAATCCATTGATTGAAGGTGAGTCACGCAGAAAAAGAAGTGTTGTGAATATACTCCAAAATCACGGCGGAATGAGGGTTTGTTTACTATGATTTTATATTTAAAGGCGGGTTCTCGAGTGAACCTACATGAGTTCAGAGCTCCACGAGGTTTGCAACAGAGGCTGCTTGCAGAAGGACTGCAAGAAATCGGTTGTGAGTGTGAGTTACCAACCATAGCTAGAGGGCTCTGCAGCCGCACCGGAGCGGGACCGCATGCGGTGTGAGCCCGGGGTTAAACAGTCTTAAAGGAACCCGGCCACTGATAGAGACCGGTGTCTAAACTAACAAAAACCTGTTAGACCTGGCGTTCATTAGAGACCGATGTCAATCAGTGACCGGCCACATGGTGTCTGTATAAACTCAGGAGACCAGAAACCACTTAAGGTCAGCTGACACCAAGTGCTCAGAGAGAGTTCCTTAAATGCGGTCAGAGCTGATTAGCAAAGCGCAGGCAGCTGTGACTACTCCAAGGGTCACCAGCATTGATTTCAGCATTAAAAATAGAAACAAATTTAGTTTATTGCTGTGTAACTGACAAAGACTGGCTGGAAGGTCTGCTGTCCAGCTGCAGATAAAATGGTTGCAGAATTTTTAGTAATTAGTTGATTTTCAAATTAAATCCTGAACTTTTTACTTTCACATAATGCTTACTTTTTAGGAGGTTGCTTTAAAAAAAATCGCAAAATACTTGCACAGATACGAATGTTCTTTTTTATTTTCCCCACACACCATTGTAGTTTTTACATTGTGATACTATATGGCATACATACAGTGGAATACAGCAAGTTTTCCTCAATCTGCTTTTCAGTCAGTAGTATGATAGTGCAACATTAAACAGGAAAGCTCATAAGCTCTGGGTCATGGCTGAAAGAACGAGGTTTTATATACAAGCGGCCGAAATGAGCTTCCTCCGTATTTCTGGGCGCTCCCTTAGAAATGGGGTGGAAAGCTCGGTCACCCGGGAGGAGCTCAGAGTAGAACCGCTGCTCCTCCACATCCAGAGGAGCCAATTGAGGTGGTTCGGGCATCTGATCCGGATGCCTCCTGGACGCCTCCCTGGGGAGGTGTGCTGGGCATATCCCACTGGGCATGTCCTCCAGGACATGCTGGAAAGACTACGTCTCTTGGCTGGCCTGGGAACGCCTCAGGGTCCCCCCAGAGGAGCTGGAGGAAGTGGCCAGGAGAGGAAAGTCAGGGATCTTTGCTTAGACTGCTGCCCCCATGACGTGATCCCAGATGAATGGGAAAAGATGGATGGATGGATCAAAGCTTTTGCTCTGTCCAACTGTTGTAATAACATTACTGCAGGGGGTGTTAACTACAATGCCTTTTATGTTTTAAAAACACTGACAGAGGAAAAAAAGAAATTTCCAAGCAGCTTAAACATAGCTTGTGGTTGTAGGTTAGCACCAGTGTTAGGCAGCTGGAACGCCATAAGTGTATGAGTGTAAAGTGCTTTGAACCATCTATGAAGTAAGTAAAGCACTACAAAAGTATACGCCATTTACCGTTTACCTTTAATATCAGTAGAATAGTTCAAAGAATGTCAGGTTGAATGATTGGCCCTCAAACATTTCCACCTAACCTAATCTGGCTCTTTTTGCAAAAAGTTTGGAGACCCCTGTCCTACGTGAACTGTTGAAGAAGCACTTTCTTCTGTAAATCAGAAAAATGTGTGCCTGGTTTTTTACTAATTTGAACTTTAATATAATCAAAGGAATTCTTGAAAGAAATATTTACCCCTCCCCCACAATGATAATGAAAATAAAATAAAATAATAAACAACTAAAACATTTTTTTTACCATGTTGTGCATAACCCTATTTAAGATTAAGATGACCTTTTTTAATCCCTGTAGGGAAATGTGGTTGTAGCAGCAGCAAAGTAAGAAATAAAATATAAAATAAATACAAAATATTTATTTATTTATGCTGTAAAATCTGGCTTCAACAAGACAGTTGCTAAAAAATGAATTCTGTTACATTAGTTTGACAGTGCTTGGGTGCCTCAGTACTGCAGTATTTTGTGTATATGCAGCGTTAAACTGAAGTGTGAAAAGTAGTGATGTTGAAACTTGTTTGGATCTAAAACAGGCTTTATCCACATTTCTCAAAAGCTTTCGATCTCCAGGAGAAAAGAAACAGCTTAAGTGTGATATGAGATGGTTAGCATGTTTTTGTCTTTGTCACACAAAAAACCAATGTCTGTCAGCTTTTCACCTATGGGCTGTTTGCTTTTCTGCCCTCCTAAAAATTAATGACATTGGACGTGATGACACGTGGAGGTCTGGACAGGTCGCTCCAAACGTCCATCCCCAACTGTGTTTTGTGTTAAAAAAGATGAAAACACAGGATGTCCTCTGGGTCATACGAGATCTCATGTTCAAGAATAAGATTTAAGATTTCCTTACATGGCCTCATGTGTGTGACATTTGGCACAGAACTGATAGGTGATCTCACCATGAATGAAAACAAGCTGTGAACCATTTTTGCTTCCAGCCCCATGCCTTCACCTCTACAGTCAAAGTCTCCCAAAGACCAGATGGCTAACCTAAAACATTTGTTGGATGTCATAAGACTAATAAGGTTCTTCCAGGCAGACAGATGATGGATGGAGCTCTGATTGATATTATTTTCTACAGTTTTTCAAAGACCCAGTCCAATCATCCAATTTTAAATCGTTCCCATTGGTCTTTTAATTGTGATTATGCCGTTTTTAGTCAAAATAATAATTAAAAAAAACCTGTGTTGTTTTCTAGAACATAGTTTTTGCAAGGCGGCAGGAGTTCATTAGAAATTTATTTCTGAGTTGTTGATGGGACTGTTGGTGTGGAGTAAGCTTGTCCCTACCTCCCATCATCCCTCTGTTTACAAGCTCTCCCGCTAGCTTACAGCTCCTCAAAACCCCATCCTATCATAAGCGAGGATTTTCGAAGCTTTCCAGCTGTACAGTTTAGATGCCACCTCAAACAAGGAAAACAAAAACGTACATGGATCTGGTCTTCTACAAGTAGATGCATCAGAATGAAGCAGAGAAGGGAGCTTGTGACCTGACCAGAGCATTTTCTAAATCACAAATACCGTCTTTTTCTTCATTCATTCATTTTCCAATCCGCTTTATCCCTTTCGGGGTCACGGGGTTGCCGGAGCCTAACCCGGCTACTCATGGGCGAAGGCAGGGTACACCCCTGGACTGGTCGCCAGTCTGTCGCAGGGGCCGTCTTTTTCTTACAGCATTTTTTTATCTACTTCTAATTCACAACAATTTAAAACAAGAAATACTCAGAAATGCAATTTTAAGATGAATTCTCTTTATATGTGTCCTCCATCATCATAAAACTGCTTCAAGAACATGTTTAAAACACCAAAAACACGATTTTCATCAGAGTGGGCCTTCAAGTTCTTGTACTAAAGTATGAAGTTGGTCCTCAACAACAGCAAATCTGTAAAATAAATGGATGTTGCAAAAAATTGACTTGTGTTTTGTCAAAACTACAAGTAAGTTTGTGTTTTGTTTTGTTTTTTAAATTTTTAAAACACATTTCTGGGAAATGTAATAACTGAAATGTAATAACTGAAATGTAATAACTGGAAATTCATTTGACACGTGTTGCCCATTTCATTCACTTTATTTGCTATGAATGAGAAAGGATCAAATAGAAGAGAACACTTTAAATAAAAACAGAGAGCACCACTTTGAAAACATTGGCATGTTTATTATGATTCTTCAATTTCAAATGTCAGATAATTAAAAGTAGCTATACACCATAAAAAACAAGATAAAAAAACATTGTGTTCCCCATTTAAAAAACATGAAATACAGTATTTTTTTTCAAGAATAAAGGCACATGTTGCTCCCTCACAGACCCAACTGTATTTACACAAATGTGTTATTTTATTTAACTTTTTTTTTGCATTTTTTTAATAGGACACTCACTTGTGTGTGCTGGTACAATCACTCACAAAAGTGGACACAAGCAGCAAACCTCACATTTATCTGGGTATCCATTTATGCCCAAAACACTTTTTGGGATTAAAAAAAAAACCATCCTCCCTTTTTATGACAATTAAAACCAAAATATAAAGTAAGTTAGAAAAAAATAACACAAATTAGGCAAAAAGAGAAACCAAATATGGCAATCAGGCACAACTTTTTCTACATACAAGTCATACCAAGTAAAATCACATAAGAAATGTCAGCATATTTATATTTTCATCTAACCACTGCTGTTTTTGGTTTTAAAGGAAGAAAAATATGATCTATATGTAAAATAGAAATAGATTGAAAAACACAAATTTGTTTCACGAGGATTACTATTTAAATGATATGGATTGCTATTTGTATGTTGAGTTATTAAAAGCTTTGTTTTCATTGTTATGATGCACATCACTGATGCATAAAAGCTTAAAATAATGATTAGAAAGGTGTTTGTTTTACTGTATAATTAAGCAATAAAGAAGTGTGGTTGCCAAGAAAAGAAAGCGTGTTTCCATTTGTTTTCTTAAGAACTTTAAATGACATGGACAGTTAATAATAAGAATATTTAACAACTATAAATAGTCATTTTGCAACACAAAAACATGAATGTTTCTCTTCAGATTTTAAGTTTACATTGGTGCCAGTCTCAGATTTTGAAAAAAAAATCCACCATTTTCCTCCCATTTAGCCAACTCCACGCCATGCCTCTCCTCGCCTCAACCCCTCTTCCTCCCTACAGTGATTGTTTCTCAGGCTGTGCTAACAGGAAGTGAACACAATGTGCTGGGTAATGGCAGAGATAATGGACAGGAAGGGGAGGGCACAGTCCCAGATGGACGGGAAGTTCAGTGCACTGTTTAGTTTAGCTGATTAAAGGACAAAGAAGTAACGTGAGGCAGACCAGGAGGCTGAGAGTGAGGTGCAGGAATGTGAATCCTCTGTTTATCAAATTACGTTTTTAGCTTGGTTTTTAGGGAAACGAGTCCCATCCAGACCTGTGTGCCCCCGGAACACACTGAACCTTAGTGAGTTTCAAATTTTCATTCATATGAGAGCAAAACACGCAATCAGTGACCTTTTATCGTTGATTAAAGATATAGCAAGACCATACATACAAAGGTCCACAGTTTTTTTTAAACACCAGCGAACGGTAAGTCAGAGAACATCTGATCCTGATAACTCAAAACACATGGAGGACAACCCAAACAAACAAGGAGGGGTGTTTGACCTCTGTGTTCAATCAAACCTGCTTTGTTTTCTCTAAAAAGCTGAACAGATTTCTGATTGTTGTTCTCTTTCAGACAGACTGAATGGTTGCGTTGGGATTTGAGACAACTGTCAGCATGAGCTGTTGGGAGTTTCCCCACCGAAAGCTGAGGTGGAACAGACAAAAACAAAACTTGAAAAGAGAAAAGCTTAAAAAGAAACAATTTACTTTACACAGTAACTAATGTGTATATAGAAGGACCATTCCTGTTTTAGTTTGATTGAAACGATTACTGGCAGAATTTTAACACATTTCATAAAATTGATGTGTTAGGACAAATAATTATTGTGAAATAATAAGAGAAATGCTCCGCTGGCTCCAAACAAGTTTTTTTTTTTTTTTTTTACATTAACAATGTTCTGTGAATTTAGAGCCTCACACGTTCTCCATAAGGGTTCCGATTTTAAAACAGCTTAGACCAGGGATAGGTAACTCCAGGCCTTGAGGGCCGTAGTGTCTGCATGATTTTCAGATATCCAAACCCTACTCATGACTGATTACCTGGTTCAGGTGTGTCCATCCAATTAGAACATGTCAGAGCAGATGCATGGTATGTTGGAAAACATGCAAGAATGCAGCCCTCGAGGCCTGAATTTGCCTATCCCTGGATTAGAAGATACTCAGGATTTAATTAGTACCAGAACCCCTATGCTTGTTTTAGCCCGAGCTTCCCAGTTTTTCACATTTAAAGACCATGTCACACTACTACTAGGTATGATTTGAGCTTATTACACAAATGACAATTGGTCAGACAAGAATCTACGTGGGAAAAATTGTGGTCTTTTACGTGAAACTTTTTGCAGCTGTATCCCAAATGAACCACGTTAAAACACCAGAAGAAGTATGCATAAACCACGCAAAGAACAAGTAAACCCACGCTTCATTGAATTTCTTCACTTTGACATTCAGAGCAGCGGGCAGAGAAAATTTTGCATCAGCACCATGGTCAGCACCTGCAGTGGACCCTCACAATGTTTTGTTTTAATTAAACAGTGGGACTGGTCCGCAGCAGTTCTAAGTCAGCTGCTAGGCGCCAACCGAGGCAGCCTGATGGGGCGGCGACCCCGCCAAGACTGAAGACCTCCGGCGGAAACCGCAGCTGGGGAGATCCCAGAAAAGGGGCGCTGCCAGAGTCGAGTCTGCACCCACCATACCCTCCCACGACCCGCCTTCTGGTACAGACTGTTGGAGGTGTAAAAGATTGACCGATTTATATCCCTAGGATACAATACACAATGTTTGCATAAACCATGCGTGAATATTGCGCTGTTCACATGCAATTTATCAGTGATTTGTGTGTCAGTTATATAATTTTAATGGTATATGTGCGCCATACGCAATATAAAAGTTATACATCGATGGTACACACATGAAAAGTCTGTTAGATATACGTTGAACAGTTGTGGACAGCCACAAATTTGTGTATGCATCTGGCAAAAATCGTGCATAATTATGCAAGATTTACATAATAATTATTAAACTACGTAAAATATGCATAAACTGAATAATTCTCAGCCGACCACAAACTTTGAACAACTCAAAAGTGAATTCACGTAATGACTCGTCGGCCGAGACCCTCGACGGACATTTGCTCACATTGAGGAATGACAAATGCAAGAAACACTCATGAATGACATATATCACACATGTATCATGAAAGACTGAAATTACATATGAGGACAATGAGCAACTTGTACGTAGTAGCAGTGTGACACGGCCTTAAGGTTAGGAGTGCATAGGATATCTATACTAACAAGATAGATGTAGTTCTAAAGTTGAATTTAAACATTAAATCAGAATACTTGCAAAGTCTGGAAAAAAGAACAGAAAAGCAAATCAAACTGTCTAAACTAGTACATTACATTTTTCTGTGAAGAATTTCAAAAATTAATACAGTAGTGACTAACTTATGAAAGCAAAGTTTTTGAGGACAGTTCTCAAATGTGAACTTGGGTTAATTTGTTGGGACAACTGAACTCTGATCTAATTCGTGTCTCACATTGATGTTTGTCTTCGATAAAACATTTGCAACGCTGGCAGTTGTTGCTTTAGAATGAAAACTGGATGAAAAAAAATGTAATTTCAGTTCTCACTTGACAAGTTTCTGATCAGAAATTCTCTAACCCAACAGAAGCCAGAGAGGATGAGAGGTTAAACCTATCCAAGCCCCATGAGAGTCTCTGCAGCAACTCAACAAGTCTGAGCTTCCTGATTTTTGTGAATTACTTTTGTTTGAATGGGCCTCGCAGGACACAGCTTTCAACACAGCAATAATGGTCGTGACAGTTTCTGTCAAATAAAACCTCGGAGCAAACTGTAATTCTTTTGGAGCAGCATAGGAGCCGTTTCCTCCTGTCCATTGTTTGTTCTTGCTGTCAGAACGGAAGACGACTCAAAATGGACAAAACCACACATTGTTTGACTGCATTCAGGATAACATTGATAGCGGTCCCTGTAACACATTTTTTTTCTTTTAATTCATTTTAAACTCATAACTATTTGCTAGCATCACAAAACATTTTACTGGATGATTGCCCAATATCCAGCTGTTGGATTTCCTGAGCTTAAAATACCCTAAGATTGTTTATTAGTGGCGTTCCTTCATAGTGTTCCTTAGTAGTGTTTTAGAATTCAATATACATTAAAACCTTCAAAGCTTTGGGTCATGAAGCTGCCCAGACTTTTACCAAACCTAAAAATCTTGAAAATCTGGACCTTTCTCAATGAAAAGCAAACACATCAAAGTCAGAACAGATCACAAGACTCCGTATGAAAAATATTCAAGTTCCAGAAATATTCAAACAATCAAAAGCAAAACCCAAACTTTGATTGTCTTCGTTTTACCAATGAAATTAGTGTCTGGTTGTGTTAACTACTGACAAAGTAAGACGCATTACAAAAAAACTTCCCTTCATTTTGGTGATGTAAAAACATAAACGCAGAAAAAGCACAAATAACAGGGTACGCCGCTGGCCAGCAGCCTTCTGATTCTTCTGTCATAAGGTCAAAGAAAAGTTTTCTTGCTGCAAAACCTGTGCGATGTTGGCAGAATTGATTGTCCCCTGTGAAGTTTTTTCATTTCCTATTGTTCTTCGGAAAACATATAATGTAAACAAATAAAATCCTTGATTTGATTGTTAAAGTTCATCCGTGATTAGGATTTTGATTAAACGCTTGTTTGCTGAGAAGAAACCAGAGTCACAACATGTTGATGGATTCACTTAGTTACAGGTGAGTACTGAAGTAGAAGAAGTCTCTAGAGAACATTAATGTGAATATATATAAATGAATTTGTATATTTCCCACCTGATGTTGGTCAATGTGTGGATATTTTTTTATGGCTCTTTTCAATCGTGTTTTGGTGCTCCATCAGTACTGATGGTAGTAGTCGGCGCTGTCTACTCCGTACAGCTCAGCCAATGCCTTGAACCTTGGACCCCAGTCATTAAGGAAGTCATAATCCAAGTTTGAGCCGGACGAAGAGCTTTCCAGAGAGCTAAGACTTCCGGCTAAAGACTCTGGTCCCTCGTAGCCGTAGATGTGGAGAGTGTCGTACGGGAATCCGTCTCTGTCGTGATCGGCTTCGTCTTTCTTCACCTCGATCATGGCTGCCATGTCGCCCTTACATGCAGCGGGTTGGGAGTTATGGTGGGGTTTTTGGACCATGGCGTACAGAGAGGGGTGAGCGTGGTGGTCAGAGTGACGCAGCAGTGAGCCATCCTGACAGGCAGACGACAGGATCGAGACATCGTAGCTGAAAGAGAGGTGAGCAAAGTCCTTAAAATTATGGAACCAAAAAGTCTACTTCATACATCAGAGAGCATTTCTATGTCTACATCTATATGTGAAGGGAACTGAGCACATTGTAAAACCTACTGTAAAAAGTGGGTTGAGAAAACAAGTAAAGGGATATTTTTTTTAAATTAAGAAAAAAATGGAAAACTTTGCCAGGAAAGTTTTTACTGAATAAAAGCACAATTTTTAATATATCGTAATTTCCGCACAATAATGTGCACTTGAAAGTCTTCATTTATTTCAAAAACCGCCAATGTGCCATATATTCCAGAGTGCCTTATATATGAATTAATCCTGGTTGTGCTTCCTGATGTTGAAGTAATTTTGAGGAGTCCATGGCAAAATGTCAGTCTGTCTTTATAAGATGCAAATAAGTTTATGTGTTATTGTGACTAGGCTAATGTAGCTAACGTTTAGCTGTGTCTACTTTCATTTTTGTTGCTAACGAGGCAAGGAGCTAGCATAGTCACAAAAGCGTTTCTTTTAGCTGCATGAGTCTGTTTTTTGTGTTGCAAACAAGGTTAAGAGTCACAGGTATTGTGAATACGCTAACGTGGCTAGCATGTAGCAGTGTCAAACTGTGTTTATTTTACCTGTGACTAACGAGGCTGTGAGTTAGCGTAGTCACAGTTAGGTTTGTTTCAGCTGGATCAGTCAGTTTTTTAAGTGTTGCAAGCAAGAGTGTTAGTTAGAGGTATTGTGAATACGCTAACATGGCTAACATGTAGTGTGTCACAAACAAGAATTACAGTTACTGTGAACGTAGTTAATAAAGTCTGACTGATGGACTTATCTCTGACTCTTTTGTCTCATAAATGTATATTTATTATAACAGAAATTCAAAAATAGACCATTTATTAACAATGGCCCTTACAATCCAGTGCTTCCTTTTGTGTGGGAAATACAGTAAATTCAATGGTGTTTGCTCTGTTTGAATTCTTAATGTGTCATAAACTCTAAAACCATTTCAAGTAGAAAATACTACTTTGGTCAGAATAGTACTAGGTAAATTGTACCCATTGGTGTCCATCTCTCCTCCTCCTTCCTCGTCGTACGTAACCAACTGCTCGTGAATCTCGCCGCTGTTCTTCATGCTGGCCAGAGAATCCTTCTGGTAGCGTTTCCTCACCGCAAACAGGATCACTATGACTAAAAGGCGAACAGCAGAGCCAAGGTGAAAATTCTGATTTTGAATGACATGTCATGGTCCCCAAAAACATCGTAACACAATTTTCCTCGTTATCATGGCATGCTCACTAAAAATCACAAATCAAATCACCATATTTCAATAATCCCGAGGGACATTCATTGTTGTTTTTCAATGAATTTGCATTAAAATGTATTTTATGTTTTACCTCCTAAAGAAAAGTGCTCGTATTGATAAAATTAGTCAGTCACTCTACTACTGAGTTACCCTTTTGAACTTGAGTCTAAAATATAAAAAGATTAAACAATGCTGATTGAAGAACCCCCTCAATTGGAAAGGTCAGTCATCTGACCTCAGGAAAACCTCCCTAGTGTGTTTTTGGATAGAAACTTTCAGTAGACATTAAGGTGTTAAAGGGCTGAAGGCTGAAATAAGAAAGTTTCCAAATGGAAGTAATCAAAATGCCAGTTATGATACAAAGAAAAATCGATTTTTGTTACATGGATGTGTCAATGTTTTGGTGAAGCTCACTCACCTTTGATCATTTTAGTGTTTCGTTATTATTTATGTTTATCATTTGTAGAAAGAGATCAGAAAAAAATGCTTGTGCACACTGATAAATAGGAAGGAATTATGTGAGAAAAAGCAAAATTTTATTTTCTTAAAAAAAAATCTTTAAAAAAATTAACTAGTGTTTTTAAAGTCTCACTTCAATCATCTTTTGCTGTGTCATAAAAATGTCCCAGTGGTCTTTTTATTATGATTACGCTGTATTTTAGGCAACATTTTTTAAAAATGTCCTCATTTCCTAGGTCATCATTTCTGCAGAGCGGCAGTAGTTCATTAAAAATTCACTTCTGAGTTGTAGGCGTTACCATTGGCACAGAAAGAAGCCTTTGCTGATATCCCATGATCCCTTTGTTTATACTCTTTCCTGCTATTTTACAGCCCTTTACAACCCCAAGCTAACATCACTGTAGCAAAAAAAAAAAAAAAATTAAAAGCATTTTTAAAAAGCATTTTTTTCTGCTCTTGATTTATCACAAACTGAATAAAGAAATACTCAGAAACAAAGTGTTAATCTTAATTCTTTATTTATGTCCTACATCATGAGAAAATGCTACAAGAACATGTTAAAAACATCTAAGACCCCATTTTCATGGAAGTGGGTCTGTAAGGGAAAATCACACTTGTTTTGTTTTTTCATGTGAGAAAGAGAAACGACTTTCGCTAAATATTTTAAATCAAATTAATGTTTTATTCAGCTCTGTTTTATTTTAAATTAGGATCTTTTACAGTTTACTTAAAGGGGTTTAATTTTTCAGTTAATTCTGACTTGCGAATGAGTTCTCTTAGATTTTCTTAAGAACTGATTTTTAATCAAAGGTTTTTGCTCTGGCATTAATCAGTGGCATTCCTTTCCACTGTCTGTATCTTTTGGGTTTTGTGACGTCTCCTCTTTATAGGAGTGAACTCTTCTGCAAATTTCTCTCTGGTTGCATCAAACATTTATGTAATTTCCACATTGGATCATTTTAATACTTTCCAAACCCCAGTTTCCATTCTCATAGGATGGTTTACCACTGTCTTTTATGGTTTGAATAATATGTTGAACAGAAAACCAAGCAGATGAACTTGGAAAATCTCTGCTCTGTGAGAACAAGAAGAAAATTCATAAAAAAGACAATCTATGTTTCTGCAATCATGGCAGCTTGTAATGACCTTTCTCAGCCGGGGTTGAGAAGAAACAGGAAGAAACACTTGGTAAACAAAAGCTAGGAAGTTGAAATAAACAGAGGAAAACAAGGTGACCAAAAAAACACAAGAACTGCACCGAGCCAATCCAGGACAAACAGCAGACAAACAGAGAAAAGAAGTCAGCAGAGGTCAAAGGAGAAGAAGGAAGTGTGAGAATAAAGACTAAGAAGAAACAATAAGAGACTTCACAGACAAAGCTATTTAACACAAAGGGAGTCAATCTGACTTTGTTTGAGATGAAGGGAAAATGTTTGGCAAAAGCCTTTCAAACAGGGATACAACTTACATCTCATTTATAATTGAAGCAAAAATCTAAATTAAACCCGGACAATGTTTCCATCAGATCACAGTGGATTCATAAATAGTCTTTGCAAATTGTTGATTTTTATTCGGTTTTTACCTCAGCACATTTGGCATTAAAAAACTTTTATAAAGTTGTGAGCATCTGTCCAAAGTGCATCTAAATCCAGGACAGTGGATGGTCCTAGGGAGATGCCATCATTGGTTAGGGCCATGTAAAGTCTTTTTTTAAGCTTCATGGTCAATGGCATTGTGGGAAATCCATCTGTCAATTGTTAGAATACAACTACTGAACTGTTTTGTGCTCACGTTAGGTCATGTCGTTCAAATGACCACACTCAATTTTCTTAGAGCCACATCCTCGGACATGCACCCTCACAGAGAGACAGCTTAGAGACTCCAGTCAGTCTATAAAGCATGTTTTTGGACCGTGGGAGGAAGCCAGAGTGTCTGGGGAAAAACCCACTCATGCACGAGTAGAACATGCAAACTCCACACAGAAAAATGGTGAAGATAGGATTTAAACCAGGACCTTACTGTGAGGCAACTGCATTACACCACTGTGCAGCCCAGACGTAAAATCTGGAAAAGTGATAAGTTGATAAGGATTTTTGGAAGGATGATGTGAAAATACCATTTTCTTTTTGGGTGGAATTATTTCTAACATTTAGAAATTATGGAAAACATATGGAATTATGTTTTCATTTACAAGAATATTTAGTTTTTTGTAGATTTTACAGCACCAACAAGTCTTTTGACGTGCACACAGTAAAGTTTAGAGTTACCACTTTTTGCCAAAACTCCGAATTGCTTGCTTTTGGTTATTCACTCAGAGGACTGAAGCAGTAAGTGGATCAGATCTTCTACCATCAGACTTTTATGTAACAGAAAAAAAGATGAAGCAAAGCGTTGTGACATTCAGCTTTCAAAAGCTTGTATCAGATCATCTGTGACATGGCCGTTTGCGCTTACGTATTTCAGGGTTTTTTCTAACACTGCTTCAAATGTCTTTCAAAGTTTTTTCAGTTGCCCTACCCATGTAAATATATATATATATATATATATATATATATATATATATAAAGATGTAATTTAATTTGGGTGGGATTATTTACTAGCTTCTTCCCATTCACTTTCAGACAACAAATCAAACTCTACTTGACTTTAATGAAAATCATTATGTTAAACGGATCTTATGTGACGTATGAGGACTGTACTGTAAAACGCCCCTTCATGAGTAATTACACTGTCAAGAAAATGGCATCATCTTTGTTATTGTTTTCTTTATTATCTAATCAATGAATGACTTTATATCTGCATAAGGTTTGATATATCTGTGTTGCAATTTTTTTGTTGCAGTATTTATGTGTTTGTATTTGTATGATTTAAAAAATACATAAATCAAATCAGGTTTTCAACAACAATTTTCATGACAAAGTCAAACAAAAAGTCTTGATTTTTCTTTGAGTCCTTGAAGGTACAATTGATCCAACATCTTAAGTTTTATTACCTTTGGTCAAAGATGTATTCTATTATTGTTATTCTTTTTTCCAGATTTTTTACTCCCAGTTAGTTTTCTGTATTTTATCATTTATACGTCTCTAAATTTTTTCTTTATTTATTTTGCTTATTTCTTTTTTAACTTTATCTTTTTATCTCTTCAAGATGTAGAACTTGTTAGTTCCAGTTTTGATCATTTGCTCTCCTCTCTGTCTTTAGTTGTGTCACCATTTTATTCCATTAGTGGCCCAACCTGCATCACTAACCTAACAGGGTTTAAATTTTTGATCACACTATGCCATGTGAGCTATTGACATCTCTGTCTGTTCTTGTGGTGGTTGAGCATTTCGCCACCTTTTTCTAAGTTTACTTAAAACATGCCCTGTGTTGACTAAAGTCATTAAACTAATTCGATATTGTAAAGTTGTTTAAGAGAAGACGCTCAGCCTATTTATTTATTTTTGCTCATGTCCAGCTTTTTGGTCAAACCAAATGAAAGGAAAGGGTTAGGAAGGAAGGAAAAATTATTGGAAAAAGAACGAAAGAGACTATAGCAAGTGCTTATTGGAAGACGAGTAGAAGGCGAAGAAGAAAGAGGGAGGAAATCAGGACAGATGAGGTGAGGGAGGATCCATGTGAGTCCAGATTAGGCCCGGGGCTCGGGCTCTTGCTCGTCTCAGTGGACGCCCAGCATTAGCCATGCTTTTTAGCTGATCTGGAATGGGACTAATTTAAGTTTTCATGGGAAACTAACAGATTAATTTTTTACAACACATGCTCTGCAGTTTAATAAGCTCTGGAGATATCAAACTTAAAGGAAGAGAAGAAAAAAACACAAGAAAAGGAAAGTTCTTTCTTTGTTAAAGACCATTGAGAACATTTCTTTTTTTCAAGCCAAACCTGACTTCATGTGAGAAAATGTGCCAGAGAATGAAAAGCTAAATCGCTTTGGGCTCTGACTGATAATGACAAGTGCATTAAATAGTTAATCTAGCCTGCTTTGGGGTGTTTGATAAAGACAGAGGGAGATAGAGGATGAGATGGAGAGACCCTGAGGGGAAAAAGAAGAAGGAAAAGAAAAAGGAACGAAGGGAAATGAAAGGCCAAAGACGCGATAGTGAAGGAAAGTATTAAGAGTTGATAGGTTGAGTGTTTGCTGGTGTTTGATAAGCAGACGACATTTAAAAATCCGATAAACTCCTCATTACCACTGCTATTCAGCTGCTGCTTTCCCACAATTCTCCGCTTTAGCTTGTCTCCTTTTTAACCTCTTTCACTCTGTTTGTCACTCTGCCTTCACGCCTCTCCACTTCCTGTTTCTGCGCCGAGACACATCTATTTTTCCATGTCCCTCCTTCCATCTGCAGCCCTTCTCATCCCGGATCCCTCTTGTTTTGCCAACTTTCTCTGGTGTTGCTCTGATCTAACATGACAAGTGTCTCTTTAAAAAAAATGAGAAAAAGGAGAAGAGGGTGAAGGTATCAAAGAGAATATTGAGCTCACAACCACAGGCATCATTTCCACATCCGCCACTGCATTATTCATAAAACCAACAACACCAGTTCCCCGCAAAACATAAATTTGATTCACAGCAAAGCCTGCATTTTACAGGATGTTTGCACCTCTGATGCCACTTTATAAAGACCGCCTTTGACAAAAACTACTCATTAAGAGTTGTTTGAGCAAAATCAGGCATCAGTGACCAAGCTCTGTGAAGACCACCAACTGCATCCTAAAGGGGAGACAACTTGACTCTTGTTCACAGAGGACACAGAAAAAAACAGGCGCGCCTAATTTGCAGAATCTGGTAGCTCAATCCTGGAAAAGGTACCGAAAGGAAAAGGTTGTAGAAGCAGAAACAAATGTGCAGAAAGAGAAAGGTACAAGTTAATTAATTATATTTTCATCTGCAATACAACAAGTTAGCAGCTTCACTCTCCAGCTTTTACATTTTATGAGTGATCAATCAAAAGGTATGGGGCAACAATGTGGGTGGAGTCACATCATCACATCACGATTCTAAGATCCAAGACCCACTCCCATAAAAATCGTGTTTTTGATCATGAAGGACATATATAAAGAAAATTAAGCTTAAAATGTCATTTCTGAATATTTCTTAATTCACATTTTTGTGAATCAGGAGCAGTTGAAAATTGCTGTTTGAAAAAGAGCCTGTTTGTTATGTAGAATATACCCTGCTCTGAGCTCTTAGCAACAAGGAGGGGAAGAGGAGTGGGGTTGATCTGCACCAAAGGTCCGGCAAAAAACTCAGATGCAAATTTCTGATGAACTCCTGCTGGGTTTTTTGATCATGGCAAAAACCTGCATGATCAGAGTGGGACTTTAGAAAGTTACGGTTGTTTGTAAAAGTAAGGCCTAAAAATCTTCTGACATGGTCAAATCTACTTCAGTTAAAGTAAAATAAACAAATAAGAATTTTTGATTTTTTTCAGCCTTTTTTTTCAAACTGGGAAGTTTCCATTGAAATCTAGGAAAAAAGTTTAATAATCTAATAAACTTTTATGTATATTTCTTTAAATTATAAGCATGGATTTCAAAAGCCTAAATAGTTTGTTCTGATAGAATAAATCAGAATCTCAAGCTACAAGAATTTTGTTTCTAACAATGGAGCTAGATTTTTATGAAACTTCCACCTCTTAACCATTTTTAGATAAAACATAAAATACTGAATGAGTCAGTGATCAAGGCAATCAACTCATTTGTAAATGACATCATCAAAACTCCTTCAGTATAATATTCATGTCAAACATGAAGGAAAGGTGCAAGCCCCAAACCACTGAGATCCTGTTTGTTCACAGGGAATTCTATGAGAAGCTCTGTCACACATTCATGTTCACACGAGCAGCAGAATATTCTGGAAATCTCACTTCTTTAAACATCTTCTCTTAGCATTGTTTTTGTACTGTGACATGCTTTCAGAAAATTGCCAGGTTTTTTTAGTAACTCTGTTTTACGTCAACAATGACTATTCCCACTATAAAGGAATAATGGAGGAACAAGAGGTAGAAAAAGTGACAACAAGGTGCCTTACCCAGGATGGTGATGATGCAGAGCAGTATGGCTATAAGAGCATGAAAACTGACTCCCATCCTGCGAGCTCCTGGTTTACAGTACTTGGAAATCCTCCCAGCATCACAGCGGCAAGACTAGAGCAGATCAAAATTAGAAACATAAGTCAAACCTGAAAGACAAAACCTTTATTAGCTACAAGAGCCGGTCACAAACCAAACATGCACACCTTGATGGCCAGTTTGGTGACGCTGGTCTTGATGGGCTGTCCTCCATCACTGATGCGCACATCCACGCTGTATTCTTTGGGGTCATCCACACTGAAGGGTCCCTGTTTTACCAGGATGACTGCTGAGCTGTCTGCACAAACACAAACATGTTCGTATTCTTCTATTGTCCGTTTACCAGGATGAATCTGCTCGTGTGTTTTCTAAAGGAGCATTCAGGATTTGAGATATTCAGTTTGATGCTTAACGTACTGCTCAGATTCATGCTCTTATTCTTTGCTGCACAACAGAATTGGCTTACTTGACACAATCTGGTTAAGTGAAAAGCCGTAAAGCAATGCGTGGAAGAGTAAAGCAACATTTCTCCTACAAGCAGCAGCAACAATAGAATCATTAGAGGAATTCCTGGCAGGCAGAAGTTTCCTGCTGAGACGCTGGGGGGGACGGAGCCTGCAGAATTCCACGAGTGGAGGAATTTCAGTGAACACAATGGCAGGAAAGGCCCCTCACACAAAGAAACTGGAGATTGAGTTTGAAGAAAAACAGCTGGAGAGCTGCTGACATTTGGACCTTCGACTGGTTTTGGACAACAGAGGTCAGATTTCAGAAGCGCTCAAATCGGCCATCATTGGTGAGACCTCAGGATGCACAAGATTACCGCACTAATTACCAGCTGTGGAGCAGAGGAAGAGCGGTCGACTTCTGATTGGAATATCACAAGTTTGGTTTCTGCCCTGCCAGACCATGTGTTGAAGTGTCCTTGAGCAAGACTGAACCCCACATTGCTCCTGGTGGTTATAGGTTGTCACTAGTGTTCGGCATCGGAGCCGCCATCAGTGTGTGAATGTGTGTGTGAATGGGACTGTGACTGTACAGCGCTTTAAGCTTTCAAAGTAGGTAGTAAAGTGCTTAATAAGTCATTTACCATGAAGATATTGTCAGCATTGGCTTTAGAATGAAACTCTTTTAAAAATATAAAACCCTTGCAGGACAGCTCAGCACTGGAGCAGACTCCAGACAAGATCTTTCAAAAATTCAACTGCAAGTTAACTGAGACAAGCAGGAGAGCGAAACAAAAACTGCTTTCAATGTTAGCTGAGGGTGAGTTAACGCAATAACCCGCACACTCTTTGAACTACTGTAACTCTTCAACAGTTCATGTGATCATCGATAATCAACTGATTCTGATGCAGAGAATAGCGGGTTACATAACTGTTCTGCACCCATATGCAATATTACTACTATAGAGTATCGCATGATGGCGCAAATCCCCTTTTCTCCACGCCAAAATCAGCTGATTTATCTTGATTACAGGAACTCTTCACTACTGTAAAGTGAGGCATGTCAGCGCAAGGTCGCTTTTCCCTGCTTCCGAATTAGCTGGAATTTGGTTAATTGCATAAACTGTGGGTTGAGGAGTTCCAAACACTGGAGCTAAAGCTCTGGTGTTAAAGGGTTAACGAGTCATAGCAGCAATAGGCATCATGTCCTACACAGATTCTGTGCAGAGCTAATAGCTACCAGGAAACTCCAGCATACTTCAAGTAAAATGACCCAGAACTGCAGAAAAGCCCCTCATCTGCTTTTTGAAGTCCCTATTGTTCGTCACACAGCTGGCAGTGTGAAATTTGTTCTCTGCGTTTGACTAAACCTCTGGTGGAGCGGTGAGCTGCAAATACAGCTGCGCTGGAGACCTGTTTGGGGATTTAACCCCCAGTCCAACCCTGCATGCTGAGTATGAAACAGGCAGAATTTTAGAGTCTGTGGTAAGACTCTGCTGTGCATTTGAACTCACGACCCACCAGTCTGAGGGTAGACACTATACCACGAGGTCACTGATGATAGTTTTGTATCAAACCTCTCATTCCCAGCAAACTTCTTAGTCCTCAGACAGCGATGTTTCCAACGGTCTCTTAGTAAAACATCCAGAATTGTATCAACAGACATAAATCTACAAAAGACCTGAGGAACCTGAAAGCTGGAAGAAAGTATCATTAGGAAGAGAGCAGCAGAACGCAGCGGTCAGCCTACAGTCTTTCAATTCCACATGTGATGGAAAGATGAGAACAGTTGTGGCAGCAAGCCTCTGAATAAAAGATAAAAACACATCTGTCTGCTATTCATGCCATCACTCTCCTTTGTCCCATTTCCTGCCCTTCCTTTGTTTCATTTTGTTTTGTCCAGCCTGTCTGCTTGAATGTCAGACTTTTTGTTGCAATCCTTCAGTGTTGTATTTTACATGTTAAAGTCCCACTCCAACAATATTTTTATCTACTGTAAAATCGTTCTCAGTGCTCTTTTAATCATGATTGTGCCGGTTTTTTTTTTAACCAAAATCAAAAAGCCTGTGTCATTTTTAAGACATACTTTCTGCAGAGCAGCAGGAGCTCATTTGAAATTTGCTTTGTTTCCAGCATGCCTTTGTTTCCGCACAAGCACCTCGTAAGCTCAGAGCTATGCAGCCGCATACTTTGGAGCCAGACGACAGTTCAGACGGGGAAAATAAAGACGTTAATGGATCTATTTGCCTCCAGGCGGAGGATTTAGAATTGAAACTATGAAGGCAGACTTTGGCCTGCCCATGGCAGTGACTGCGTCACAAACCTGAGCTTTTTCAAACATCCAGTTTTTATCTGCTCCTGATCCATCACAATTTCAATAAAGAAATAGTTAGAAACACAGTTTTGATTGTTAGATAATGTCCTATGTGTCCTCCATTATGAGCAAAAATGCTACAAGAACATGTCGTTGGAGTGGGTCTTTACATTTACAAGAGGGATTAACACTGACGTTCTGCACTCACAACCACCTCTTCTTTCTTTGTTCATCACTTCATTTTCAGCTTCTGATGGCGTCGTTTCTTCCGACCTTTCTGTCTTCTTTATGAGGATTTGTTCTTAAATACCACTGTCTTCTTTCTTTGTCTCTGTTTTATTTTTCCTCCACTTTTTTTTCTTGTCATCTCTATTGGCCCAGGCTTTCATCTTTTATCCTCTGTCTTGTTTTGAATTTTTTATTTAGGCAATTGTTCCCTGAACCTTTTTCCCCCACACTCAGAATCCCACTCATTCTCTTTCCTTCCTGTTTGTGTTCTTTATCCCTTTTCTCTCCGTGCCTCTTCTCCACATTTAACGGTGTCACTTTAATATCACCCTTCTCCCTCAATCCAGATTTCCCACTCCTGACTCCTTTCATCTCCTCTTCCACCTTTACCTCATCTTTTTCCTTTTCCGTTAGCTCAGTGTATCATTCCCTGTGGGTGTAAGCAAAGCAGACGTTTATGAGGGAGCACATACTTTTTTATTTTTTCCGTTTATCTTCCTTTCAGTGTATTAAATACCACAACTTTAACTAAATCTTTCTTTTATCACTGACTTTGTACTTTTCAGATGTATAAAATTTGAGTCCAACAGCTGGTGGCATCACTAAATCTGAGGGTTGTGAAGTCTGTAAGTATGTAACCATCATCAGTGTTCCAACTAAAATTCTGGTGTTTTTTGTCTAACCTTGCCCACGTTTCAAAACATTTCCATCATTTGATGCTATCAGATGAAGCTCAGTGAGACATGGGAGTCTCAGATCTCCGAACATGCTTTGATCTTCACCGCTCCGGGGTGGATAAGTGAACTTTTTCACAATTTGGATTTATTTTGTGCTCAACTTAACCGTCTTTTTTTTTCTTTTTCATTTTTTTTCTTGATTGGATTCTTTTTTTAAAAACCTTTAATTTCAGTAGATTATTTTCAAAAAAGATCAAAAGGAAGTTTTTATATGTTATAGTGTAAAGATGGATCATCTTACAGTAATATACAACCTGACAATAAATATCTACCAGTGTCTGCAAATTCAGTTCGCAATTTTAGGTAAAAAAACGTTTATAATAATTAGGAAAAAAAGAGTAATTTAAGCATTTCTAATTAAGCTTAAAAATTTTGCTTTTTTGTGTTTTTGATGTTTTTAATTATTTAATTATTTAATTATAGTGGCATTTTTCTTATTTATACATATATATATATATATATGTATATATATATGCACTGCTCCGCTCTTATTCATCCACTTGCAGACAAACAGATCCAAGCACATCTTCATTTTCCTCGTCTGAGCTGGAATCTCGATCAAAACGTCATCTCTGGATAGCTCCAATATTACACGCCATTTTTGTTGCACCAGTAATATTGGGTTGGGGTTGTGAGGGGCTGAAAACTATCGGGAGAGTGTGTTAACAGAAGGGTAATCTGAAATGAGAGCAGGCTTACTCCACGCCAACAGTCCCGCACATAACTCAGAGATACATTTCTAATGAACTACTGCCACTCTACAGAAACTATGCTGTAGAAATCATTCTGACTAATCATAATTTTAAAATAACACACTGGGAACTCTTTTAGAAGAGATCAAAAGATGGTCGGAGTGGGACTCTATATATTGTATGCACATATCAGATTTTTCCAAGAACAATATGACAGATTCTGTTCAAATGTGGAACTGTGCAGCTTCACATGTCTCAGGGCTGCTTCATTCTCCATTCATATTTGTGTTTGCACCAACAGAGCACAGCAGACTTGACTTTTCATCAGGACACATTTTCCATCCTGAGCTCCCCTGGTTCCTGAATGCATCACCTTTCTAAAGCATTTTGTGCATCAACTAAAACAGCAGCAAAATACTATCAAGATTTTTATTACCATTCAACTGTTTGGCAGATGCTACTGGACAAGATTATTATAGAACTTTTTTGTTTCATAATAGAAATGTTTTACAGATTATCAGTAAATTGCAGATAATCTGAAATCTGAAAGGTATTGACTGGGGTTCATTTATTTACCATTAGGATTTTATAATGACATGGTCTGCCCTGATCTGTCAATCGCAGCACGTTTTGTTGTCAGTGAGGAGAACAGAAAGAGAAGCTTTGTTCACAGCATGAACCTGCAGATTCTTTAATTATCCGTTAATAAGCATGGATGACAGTAACCTAAATGTAATGGAATGAAAGTGCTTGCTGTTCTTTTACATCCTCTGTGAAGCAGCTCTTCTCATGATTATCTGAAGATGAGTGTCCTGCTAGACTTTAGTTCCACGTTGGTTAAACCTGCTCACTGGAACGAGCCTCTGCTCTGTGTTCAGCATCACTTTGAAATGTATCAGTGGGCCACGTTCTGCAGTTCTTTCACTTTCCTCTCAATTCATTGTGCCAGGATTCCTTTGTTCAGTGCTGGGTCCTTGTAAATATTTCCTCTGACTTTCCTCTATAATCCCAGGGAGATGTGTTGTCATTGATCTGAAAACTTAGACAAGAAATGCCCTGAGCAGGAACTTACTGCCAAAGTCTTTGATGGAGAAGTTTGAACTTGGACTGGCTAAGCTGAAAGTGAAAGTAGCTGGCTGGTTGTCTTCGTCTTTAGCTTTCAATGTCCCAATCACCTGAGAAAAGACCAAACAGAAAAATCCAACATCATCCAGAAGTTTTATATGAACAACATTTGTCCCGTTATTTTATATTTGGATTGTGAATTGAGACAAAGTAAAATTCACTATATTAGAAGACAAAAAAGCCTGAAGAGAAAAGAAGATGAATTCCCGTTTTCTATGAAAACAGCATTTACCGTATTGATGCTGTCGTTCTCGCAGACAAAAGCATCGACATCGTCCAGCTCAGGGTCGTGATCATTATAGTCCTGTACGGCTATGTGAACTTTTACCACTGACTCCAAACCTTTAGAAGAGAGTCACAGGAACAATGATAATGATAATTGTGTCTCTTTTCAAGACAAAAACAAAACATGCCTGTGCAGTTGGACTCCAAGTGAAAAGCATGCGGGTGTTGAAGGAGGGTTAGAAGTTGAACTTTGACCCATCAGGGACTAGGATTTGGTCGTGACATATGAGTAATATCTTTTTCAAAACAAAGAAGTGCCAATCGTTTGAAAATTGATCATAGAGGAGAAAATACCGTAATAACTTTGGTTTGTACCAGAACTGAATTTGATTACACAAAGTCTTTCATATATCGGAATAGAGCTGTGAAAGAAAAAGTCTGGAGCGAGATTCAAGAGAGTTACACCATGTCGACAATTCACACCAAGCCTCTTTCAACATTAGGTACAGGCGCTGCAACAAGTCCTGAACACTGTACGCTAAAAATGTGCAAAAATACCAGTTTAGTGCTTTTTTGAAAATGAGTTCTTTCTAAAACCAGGACTTCTTCTTTTACAAAACGTGTATGTTTTTGCGTTTTTTTCAAAAGCTCTCCTAGAATTTATGTTCCGACACACAGCTTAGCTTTGTTTTGAGTCGTGGCATTTAAATGTCGTCTGTGGAACTGATTAAGGTCAAGTGTTTGACAGTCACTTTTTTGGCTCTGAGTGTGTATTTTTCTATTTTTAAAGCTCCTTTTTGAAAATTCATCTTCTCTTTGCTGTCTGTTGCACAGAGATTTCAAAGCTATATTTAGTGAAGTACAAGTAATGTACATTCATGACCTTGTCAGGCTCAGGGGGCCATTGTGCTCCTTAAACATTGTGACGAGCCATAAAAATAGATCTTTGGATTTCATTGGTCTAAAAATACAGAGTATGGCGTGGAAGCAGCAAGTGAACAAAA
Organism: Adrianichthys oophorus; assembly: GCA_036245035.1. NCBI lineage: Eukaryota > Metazoa > Chordata > Actinopteri > Beloniformes > Adrianichthyidae > Adrianichthys > Adrianichthys oophorus. The sequence continues at coordinate 3,795,222 of BSAI01000187.1, read as the reverse complement.
GGACACACTAATGTGATTTTCCTGCTTGTTCTCTCCTTCCCACATGGATCTGCCAGGTGTTCCTGCAGAGTGATAAATGTGTAAAACCATGTTCATTGGTGCTAGAAAGAACACACGGTTTCATTTCTATGGCAAAGTTCTATTGCTTAAAAGGAACAGGATGCATCAGGGAATGCAGCACTCACCGTCTGGCTCCTCCCGCGCTTTAACATAAAACACGTGTGTCGCCTGTAGCTCTCTGTCCAGCTTCCTTACTGTGGACAGCTGACCGTTGATTGGGTGTATGCTGATCGGACAGCCCTCTTCTTCGATGCTGTACCTAAACCGAGACCCCACAAATCAGTGCCAGGCTACAGCACAAACCATTCCCGGTGTGTGTGCAGAACCACACCGTATGCTCTTGTTGGCTCTGTCAGGATCGCTGGCTTTGATTGTCCCTATTTGGTCCACAATGTGTTCTTCCAGCACCTTAAAGGTGTACACGGACTCTGAGAAAACAGGTGGTTCGTCCACATCTGTCACCTCCACCGTTACCTGAAAATTTGACATTATTGTCAAAAAAATGTTGACTTCTTGACCCCAAACAGAAGAGACTAGACACTAGACCTGTTGAGAATGGTAAATGGCATATACTTTTGTAGCGCTTTACGACCTTCCTCAAAGGCCCAAAGTGCTTCAGAGTCACAGTGGCATGTACACACGCATGGCACCGAACACACAACACACACACTGATGGCAACTCTGCTGCCTAACACTGCCTACACCCACCAGGAGCAGTGTGGGGTTTCTCCTAAGGACACTTCGACACATAATGAATGATGTATGTAGATATTTACCTGTGCACTGGTGACTGCAGAGTTCAGATTGTCTGCAGGAAAATCTAGATCTTCCTTCACTTGGACAGTGAAAGTGTAGCTCCTTGTTTTCTCGTAGTCTAAAGCCTAGAGAGAGCACAGAGAGAGTGACACGTCAATGTTGTAAAGTATGAATCCCCTGCTCTCATGTCAGATGGAAGTTACAGTTTTTCACTGCCAGATTTATCCTCACGAGTGTAACTGTCTTCTCTGGGAATGCATTACATTTTCACCTCAAGTTTGTGACAAAAATGCACCACTTATTTCAGTCCTCAGTGACATTCATTTATTCATCGAGGACAAACTGACGATTCTATGTGTGAAAAGGCTGTAAATGTTGTATGACGCTAAACTCAGTTCATCTTCTGGTTACACAGTCCCACAGCAGTGTGGGAAATCACTCCATTGATTTGTTTCCTTTCTGTTCTGCTAAGCTGGGAAAGTGTTTTAGCTAGAGTGTGGGGGGGGGGGGGGGGGGGGG
>BSAI01000187.1:3734990-3793787 GCA_036245035.1 Adrianichthys oophorus | reverse complement strand
AAAGAGCAATTGAGTCAATTTTTTACTGAGCAAAACCCACGTCCCACTTCAGCAGTTATAAAAATGCACTGGTTTTAAAGGCCATTCAGAAATTTAATTTATAAAATGTAGTTTTTAATTATTTAAAATATATGAATTCTAATAATGTTATATTTGTTTCTATATTTCATTATTTTAACTCACTTTTCTTCTAACATCCCTTGTTCTCCTTTTACTATCAATTATAAACAACATTGGTGTAGAATCCAAACTATATAATAAAGAAAAAACTAAATTCTAAAAGTAATTTAACCTTTCACCCATCCTTTTTCTCAGTTACCTGTCATGTTAAAATGTAAAAAACAAAACAAACAAAAATTAATTAATGACAATGAATTAACCAAAACTACAAACCCATTTTTTTTCAAATCGTAAAGCATTTTTTCTAAAGACAACGAGCCACAATAGAATGAGAAAGCAGCCACCCGCAGCTCCGGAGCCTCATGATGCTGATCCCTGAGCTGTCACCGGCAACACTTTCATAACACAAATATTCAGACATACTGAGATTCTTCGACTGCTTACGGGATCAACACTGCTTCTGTTGCGGACAAACACAGCTTTTCACCGTTACGCAACACATTACTAACGTAAACAATTCCACAACAGTGCAAAGCAGCTTTTGAAACCGCAGAATCAGCTGATTTACGTTGATTGCATAAACACCTCTTTACTGTAAAGGATATCAAGTGCAGTCAACTTTAGAATTGACTAGAATTAGGTTAACTTCACATGTAGTTGAAGAGTTACGGTGGTTTAAACAAAGTAAACACTGGAGCTAAAGCTCTGGTATTAAAGGGTTAAACTAGCTCAGACTAGGTAGGACAAAAAGCACAAGAGGACTAACTCGACTTGTGACGATCAGAAGCAGCTCTTTCTGATATACTCAGTTGGCTGCTTTTTATGACACGCAGTGTTTATTTCAGCTCCTGTTTGGGTGGGATTGAAGCTCCACTGCATTTGACTTTAGACATTTAGACAACTGTTGGTTATTATTGTTCAAGACAAAAAAATAGTCTGGCTAAACTTATTGGGGCAAAAGCATTCTGGTTTTCTCAAAATATTTCCCTAAACTTTGATTTTCCTCATGAAAGCATTGTGCATCTGCGTGTAAGTTTTTCAAGATGACAGCTTTTCCCACATCAACAAACATAAAATGTGGCTCAGGCACAAACGAAACCTCCAGCTAACATTTATCACTGACGTCGTGATAAACAAATAAAGAAAGAGGTATATTTAACCTCTTAAGACCCGAGCTCTTGTTTGATATGCCTTTTTTGTTTCTATTTGACAGGGCTCCAGTTAAGCAGATTGAACTACTGTGGTAATATAGCTTAAAGTGGGATGTCCACGCATGTGGACGCTGGTCTTAGGCTGTTTTATAGAGATATTAAAAGTAGAATCCTGCTCCACTGCACTGATTTTCTCCTGGGATGAAAGTCCACAGGTAGACTGGAATATTCCAGTAACTGAATTATTCATGGTAACAAAGGATCCTCTGCGACAGAGTATCAAAAGCATTCATAAACAGCTTAGCAAGAATAAGACCTTTAACTGCAGTGTGGCCGATAGCCAGCTTACTTGCTAATCACAGCTGGTGAGAAAGTCGAGAGGGGCTCTGGAGCTGGGGGGGCACTGTTTTGATTCAGAGCCAGCAAGTTATTACACAACTCATTTCATCAAAATACACTTTCAGCTCTCTGATGTCCTAAATTCCTTATCTGCACTATAAAGTCCACTAAAGTAAACCTTCACAAACTCTAGCAGGCGTAAACATTCAACCATACAAAGGCCTTTTCCCTTATGGGAGGTAAATCACCAGCATCCTGCCATCATCCACCTGCATTTTGTGAGTTTCTGCCATGAGAATTTCAGTGTAATGCTTTAAAATATGATTGCTTTCCTTTACCCACATTTTCTTCACACTAGGTAGTATATTTCATCCCTTAAAAGACCCACTCCAATAAAAATGGTGTTTTTAACTTGTTCTTGTGGCATTCTTCTGATGATGGAGGAAATATATTAGTAAAATTAAGCTCAAAATTACATTTCTTTATTCAAATTGTTGTGAATCAGAAGGAGATGCAAAAATACCATTTGAAAAAGAGCTTATTTGTGACATCACAAATACAAGGGGCCACAGGCTCCGGGCTCTGTTCCATTCTGATGCATCCACTTGCAGACAAATAGATCCATGCACGTCTTTTTTTTCCTCGTCCGAGCTGGTTTCTGGATCAAAACTGTTTGGCTGGATAGCCCCGATATTGCTGCACACTTTTGTTGCACAGCTAATGTTAGGTTGAGGGTGTAAACAGATGGGTGATGGGAAGTGGGGGTGGGGTTGGTCTGCACCAGCAGTCCCGCCTACTACTCAGAGGTGAATTTCTGGTGAACTCCTGCTGCTCTGCAGAATTTATGTCCTAATGGGAAAACATCACAGGCTTTTGATTTTGAATAAAAACGGCATAATCATAATCAATAGACCACTGGGAACGATTTCAGAAAAGATCTAAATATGATCAGAGTGGAACTTCAAATTATTTTTGAAGGGGAAAAAAATGTATCCACACCTGTGTGCTTAGCCCTGAAACCAAACAACGACTGGAGAGTCTCATGAGGGACTTTCTCACGGGTTTTAAAAACTGCCTTCGAGTCTTTTCCTGTCATCAAGTTTAGCAAACTGCTTTTTGTGTTCATGAAATATTTGTGTTATGTTGCAATTATTATAGTAATGTGACAATAGAGCAAATACATATGAACAGAGAGGGGGAAATATTTCCTTACTATACTGTATTTTTATATGATAGACGTGTCATAAAATGAAGTCAGCCTCTGTCTCCATTTAACTGTTATTTAAGACAAAGTGGAGAAATGCTTTCTTCAAGTTGGAAACGTTTCAATTTGAAGGAGCTTTCTTGCACACCCGCCTCTCACCTGTTTGAGCATGAGGTGGCCATTTTTGTTGGAATCAAGCTGGATGCCAAATACTTTGTTGTACTCTTCTTTCAGAATCTTGAATTTGGGCTTCTTGTTCTTTAGCTCATCTCCATCATTCACCACCAGAGTATCGATCACCTCGTCCACCTTGTGGTTCTCTGGGACCATTATTTCATATCTTGCTGTGGAAGGAAAACGAATTTTGTTGAAGAGAGCAACATATTAGCACTTTAAAACCCCAATGACCATGTTTTCCTTACGTTTACTGAAAGACGGCATGTTATCATTGGCGTCCGTGATGGTGATGGTGACCGAAGTGGTGGCCGTGTACCCTTTTTCCATTCCTCTCAAGTCCTGAGCTTTCACCACCACAACATACTGGCTCCTGCTCTCCCGGTCCAGAGTGTTTACCTTGCAGCTGATCTCACCTGCAGAGGAACAGAGAGGGTGTTATCTTTGTGACTCATGTTCAAGTAAAAATAGCTTGCCCTTGGGCAGTTTACCTCAGTCCTTTACCAAAAAAAAAGAAAAAAAACAGGCTAGGTGCTGTGCTTCATGTGGTTGCTGGCTGCCTACCTGTGGTTTCACTGATGCTGAAGGCGGAAACATCTCCCCCTTTGGCAAAGGAGTACTTGATGATTCCGTTGGCAGAGGAGGGGTCATCTGCATCAGTTGCTGTCACCTTGGTTACGTAAGATCCTTGATAAATGAGCCATAACAAACACAACAAAGATGTTTCAAAATAAAGCACAGTATTTGTTGTCTTTCTTGTCATTTAGAATAATCTAGAGTTTGCTGTTGTCTTCACATACCAATTTTAGACCTCTCTATGATGAATCCATTGTATGTTTGTGAAAAAACAGGGCTGTTGTCATTGATGTCTGTCACATGGATCACAAAGTCTCCTGAATCCTCTACCAGCCTGTTGTGTTCATCATACATTCTAGCTGTCAGGTTGTACGATGCCTTCTTCTCTCTGTCCAGAGATGTGGTGACAAACAGGTTTCCATCCCAATCCACAGTGAAGATGCTGTTTGCTCCTTCGCCTTCTATTTCAAACTTCATTGATGGCTGCTTCTTACTTGACTTGAGCTGTGGAGGAAGAACAGGAAGAAATGTGGTCGCTTCCACACGCAGTGACAAGTTAACGACCAACAAGTTGCTTTCTAAGAAAAATTACTTAAAATGAATCGAAGAACTCAAAGTGGTTTAGAGTTGTTTTCTATAGTTTGTGTAAATGACAGGGATGCTCAACTGTTGGAACACCTTGTTTGTAAGACCACAACATAAAACTGTGGGTGAAGGTTCTCATTTATCCAGGTGACGTTATCCTAAATTTAAATCCAGAATGACTGAATTGATTTCACTTGGTTGGATCCAGAAGTAAAAACATTTGTATGGGTGATGTCACACTCACTCAGTCCAGCTCTCATATCCAGTTTATGGTAAAAACTTAGTATTTGGGAGGTAAGACCACCACTCTACTGCTGGGAGTCAACCGTCACTAAGATCTTGCTTGCTCATAACTGTTGTCATGTTTGTGAAGATTTGTTCTGGTTGGATAAAATGTGCCAGATTCTCCTATGAAGCTTGCACTGACAACCTTTTGTTGTTCATTAATTATTTTTTTTTGTCCCCTTTGGCTTCTTTTTCTTTGATATATTTCATGGCCATTTAACAGGACTGCAGCTACTTCAATTAAAAAAAGGTCCAATGACATCAATCAACATCTTCAAATTGCAACATATTAGTTTTGAACTTTTGCAAACTCCTGAATAAGTATACAAAAGTTTGAAGATGGTAAATATTCTTTAGGTTGAGTATTTTTACTCATTTTTGTAAATCCACATCAATGTGAATTTCTTGGTGGTTCTGATTTTTGTGGTGCAATGGCAACATTATGTCAAAGAGAGGATTCAAAATTGCACGATATTGTAATGATACCCAACCTGAAAGATTGTGCCAGAAATGGAGGATGTTTCAAATGCAAACAGAAACCTACCTGTCCAATTTTGTAGGCCTTGGGAGCTGGTCTCTCTTCTTCCACATAAAGAGAGTTCCATTGCCACTCTCTCTTCTTTCTGAGCAGTACCACATGTGACTCTTTGTTCACCACATCAGCATGATCTAGTCTGTGAGCCACTACCCCTGGAAGTCCAGATTCTTGAGTAGTTACCACAAAGAAGGCCAAAGTGGTCATGAGTCCTGCAGTCCAAACCCAAAGACACTCCATCTTCTAAGAGTAATGTGACAGGAGAAGGAGGAGGGAGGAAACAGGACAGAGGGCAAGGCAGGAATAAGAAGGAGTGGAGATTAGAAAATTGAAGATGAAGAAAGAGGAGAGAAAGCAAAACAGATGAGTGGAGATCACATTAAAACCACTTATCAGCTTTGGACAGACAGCTTCACTGGGCAGAAGTGAGAATTAGAGTGAAGGCCAAGGACAGCGCTGAGCTCGAGGTCTAGCTATCATTTAGCACCAGGGCTCTTAAGCCTTTGCAGCTCGGGACCCAAATGAATCATTTAGCTCACCATCATGGGACCTGCACTGAAAGCATAAGCATTGAGGTCATGTGGGAATCCATGAAGCACAGGCCTGTGACCCAATTTAGGTCTTGACCCGTTGATGTTGCATGAGAGAGAGACTGATGACATTAAAACCGCGTCAGATGTCTGTTTTTATCAGTCTTCAGAAAGGCCACTTTCCAAAAAAGGGACTTCTTGACATTTTGAATGTATCATTGGTATCCCCATCCCACTTCTAATATGGCAAAACCAGCTGAGAACAAATTCATGTTTGGGTTTTACACAGTCAACACTTGAAGACAGCTGTTGACTGCACAGATTGACGGGTTAGAAATAACTAAATAAGCTTTTTTCTTTATTGTTAGCAGAAATACGAACATCCCAAATCAGGGAAGCCAAAGTACTTTATCTCCTTATAGGTCCCTTTCTCCCTGTTAACACGGTGGTGGTTTCAGTTTCACTTTATTTTGAACATTAGAAGCAGTCAAAACAACAACCAAGTCAAGTACAACAAAAATAATGTTCAAAAAGGGGTGGGAAGAAGTTAAAAGAAAACTTATTTAATCCCACCCTCTTTACGAAATGAAATGAAATTAACTGCAACCTTCCAGCTCACTTTAGTACAGCGGAGGCAGAAAAAACAACATACAAGCAAGAGAAGAAATATTTACATGTATACACACACACACATACAAGGCCATAAACGTATACATATGTACATATACATATATGTACATGTATTTGTACATATACGTATATGTACATGTATGTTTTAGCTCCAGAGCATTGCTAATTTCTTCGATGGCTTTGATTGTTGCCAATGATTTTGACATGTTGGCTCCAAAGCCATATTGGCTGTCTGAAAATGTGTTGTTTTGCTATAAATGTGTCCCTTCTTCACCTTTGTTTGCTTGTTTGAGCTTTTCTTTGATTAAATAAATAACGTCTCAGTTACCTTTTATGTTTGAAAGGAGCAGGAGTATAGACACATGACACAGCTATGATTGCAGGACCACATCACGTCCTGCTGAAGTACTTCTCTCAAATGAAAAGTGGTTCAGTATTTGGAGAATTAACAGAGATCACCTTCTGCATCTTTACAAAAATAAATAAAAACCAACACTTTTGCTTTGTAACTTAAGGACCCACACCAATGAAAATAATGTATTCGGTGTTTTTAAAATCTTGGCATTTTTCTGATGATGGAGGACATGTATAAAAAATCTGCTTAAAAAAGCCTCTCTGAATATTTCTTTATTCTACTTGTGGTAAATAAAGAGCAGACAAAAAATGCTGTTAGAAAGAGATTGTAGCAGTGACATAGGTGCTACAATCGGCAGACCACAAGCACCCATTCTGATGCATCCACTTGGCGACAAATAGATCCATGTAAAGAGTTGCAGTAACGAGATGAGATAAAAACATGAATTACAATTTCCATGTCTTTAGTTCTCATTTTTTATAGAATAGTAATTCTTCTTAACTGATAAAACAGTATTTGACCATGTAGCTTGAATGATTTTGGAAGGACAATGATTGGTCAAAAACTACGCCAAGGTTTCTGAAGGTAAAGAAATAGACCTAAATAGTGATTACAAGGGATATTTTGGTTTCGGGGGCATTAATTAGGGTTTCCATTTTAATTTGGTTGAATGTAATTTAGTGTAAACCTGTCTTTAGGCAATTTAATAATTCAGCTCTGTCATCAAACTCAGAGTCACTAAAAAAGCAATACAATTAGATGTCATCAGCGTACAAACAGTGGGACATATTTAAAGACACACACATTAAAAGGATTCCTGAGGGAAACCATGCAACAGATGAGTAACTTCAGATATTTTATTATTAAGAAACATAACAGCAAAAAAATAGAAATCCCTAATTCATTCTGTAGTCCACATAATAGGATTTTGTGGTCGACTGTGTCAAAAGCTGAGGATGTAGTAAAACTCGTTAACTCATCTCACGTTTAGCAAGGATGTCAGATTCATGATGATGTGTTTCCTGTTAGATGTGTTATGTTCTGTACATTTAGTGCATTTGGAATCAAACATTAGAGCAATAGTCATACATAGCGGCAGTGGTGGTGGGATGATGCTCTGAAGCTTCACTAAGAGAAACAAGAATTTTGTCTTACTCTGTCTTGCCTGGATAAAAATACAAAGATCCAAATACGGCAACAAGTTTAGATCAGAAATGAAGATTTTTGCTTTTTTTAGTTGTTCGATGTTTGTTGTTGTTGTTCAATTATTTTCAGGCCAAGTCTCAGAATTATTTGAAAAAAACAAGCCAGGACAAAAGTGATGGTGTACCAAAAAAAAAAAAAAAAAAAAAAACATGTGACCATACAGAATGTGAAATAGTGTTTCTCCTGATCAGCATCCTGGGCATCTTCAAACTTTAAAACAGCCATTTGTCTATTTAAATGATAATAAGGTGTCACTGTGCTGTTTGGTGACACTGTGTGTACCACACAGAACAAAGGGGAACTCCAAGGTACATGAAGGCCAGATCCAAAGTGGACCACAAGGGGGATAAACCAAGGAAAACCTAACAGTTGAAAGCAGAAAAATAAACAAACAAAAAAAGCATGTTTGGACTTTGTCACAAACATGCTGAGAAGCCACAGGAACTTCAGGGAAAACAGAACTGAAGTTTCTTGGCAAGCTTTAAAGACGCACTACAATGAATATTGTTTTCATGGTGTTTTTAACATTTTTCTCATGATGGAGGACATATAAAAAAGAATTTAAAGTTGAAATTGCATTTCTGAGTATTTCTTTAAGTTGTGGTGAATCAGGAACAGATAAAAAAAATGCAGTTTAAAAAAGCTCTCTATTGTGACACAGAAACCAAAATAAGTGGGCCACAGTCTTCCTGCGTCGCTCCCTTATGATTCATCCACGAGATCCATGAACGTCTTTGTTTTCCTTGGCTGAGCTGGACTCTGGATCAAAGCTGTACGACTGGATAGCTTTGATGCTGATCACCATTTTTGTTGCACCGGTAATGTTAACTTGGGGTTGCGAGGGGCTGGAAGCTAATGGGAAAGAGTGTAAACAAAGGGATAATGGAATATCAGTGAGGCTTACTTCCATGCCGACAGTCCCGCCCAGAAATTAGAGGTGAATGTCTAATGAACTCCTGCCGCTGTCCTAGAAAATGACACGTATATTTTTTTTTTATTAAAAAAATGTTTGCATAGTGTATAATCATAATCAAAAGACCACTGGGAACGCTTTTAAAATAGATCAAAAGATGGTTTGAGTCAGAACTTTAAATTGCTGTTCACAAACTCAGACATGAAGCGCACCAATGAGTCTCTGCTGTAAAACATGAAGAAGAACCTGCTTGGTTCTGGGAATGCTGCATGGGCAACATGATTGGAATCTGTTCTGGGAACAATGAATTCCAGGACTTTCAAAGTCTCCGGGAGGTTAAGACGGTGTCTTGGGACATAAAGGTTCATCGTCTGCAGGCTTTAAGTCCACCAACAAAACACAAGCAGCTACAAACACCCAAGAATGGCTAAGAACAAAACATCAGACTGAAGTGGCGTTTGAGCCCCGAGCATTGAACATTTGAGGAGGGAGCTGAAACACAACCCATGGCCCTTCAAACCTGTGACAATCTGAGCAATTTGCTCCAAAGGAGAGGGCCTAAAAACACCTGTTCACAGGTGCTGCGGTCTCACTGACCATTGCAGGAATCCCTCTGTTGCAGTTTTTGCCTCCAAAAGTTGAACAACATAATTTTAAGTTAAGGGCTCCACCACTTTTGGTCAGGATTGGTCAGGATTTTTGGATTATTTGTTTTCTATGTATTTTGACCAACAATTTCAAAACAATTTGTGATTTTTTGAGGCGTTTGTTATTAGTTTTTTATTAAAGTTTAAGTTTATACGTCGGCTTTACGTGCCAATCTCACTAAATGATAAGACGGCATTATGCCAAACATGTTAAATTTGACAGAGATACGTCAGGAGGTTGTGAATGTTTTCTTCAGCACTGTAGTCTTAACAAATGCAGATAGTCAACATGTCAGTCTGCAACACAACAGAGAGCTCAGCTCTTTACAGTGATTCTGTACCATGTTGAAACATTCTTAAAGAACATTTGAACATTTAGAAGAATTCCTTACATTGAAACCTAACTGCCAAGTCCTTTGACATTTATATTGTAATACAGGTGCATAAAATGTTTGAAGATGTTTTGTGTTTCTTAAATTCTTTTTTTGCCCTGAGAGTTTGAATTACCATCTACACAAAAAGATTTTTGTACAAAGTCAGCTGTCAGTGAAGAATATTTTGCTTCCTCCTGGTTTTTCTTGTACATTGTAAAAAAAAACAAAAGGTTCTATCTAATGTAGCAGAAATGCCAGCGAAATGATCTCTAAAACACTCTAGCCACAGTCCTTTGTACTCTAGCTGATATCTCGGTGCGACTCTGCGCCTTCCCGGCAGCAAGATTATTACATCTTATTGTCATCCAGCCATTAGCAGTAGGGAGGGAGAAAGAGGGATTATAATGAGGGGATTATACTGGCATAGTTCTTCTCTCTCTGATGGCATAATCTCATTTTGTGCTGACCTCCCCTGACCTCTTCACAGAGCTCCCCAGAAACCAGCACTAAAAGACTCAGCAGTGGCGTTTGGGCTCCGCTTACATCCTTTTGTTTGTTTTCGTGTTGTCTTTATTTTCTCTTCTTTGATGACTGTTAAAAAAAAGAGCTGAAAAGCAAAGAGGCATTCGATGTAAACACCTGCAGTGAGTCATCAATATGTTCCATTCTTCTTGGACAAGACCCAACCAAAGAGAGCTTATTTAATGTCATGCAGCCTGGATCTCGCTTGCTGCTAACATCAACTCACTTCATGACTTTAAGAAACTGCAACATCCCTTCAAAAAAGAGGCACGCGTTGAGATTACTTTGCTTCATCAGGAATAATGTGTTTCATCTGCTGGAAGTTAGGTATGAAATATATTAAAAGATTTTGTATTTTTTTTATTGAATTTGAACAAAAACTGTCTTTACTTTGAAGTCCACCAGCCTTTTTGATTCAATTCAGGTCCCCCCCCCCTCTACAAACTACAGAAACAAAATATCCTGCACAAGTTGGTATCCTCTAAAATTTCTAAAATTTAAAATATAACAAAGACGGACAATTTCAAGGGGGTCTGAATACTTTCTGTACCCACTGCATAGAAACTTTTTGAACTTTTGTGAGACTCAATGGCAGTGTTGATGCCGACAGAGTGTCTGTAAAACCAGAAAGGCACATGGGACATTCACCTTGCACATTTTGAGTTGATCAGAAACATGGGGTAAATAAGTTAGAAAATATCTCCATAAGGTGAAGTTAAAACAGCTGCAGGTGTTTTAATGATGTGGGATGGTCACAGAACCAGCAAATAGTCAGGTTCACTCTTCATACTTATTTATGGCAGCCAAAGTGAAGAGGTAGAGTGGTCAACCTCAATCTGGAGGATTACAGGTTTGGTTCCCACCCAGCCTGCACATGTGCCAAAGCGTTCTTGGGCAAGACACTGAACCCCACATTGCTACTGGTAGTAATAGGTTGGCACCAGTGCAGGATTCGGCAGCAGAGCTGATGGCAGCAATAGTGTGTGAATAGGACTGGGATTGTAAAGCCCTTTGGGCCTTCAAGCAAGGTCGAAAAGCTCTATAAAATGATACACCATTTTACCATTCTATTCTGCTGGTCAGTGCTCATGGAATAACACCCACACACAGATGGCTATTGTAACTTGGCAATATTTCCCACCACTCTATAACGGGCAAAGTGAAACAATCCATCCATTTTCTAAATCCGCTCAATTCCCTTTTGGAATTGCTGGAGCCAATTTCCAACCCACAATTGGGAACAACCGGGTTACACTCAGGATAGGTCACCAGTCCATGACTACGTCTGCACTCACTTTCACACATAGTAGCAGTATAGTAACAATTTAGAATCATCAAGTAATCTATGAAGCACGTTTTTGGACTGTGTGTGTGGGCACCCCCACCTGCTCGTGGCAGCACCGGAACACCCAGAAATAAGTCACGCATGCACGAGGAAAACCTTATAAGCTAGACAGATGTATGTAGTATCTATGTACAATGGTGACCTAGTGGTTGGACACCTCACCACCACCACCACTTGAGGGTCGCTAGTTTAATTTTTAAATCCAAAAAATTCGGATGGGGCAGATTCGAGGGAGGGTTTGCCCCACTCTTGTTTTACCACTGTGGTGCCCTTGACTCAGGAGCAGCTGCTCAATGTAGAAAATGGGGGATCACTCTGAATGCATCTTATCTGTATGAATACAGGTTTAAAACATGCAGAAATGGAGTGGTTCCTGGACTTGAACACTTCAGGAATTTACTCTGGAACAATTTAATCACAGTGGATGTCATTCATCTGGTCTCCAGTCATACTGTGAGAAACCTTGGAGTTATTTTTAAAGAGAACTTGGGTTTTAGCTCTCAGATATCAAGTTCCCTCAAACTGTTTTCTTTCATCTCCACAATATTTCTGAAATCAGGAACAGCATAGCTCAAGGTGACACAGACAAATGAGTTAATATTTTTGTAGTTTGAGATAAGACGGCTGTAGTTCTTTGATGTTAGGATACAAAGAAACTTTTCTAAAAAGTCTTCACCTGATTCAAAATACTGCGTTCCATACAGACTGTTAGAAGAGATTCTATTTCAACAGTTAAGTCTCTGAAACAGAACCGATTTCTAAACCCTTCTATTTACGTGAAGACAACTTTAAACAGAAAAACTATCTCCATATTTCAGTCTGGGAGGCAGATACCATGTCTTAAAATCTTGACTTTTGATAAAGCGAATGGGTTGGCATGAACAGCTGAGAACAATATGATTTTCCTGCAACCCTACTCCAGTGATGGTTATTTTGAGGTTTCTCAGATTGTAATGAAACAGTAGCTAATAGTTATAAAGTAAAATTTCAGATTAAGATTTAATTTATTGACCCTGGAGGGTAATTTAGTTAGTACTGATGCAAAAATGTACTCCCGTAAAAGTTGTTGCGAACATATCAAACCTGTAACATTTTAAATCTGTAAAATATCAAATCTGTAACATATCAAATCTGTGAGCTTCTAAACAGAGGGAAGTAAAGTCTCCAAAAACTTGACTCAAGTCAAGGCAGTTTTTCTTTTAGAATATTTCTTCAGTAGAAGTTAAAAGAATCTTACATACATACTTTAGTAGAGTAAAAAAGTCAAGTGTAACAGCTAAAGTGCATGGTTTAAAAATTTCAAAGGTTAAGTAAAGCTTAAATTCCAGCATTTTCATGTCATGAAATAAAAATCAGAATGATTTTATCAAAACAGGAACTTTTGCTTACAAAGACAACAACAAGGCCATGGGGTCAAATCAGGATCGGCTTAGGATCAGACTGTAAATATTGAAAAATAGACATTGTAAATTAGAAAAGGAAATATTTGAAAAATTGAAAACAGTTTTAAACTTTCATTTATACATTGGAAAATGAAAGGAAATATTAAAAATGTGAAAATTGCAATCTTAAATCAAAAATAAATACATTTTAAAATTGAAAGAAATATTGAAAATTTGAAAAAAAAGTGTACATTTGAAACTTTATTTAAATATATATATATATATATATATATATATATATAAACCTAGGTGTATCACCAAAAAGAAAAAGAATTATTTGTAAAAGCCATTTTCCTGTTTTCATTTTTTGTTTCTCACTCTTTGCTTTCAGGCCTCAGTTAAAAGTTTTAATTTTGAATTTTTTATTTCAGTTCACATGGGGGTGAGGCTTTGAGCTCATGGCGATTGACATCATTAAAGTTTTTGTGACATTATTTCTGCTCTGCTGTTTGCTCCTCTGAAGTGGTGTACAGTAGTGATAACGCCCTCACAGATTTGGATCTGTTATGGGAATGTTCTAGTCTGACTGGACTCAGTCATACTCCGCTCCTGTCTTCATCTCTGTCTTTTTGTTATCTCTGTCTAACAGTCCTGAATCATTTCCTTTATCATTCACACCTCCCACACACGTAAAAACTTTTGATGTGCCCCCACCTCTGAGCCAAACCCAACCAGGTACCAGGACATTAGCCGACCATTCTGACAGCAATTGCATTGTTGATGTTTGAGTCTGCGTCCATGACATTATCGTTACTTAGAATGTCAGTTGGATTGGAGATTTCATTTTTTGAGGAGAAGTGAGTTGTTAAATACAGACCTCTTTCTTTTAAGACTTTTTCCTGAGGTCAGGGACTGAACCCGAAAAGGTGTTTAAAGCCATTTGTTGTCATAGAAACCATGCAGAGACAACTAAAACATTTGGACTATATTCGGTAGACTGATGAGATAACAGAAAGACTTTCTTGAGGATGTGGGTTGTTTTTCACCGGCTGATAAACCAAGACAACATTTCAGAAAGAGAACATTGGAGAAGCAGTAAAACATGGTGGGGGTAGTGTGATGGTGTGGCTGCTTTGCAGCTTCAACAGCTGGAAAACTCTAAAAAATGTATTTCAACATAAATTCTACCTTCTACCATGAATTCCTGAAGGACAATGTCGTCCATCAGTTCATGAACTTAGACTCGAGAGCACATGGATACTGCAGCAGAACCATGATCTAAATAAGAGGATCTCGATTCCACAGACATACCGGACCACTCTCTAACAATAATCACAAACCTTTGATCACACTTGTTACTGAGGTTGAACAAATTAGACTTACTGAATAATTCATTTTCACAAAGGTCTGAGCAGATTTAAACAACTCTTTTAGCTTTTTTAATCACATAATTTATGGATGTTTAGGAAATTAATTTTATTGCATGATTTTAAACTACCTGTGGATTTGAATGCATTTAGTGTAACAAAGACACCTAAAGCAAAAAGAACAGATTTACTGCTGCTTCTACACACAGTTTTCACATTCATTTTTGGTATTATGAGTGGTTGTGTTGAAGGTAGAGCGGTCAACCTCAAGTTCAATTCCCACCCCGCCTGCCCGTGTGCTGAAGTGTCCTTGGGCAAGACACTGAACCCCACATTGCTCCTGTTGGTTAAAGTTTGGTGCCAGTGTTTGGCGGAGGAGCCGGCGTCGGTGTGTGGATGTGCGTGTGAATACGTGAATGGGACTGTAAATTAGAAAAGAGCTACAGAAATATACACCATTTACTTTGTTACTTTTGTACTGATGAGATATTGAGTCAAGATGATCAACCAAAGAAGCTCGTCTAAAACCAAACAAAAATCTCTAAACTTCATTCAAAAACTGTCCGACTTCTCTCTGAGGTCCTCATGAGTCAGCGACAGTAAACTCTGCTCAATCTTTTCTTCAGAAATTCATTTTCCCTAAAAGGACGTCTTTTTGGGCAGCATTTCCTTCTTCTAGAAGCGGCATCCCCTCCCTGTCTTTTATCAGGTTCAGGAAGCATAAACACAATGCTTTCTGGGAAATGCCGCTGACGCTGTTAATTGATGGTCATTAGTGACTTGAAACACCCTTCCTGGTGTTCACTGCTGGTGACTGCACGTCTGTCCAACCAGAGTCCATCACTCCTTCTCTTCAAGACTTTAATCACCGCCCGGGTCTTTGTTGAAATGTTGCTGACTCCTATTCTCTTTGTTCTCACTTTAACTTTTATTTCTCGTGATATTAATCTTAAGCTCTTTTTTATTCGTTCTCGCAAAGCACATCTCGTTTTTTACTGGTGCTATTTCAGTTTCATGCCAGTCATTTTCTGCTTCCTTTTCTCACCTCCAACCCCATCTTTAACACCCCCCCAGCCTCTACAGCCTTCGGTAAAAGCTGGTTCTGTCAAGTTGTGGAAAGGTGAAACACTTGGCTAACAAATTCTTCACTGCGGTCCACTTCAAATCTCTGAACGCATGAATAATGGAGAAAGTGATCTGATGTATTTAAATGAAGACATCCAGAGTTTGAGTTTATCCTGGACTGTCTTACATAATGACAGCTTTTTATAATGCAAGTCGAAGGCGCAGAAAGCTCTCAGGAGGATTATTTGGATATTTACAGCATCATCTATCAAAGCGATCTTTTAGAGCAGTGAAGAATAAATAAGATCCAGGAATATCTGTAATTGCATCTGTGCATTGTCTGCAGGCAACGGCAGTGAGTGTGACAGAGGTGCAGAAGCAGGCTCAGACACAGTTGTCAGTCTGTGATGTTTTGTGACTGACAGACAGGTTTGACCTACTTTCAGTCAACCAAAGGCAAAAGGAAACCAGCAACACGTTTTAATCTTTCAATGAAGTGCAGTTAATGTTGGTGTTTGGTTGTGGTTTTGAAAAACGAGATTGGATTTTGACTTCAAGGATGAAATGTGTCAGAATCAGGCTTTCCTTTAACGCATCACTCAATGTGTCCTCACTCCTTTTGTGTTTAAGACAGCAGTTCAGATGGCTTCACCTTCCACATTCTGACTGTTTGACACTTTTCACTAGAATAATGAATAAACTACGAGGAGGATTCTGACATCTGAGACCATCCATCCATCTTCAGAACCTGCTGAATCCCTTTTGGGGTTATGGATTGCTGGGACCTATATCCCAACTACTGAAGCGGGGTACACCCTGGAGAGGTTGCCAGTCTGCGAGACCATCTCAACAGATTCAAAATTCCTACACTGCATTTTTTGGAAAATTATATGATGTAAAGGTAAATGTAAAGCTTACACAATGATAACATAAAAAAGGAACAAAATCATTTTCAAATGTTTTCAACTATCTTTGAGCTCTGACACATCTCAGTCTGCAAACGTTGAAAAGACAGTTCTGCAGCTTCAATACTTCAAAAAGAAATCACATGACAGAACAGCAGAGAAGCTCACAGACATGATTGACAGATAACAGAGTCACTAGAACACAAATGACTCATCCAAGAGGTCAGATCAGAACTGCAGGCCTTAATGATCAAGATTCAACAACAAAAAAGACTGTTTTCCAACCGCAAGATTAGGTGGCAAGATTCTGTTTAACTAAATGAACACATAGACTCATCTCACAAAAACATCTGGATTATCCCCAGAACCTCTGGACTAATGTTCTGTGGACTGATGAGACGTAAGAACCTTTTGGAAAGTGTGCAGTCTGTTACATCTTGTAACAGCATTTTCAAAAAAATACAAATAAACACGCTTGTGGTAGTGTAGTGGTATGGGCCTGCTTCATTCATAGAAACCAGGAGTTCTGTTTTTATCAGAAAATCTTGAGGGGGAATTTCCTTCAAAATGTCATGAGCTCAGGGTACAGAGAGCTGGAGCTATGGGACAGAACTATGGTCCAAACAAAGCAGCAAGTGTCTGGACACAAACCACACCCAAACATTTTTCAGTTGTGCTGGGAGTCCTATTTATAATACATGATCAGGTACAATTATTTCTGCTGCAATAACAACATTTTAAAAATCATAAGATGATTGAATCATTTTATGATCCGAAGCACTAAAAAACGACTTAAAGATCAAAATCTCAAATACTCCTCTTATTGTGAAAAACAAAAACTGCTTCAGAAAAGCCTGCTAAAGAACCATAGACTGTGTTAAAAATAAGTACTAAACAAAAAATGCAGTGATGTGCATTCATGAAAACATGTAAACACAACTTTCTAAAAAGCAAGAATTAAGGAAAAATTACAAAGCTTTTCTTGCATCTTAAGCACACAATTTTGGTAACAAATTCAAACTAACATGTTTTGTTAATGAATTCATGTTCCCCCTTTGTTTCCAAGCAGCTAACTACCTTATCCAGACCCTTTGAGGTATTTTGCTTTGTAGAACTGTTGTGAATGCTTACTTTGTTCATGACTACAACTCTCGAAGCTCTGAGGGGAGCTTTGCATGTTTTTTTAGACAAAATTCCCAACAATTTGACATTGTCTTTTGTTGGTTTTATAAAATAGATATCTATATTTGGTCTCTACACATTTAATTTTTGTTTTAGAAACATAAAAAACAGTTTGACCTAATTTTTTGTGATTTTTGCTACAAAAAACTTTTTCACTCAGAATTGATTTTTTTTGGGCAGTTTCAGGTTCATTCTGGATTTATTGTGTAATATAATACAAATATATTTATAAAGAAGAAGCTGGAGTTGTACCAAAAAGATTGAAATGAAGCATTGCAGCAAACTAAAGTTTTACAGATAAATTGCTGTAAGATAGAAAAAAAATGCTCAAAAAGGCCACAGACCACCAAGGGGAAACTACAGTTGTGGATTCAAAACTGATTCTATGGCTTCTTTCAGTCCTTGGTGTTATTTGCCTTCTTTTAGACTCTTTTCTGTGGCATCAAAGTCAGTAGGTTGTTTACCTGTTTGTGTTCAAAGCTGCGTGTCTGTTGCAGAGATTTAAATAGGCTAATTACGGCGAGCGAGTCTGTCTTTTGCACACACTCAGCAGTGGCAGGGAGGAACATCAAACCACTTCAACACGCTCATGAATTACACTGCTCGACCTTTTTTTTTCATTAATCAGTTTATGTTTTTTCTATGAATGTTTTGGAACTCAATGCTAAAATCAATTTAAAAACGCTTGTAGGAAAGAAAGAAAAACATTTTAATACAAGATTAGGTTTTTTTTAAAGTCTGTAAAATGAAGAATACAGGTCAGCTGCTAAGAATGAAACCTTAACTGGGTCTTTGGGCTTTAATCACTGACTTCAGCTGAACTAACATCACCACAGCTGGACTGCTTGTCAACTCAACTGACATATATCTGAATGAATGGCTCTAATCAGGCTCGTGTGTGTGTGTGTGTGTGTACTTTCCCAGATGGCACCCAGAGGATTTTCCCTGATACTTTTCTCTTCAGGAATTAGACCACTGGCTTTAAGCATCAACAGCTTCCGAAGTAACATCCAAAGCAAATCACTTTCATCAATCTGGGCCATCGGTCCAAACCCACTGAGAAAATCCTCCACCTCTGAGTATCCATCACCCCGTGCCTGGGCTTTTTCTTTCTGCCACTGTTGGAAATTAAAGGTTTTTATGGAGACAAAAGATAAAATCCTGTTTGCCCTAAGTTTTCGAGTTTTTATATCAGGAAAGAACAAACCAGGAAGTCCTCTTGGAATTAGCAGTAACTCATTGCTGTAATGACCACAGCCGTCCGTCTCCAACAGCGACAGTGGAGCCTCCGGGGGGAAAAAGAGCAGCGCTCAATTACAACGCTCAAATTCACAGCAAGCTGTCACGGATTCAAACATATGTGAACAATGACGGACAGCCTGCTCTGAAAGCTCTTCTCACTGTCATCCGCTTCTTGTTTCTTCACCACCATCCCTGAGAGTTTCTCCCTGGAGTGAGTGGAAAAGTGTCTCTGAGTGTTTTCAAGGGATCTGGGCTACATTTTCTGGCAGTGCTGCCATGAGTCGCCTTTCAATCAGAGGGGAGCGTATCTTCCCAATCCCACTTACTGAACATGGAAGCTCTGGCACCAGCTCCAGTGCTCAAGCAGAAACAATCTTTACAACTTTGGAGGAAAACCTTCAAGGATTCTTTATTGGCATTTCACCGCAAGGTGAAAAAGCAAATTTAACAAGAAAATATCAGCGTGATAAAAAAAAATGAAACTAAAGCCAGTTCCAATGGATGAGAACTACGAAATAAATATAACACAGTTGTAAAAAAATGTCTGTCCATAAGAAGGGAATGCCAGCAGAAAATAGAAAATAAAGGGGGGCAGCAGAGGACTGTAGAGTTCAGCAACATGGCAAAAAACTTACCACAAAAGATGAAGCCAACTAGGCTGGATCCTGGTTTCTGGCAGCGATCAGATGTCTGAAAAACCTTCTGATCCAGTGTCCGAGCTTCTTCTGGCTTTTACTGGTTTGTTTTTAGAGCAGAAATGACAGCAACAGGTGCTGGTTTATGTTTTACTATGCGTCAATCCTTTTCTTCAGAGATGATGAAGATGACTTCTGAACATTGGTTTCTGAAGACCTTCAGAGTTGACCTGGCACAACCAAAAAGTTCTTGAACATGGATATTCCAGTAGTGTTTTCTTGTGTGGTTGATTCAAAAGAAGCAGAAACTTCAGTCCGTCTGTGTGTGAAATTTCTCCCCAGATTGTCTCTGGATCTCGATCTGCCTCCAGCAGTCTTCCTCCTCCTGATGTGGTTTTCCCACCCAGAAGTCCAAAGTGCCGAGCCGCAGCTGTCCAGACCAACGTCCACTCTCACAGGCGGGTCAGGGCCTTCATCCTCTTCCTGTTATTGTTTCTGGATTTCTCCATCCGTGCTTCTGCTACTGCTCCTTTTCCTGTCCTGGCTGAAGAGACAGAAAGAATAGAGAGGACTTGGACAGAAGAAAGGATGCAGCGGCTCCTGAAGCAGATGGAGAGAGTGTGAGACAGAGTAAGAGGGAGGGAGGAGGGTGGAGAGCAAGGTGAGGGAGGCGTTACTCCTCAGTCCATCCCAGCGAGAGGGAGACAAGTGGGGGTGACTTATTATTCATGCGTGTGAGATAGGGATTAAGTTAAACAGGTTATTGAGGATAATCCTCAGAGATTTCCCCACATGAGGCTAGTAAATATTTCAGAGGGCTGGAGTTTATGTGTGAGCGTTTATGACAAAGAGATCTTGCCTAATCTGGTAAATGAGATGAGCTGGACGGCTTGCCACACACATGGAGATCCCCTCCTCTTTTCTTTCGGAAGGGGCAGTTCTCCAGAACCATACGTTCTCTTTTTGTTACTCCCATCACCACCTCCTCTCTTATTTGCAGATTCATTTAAGCCCCTGTGAATTAAAGGGAATGACTATTTATCTCTGAAGGGAAGTTACGTTGCAACTGCATCAATTATTTAGGATGTAGAGTAATTAAATAAAAACGTGTCGCAGAGAGGAGTGCCGCTAATTGCAGTGTGGTTGTTGTTTTTGTTGCCTGGAGACAGCTGATGCCATCACACGCAGTACTAGAGCTGTGAGGTACAATGACACAACCCGGAACCAGAATTACATTCAACCTGAATGAAATAAGAAATCCATACTAAAATAAAATTTAAAAAAAACTTTGTGGTGCTGCAGGTGACTATCCATCCATCCATCTATTATTCTCATCCGAGACTGGGTCGCAGGGGCAGCAGTCTAAGCAAAGATGCCCAGACTTCCCTCTTCCCAGCCACTTCCTCCAGCTTCTCTGGGGTACCTCTGAGGTCTTCTCAGACCAGCTGGAACACATAGCTTCTCCAGGGTGTCCTGGGTTTCCCGCGGTGTCTAACCCAATAGAACAAGCCCGGAACATTTCCCCAGGAAGGCGTCCAGGAGGCACCTGAACCAGATGCCTGAGCCACCTCAACTGGATCCTCTCGATGTGGAGGAGCAGCAGCTCTACTCCGAGCTCTCTCTGGATGAACGAGCTTCTCATCCCGTCTCTAAGGGAGCGCCGAGCCCCCCTGCAGTAGCGTAGCAGCCTCGCTCTTTCTAACATGACCCAGAGCTTATGAACATAGGTGAGAAAATTAATTTGTAAACGGAGAGCTTTGTTTTCTTTCTCAGCACAACAGACTGGTACAGTGACCGTATAACAGTGGACGCTGCACCAATCCGCCGGTCAATCTCCCGCTCCGGTCTTCCCTCACTCGTGAACAAGACCTCAGGATACTTTTCCACCTGGGGCAGGAGCACTCCATCCACCCAGAGAGAGCCATTGTTACCATCCTTATAATTAAGATTAAAATAGCATTTCTGAGTATTTCTTTATTCAAATCGTGAATCAGGAGCAGACCAAAAAATGCAATTTGAAAAAGATTAAATTTGATACTTTGGAAATTTGCTGGGTACCACAAGCTCCCTGCTCTGCTCTGCTCTGCTCCATTCTGATGCAAGCACTTACAGACACATAGATCCATGGACATCTGTGTTTTCTTCATCTGAGCTGGAATCTGGATCAAACTCTACAGCTGGATAGCTCTAACAATGCTTGTCCTTTTTGTTGCGTCATTAATGTTAGGTTGGGGTGTGAGGGACTCTGAGCTAGCAGGGGAGCGTAACCTATGTGGTTGAAAATCTATTGATAGACTGGAATAAATAAAGTCAATAAGCCCAGGTGGTTTTTTATGTCATCAACCGTCCCAAAGTTAAATGTGACAGCAGAAATTAAAGAGTCAAGTCAGTAGGACTGGGTCAGAAAATGAGAGTCCTCCAGCAGCAAATAATTTCCTTTAAGTTCAACATGTTTTAGTGCAACTTTGTCTGAGCCTAAACACACAGACGCACAGGTACAGGCACTGCCACCTTTGAATGGAGGTGTTTGTGTTCTCATTTCAGTAAAGCTGTGTTCAAGTGACCACTTTCAATGAAAAGTTTCAGGCTTCCACGTTCAAAACTCTTGCATCAACAAATTGCTACAACCGTTTTCGGGCTCCACGTACAACGTAAGACGTGCGCCCATTGGATTTGGATTTGGATTGCATTTCTTAACACAATGGGTTGGATTTGTTAGTGAAGTATGGATGGCGTACCTTTTAACTCACGTAAGGAAGTGCCAACCATTTGAAAATTGATCATGACGGGAAAATTAATAATTGCAATTTGTGCTAGGTTAGAATCCTGTGACACCAAGTCTTTCATATATCGAAGTAAAGCTGTGAGAAAAGAATCTGGGCAAGATTCACAAGATTTGCACCGCTTTGACATTTCACACCAAGCTTCTTCCAACTGCAGGTGGCAGACATGCGCTCATACCAGGTAGCTCCTGTCTAGTGTGAGCACCACGGGCTAAACGTCCGCTCAAGAATGCAGGTTTTTGAATGTGTGTCACATACCTGGTGCGAATGTAGTGTTAGGGATGACAAAGGATAATGGTGTAAATGAGCAAATTCAAACAGGATGACAAAAGAAAAGGATTGAAGCTGCACTAATATTGAATCAAACCAATTAAAAAATGTTGAACAATAGGTGGCTGATAATTCACTTTCCAGCATAGATGTCATCTTTCAGCTTCACACTTCTACATCAGAGTGGAAAATGAAAGTATGGACAGTAGCTAATTCCTGTTTAAGCGAGCCCAACTGCTATGCAAACATCATGGAGCCTTTGAGTTGTCAAAAACTCTGATTTTGCACTCCTCCTATTGAGCCATGCTCTCCTAAATACGTTCATGTTACTGACAAAGAAGCACCATCCCACTTCAGGGAAAATCCTTCACCCCATTCCCACCTGGTTTGCCTGGAAATGAGAGTGCATGTGTGACGCGTGCAAAAGTGGCACTTCAGACAGATAAAAGACTTCTGCATGACAAGTTGTCACCTGGGAAACAAAAAAAAAAACTGAAGGACACAAACTCAATACCCCTCTTTCAAAGAGAGCAGCTCTCTCTGTTCCTCAATGTTATATTTATAATCTATCCTCAGACACATTCAATGCATTTTGTGGATTTTAAATAAAAAAAAAAAAACGTTAAATCCAAGCTGCCCTACATAAATGTCTTTACTACAGGGGTGAATGGAAATGAAAGTAAAGAGTAATTCAGGGCAGGCTGTCGTCTTGATGGTTATCAGATTTTCTGCTGTAATTGAGGCAACAACGTGTCTGAGTGACAGTTGCCTCTTTAACAAACAGAATGTCAAACGGATGATGGGAACTCTCTTGTTTACTCCTTCTGTGCACTTCTCCTTATCTGTCTGTTTAAAAAATATCCTCATGCTTCTGGCCTACTTTCTTCAAAAACTCCTTGGCACTAAAAATTGCATCGTGACACACAAAGGAGACGGTCGATACTCCCTCACTGGTGGTTTGACTGGAGGAAGATCACGGGAGCCGAACTTCAAGGAGCGGAGGACCGAGAGGGAAGAAAGTGACGGAGAGATGGAAAAATGTTAAACATGACACATCTTTTAAAGCGGTGTCTTTGCGCCTGGAGGGTCCACTTTCATCGTTAGCACCTTCAGTGCATCAATCTTAAACATTTTCAGAGAGCAGGAAAAAATCAGGACTGGAAAATGTAAAACAAATGTGGGTCATAAGGCTCTGCTGGCTGGCTGCTGGTCGGCAAAAGCTGCTGCTAATTTCAACACGTGAAGCTCAGCCTTTCGTGTCACTCTCAAAAGAACAACTTTGGCTGTCAAGTTTGTTTCTCTTGGCTTTTAGTTCTTTTTTTCTGCTGGGAGATGTTAACACAGGTATACTAATAACCTAGATGCCCCAGAGGTGTTCACGTCACCTTCTAATGCACTGATAAAGTGACCTCTGACAAAACCAAGCTTTTAGAGGTACATCTTGGCTGTGCGATGGGACCTTTTTTATTTTGACAAGATGGTTCTTATCAGATGTTGGATTCTGAAAGCATTGAGTCTAGAGATCCTTTTTGCATACTTTATGCTTTTAAAAACATTCCAGTGTCAAAAAGTTTACCTTTTCGAAGGAGCATCAGTGTTTTCACCTTTGGAATGACAACTCTAGTACTTGTTGAGATGTTTCTTTCTTTGTTTTGATCCAAGTTACTGAAGAAATCCTGAGATCCTTAGAAAACTTTGACAACAACAGACTGACACCGTGGCTTTGAATTCAACGACTTTAGTTTTGCTTCATGAAATCTTAATGCCATGCCCTAATTAATATTCACTATGGTTTCATTAGGTTTATCCATCCATCAATCCATGTTTAGGATTGCACGGTTGCTGGAGCCTTCCCATCTGCTGAAGGGTAAAGCTGTTTGGACACTTTTGACCATTTGGTAGTCCATGGCAAGGCCGCACAGGGACAAACAACCACACACACTCTCACCTAGGGAACAACTCATAGTCTTCAATTAATCTTTAAAGCATGTTTTGGTCTGTGGGAGGAACCTAGAGTCTCGAATTTGAACCAGAACCTTTTGAGTGTAGGGCGAGAGCGCTAACCCCTGCACCACCATGGAAACCCTTTTGAGTAATACAGAATTTTATTAATCAGTATACCAAAAATATGATTTGTGTTCAATACAAAAAAAAAATGCGCAATAAAAATTTTTTGTTCATATTTTTACCAACAGAATCCAAATGTTTGACTTCTAAACTTGCTGTTGAAAAATTTTATTTGGGACACAAGTCTCTTTCTATAATTTAAAATACAAATTTTAAGAACATTTGTGTGAACTGCTATATTTTCAAAATCAACATAAATGCTACATACTTGTTGTTTAAATGATCTCTTTCTGTAAAAGTTCCCCTGGAATCATAAATAATAATAGTAATAGATCAACCAGAAATCTGGGTCCAAACCTGTCAGTAAAATTTAAAATAAACAAAGTTTTTCAACAGCACATCATTGCTGCATCAGCTGTCACTGTATCAACACACTGATGTTCCTGTGCTCTGTTCTACTCTTCAGAGCACCAGCTGGTTCTGTTCTATTGGACTGTGGTTCAGAGATGAAAGCAGATCGGCTGTTTCAGTGCTCAGCGCTGAAGCCTGGGAGCTGAAATGAGGCTGGAGACCTGACAGAATGATAGGATGTACAATATTGCCAATGAGAATAAGATTGTTTGAGAAAGAGAAGATAAAACGGTTTTGCGACCAAAGATAATGAAAGCATGAATAGAAGAGTTAGACCATTGACTGTTTATTTATTGTGGGTACCGTATTTTCCACACCGTAAGGTCCACTTAAAAGTCCTAATTTTTTCAAAAAACGAAAACGCCCATTAAATAGGAATTCATTCTAGTGGTGATTATTGATGTCAACGTGATCTTGTGAGGTACACGGTGCTCTGTCAAAATGTTTGGTTGAGTGTTATTGTAAATATTGCTAACGTAACGCTGTTAATCTACATTAACACTGTGGCTACTTCCAATAAAAAGTCTATGTAAGCATGTATGTGTCATATGTGTGTTTCGGGGTTCTGCGTTGAACACTCTTATTCACATGTTGCTAAGGAAGTTTCTAAAGATCATTTTTGGGCTCCATTGAAAGCACGTTGAAATATAAACCAGTTGACTAATCAGGTAATCTGACTCAAAGAAGTTAATTATTTGTCTTTTATCAAATAGGATCGCTGTAAAACACATTTGCGTGTTTGCCTGTTGGCTAACTCGGCACACCATACATGAAGAAAGGAGCTACAGGGGTTGCAGACTGCTGTGAAACATTCCTGGACACGTGTTGGCTCTGATTGACGCCCCATTTCAGTGCTGGGCTCTGGCTCCAATGACTTCACTACGCTTTCCCGTCACTGATCACAACTGAACACGCCATTATGGCTGGAGGTTTCTCTGCTCACGACTATCAGCCTGCGTGCAACAGAAGTAACACTGACAGCTGTGGCTCTTGCAATGTCACAGTTGTGCTTTGTGTTGTCTGTCTCTGTAAAACAGGAGTACGGGACCAACACTAACATGGTACGCAGCCAAGAATAACAGCTGTTCAATTAGAGGGCTTATTGAACTTGGCTTATTGTGAGGACAAACAGGAGGAAAGACCTGAGAGACCTTGGAACCAACAAAAGAAGAAGGAGAGGGACTTTGACTGTCAGCAAATCAGTAGATCACTCATTGTTCTGGTTTAGATGACAGAAGCAAGATATGAGACTCTTTCATAGGATTGCAGTTGGAAGAGCAGTCACTCACCTTCATGATCTTGGCCATCACTTCAAATGAATCAGCTCAAAAACATGTTTCTCCTTCTTTCCCAAATCCAGTTATACTAAAAAACAAAGAAGATTCAGACACAATGAGCTCTAGACGGGGGCTTTCAGCAGGCGAGAAGACTCAAGACCAAGATCAATCCCAACTATCCCTATCCCCACAGCTTTTCCCTATCCCTATCCCTCCATGTGACATGGAGAAAATGTTGTCTTTAGATTCAGACACCGATCATCTACGTTAGCGCAAAGCTACATAACAACAACGGTAAGTTGTACCAGCTGTTTTAACTGTGTAGCGTTATCAGATGTTTGGTCTGTCCATTTTCAGATCGTTTAGGCAGACAGAACACTTTTCAGCTTTCCCTGATCAGTTGAGTTAAGTCAGCTGGACTGTTGTGTTCAAAAGTGCCTTAAAGCAAACAGTGTTCTTGCATCACGTCATTAATGCTGCATGTCTTCAGTATCACCTCATTTTTAGCCCTATTCCATATTCTGTTGTGGATTTAGGCCAAACACTCATGGATTAATATGAAATACAAGCAAATGTAAATCAAGTATCACATCTGTGATTCCATGAATCATCACCACATACTATTCTAAGTGTGTGTTATGTTTAACTGTAAATATTTGCAAGGAGCACGTTAATTAAAACTTTACAATCTGTTAGAAACTTTCAACCATTTACTATTAATACTAATGTCACTAACAACAAGCTACAAAGAAAAATACTGCCTTGCAGTAAATGACTGAATCTGCTCAGCAGTCAAAAGAAAAAGTCTTTTGTTTTTCACAGAACTCTTTGCTTACGTTTTTGTTGTCTTGATCTTTTTTTAAAATTTCAGGGAATATTTGCTTTACTAAGATTACGTATTTGGTCAGTCCCTACAATTACAGTGGACTTGTATTATTTTATGGTTTTAGCTGAGTGGTGCAGTTCTTTTGGGATACAGCGCATGTGTTCTAAAGCTGTCGGCTGTGTAACATCAATAACTCCTGTTACCATCTCTCAAACAACTCAAAGAAAACAGCGCCTTTGTGGTGTGTTTTATTTATTTTTATTTTTTATTTACAAGCTGTTTACGCCTTTCTATGAATTATAAAAGATCTGTTCCGCAGTCGTGTTTCAGTCTGTCTCCATTCACCTCCTGAGGGGATTTCAGAAATGAGCTAAAATGCAGAAATGCATTTTGAAAGACAGAATGATGGAACGTGAATGATACTGCAGAGACAGATGATGCTTATGTTCTGTTGTTTTTTTAAATGATTATCTGGTTGATTTCTTTTCACGGTGTGTGTACAACTATTCTTTTTTTACATCTTTACCTTGCAACAGGGTCAATAGATCTCACTAATTGATGCCGTAGCTCTGTGGAAGTCCAGTCGTGTCATTTCAGTCAGCTATTTATGAAGCAAAAAATTATCAAGAGAGGTCTTCTTAAAGGGCATATACCAGGAAAAATCAACGTTTTGTTCTTTTTACTGTATTATACTGTTCATTCCTCACTATAAAGAACCCCAAAGCTGCATTTAGATCCATTCTCGCATTTCTGAGTAATCCTCCAAAAACCACCGCTCTTAGCCGCAGCCCCTCCCATACCCACAAAAATAACTAATATTTTATAAATTATATGTTCTTTAGTGTGCCAAAGGTAATTAATGATCATCTTCACGGATATTGTTTACAATCAAAGGCTTAAGAAAAACTTAAGATACTTCCCAAAAAAATAAAAAAATTCGCATATTTTGTAATCTAATTCCGCCCGGATTATTCAAAACAGCCAGATTATCTGTAACTACTTTATGGAATCAGTCGTGCAGATCATCCTGGGTAACTGTGAAGAGAAAATTAGAACCTGACTGCTCTGACTAGAGCCAGTCTTTGCTGTTCTATGAAAATATCTCCCAATCAACAGAAACAACTGTGGATTATCAAGATGATAGAAAGAAGAATTTAATTATTTGGAATCACAGTAAATATGCATTTGCATCAGTGTTGCACAGTCGCCTGAAGATAACCAGGCTAAATTCCTCCTGAGGACGCCGTTACAAACGCGGAAAGTCAGAATTTACATTTTATCTCCAATTTCTTTTTTCCCTCCAGTCATTATTAAAGCATGAAGTTATTCATTAAGTGTTTAGTCTTCACTTACAAACTCGTCATAAATGACTGTACCATGGCGGTGGCTGTTGCCAACAGATTTGTTGGAGCGTTCAGGGACTTTGGATGAAGTACATCTTGTGTTCTGAAACATTGTTGCAGAGATTTTTAAAAAGAAACTGACAGCAGTCTGACGGTGGGTTGTCGTTTCAACTCTTTCATTCTGCTCAAGTGAAGTTCTGGTTGATCAATTCAGATTTTTTTTCAGGAACTTGAAAGGTGAAACGTAAAGCCAAACATAAAGCTTAAATATTGGTTTGTACACCACAATAATCTCATTTTAATTTATAATCTAATATTTTAACACAAATCTGAAAGTCCCTCCCAACAAACTGGACACATAGAGTTTTCTATGACCTCAGCAGAAGTGAAACATAAAGGTGCTGGAATGGATCTGGATCCTTTCGCCCCTTCAAAAGTGAATTTTTGACACCCGGCAAAAACTCAGCATCTGCGCTGACTTGAATGTTGCCTCAGTTTCTGACAGCTTCATCTTTTTGACATAGATGCCGAGATGCTGTTGATTCCAGGACATTAACCCCTGCTGTGCTCATGCGGGAATGCTCCAGCGTCGCTGTATCACGTCAGCATACAGGGCCATGTGTGAGTCTGTCTGTGTGTGTGTGTGTGTGTGTGTGTCGAGGGGGAGGGGGGTTGTTCTGTAAACAGACAGTGATCCCTGAGGACGAATGATGAGGAGATGATATCTTGTGAAGTGTGCCCTTTAAAAATAGCAGGGTCGCTGTCAACATAACTTCACTCTGGATGAGTTCCCTGCTTGTGTGTGTGTGCATGTGTGTGTGTGTGTGTGTGTGTTTGTAACCCTTCATGCAACCCATGCAATATGTGTGAGTGTGCACCCTTCTACTGTATTTGTCTGGGTTTTCTGCTCCTTTGTAAGAGCTATTATGATCTGCCATCCAGCGTGGCTGATCTGTGCGCAGCCTGCGTGTGTTAATAAAGGTTTGAATGTCTTCAAAGAGGTGCACTGTGCGTTTATCCAGAGCCCCAGCGACTGATGTTTACAGTAATGTGAAATACCGCCCAAGGCTGACATGGATTGAGGGAGAGAGAGGAAACAATGAAATGTGGCTGAGGAGACAAAGGAGCAGCGTGGAACAAAAGATCTGTAGTTCTATGGTGTGAAAACGGGTTTATCCTTTTCCTCAATTCTGACCACAAATGTCACCAGTAAAAAACTCTATTTTGTAATATAATTTTTATTGAGATTTAGTTAGCATCAATCATTATGTGTTGAATCATTTGTTAAGTTTTTTTCTCACAGCAATGTTAGTGATGCAAAAACATTAACAGGAGTGTTCAGGAAAAGGATCTTATCTCACATTTCATCCACACATTTTTAACTATTCTAACTGTAGTATGAAGAATCAGTTATCAACAAATTTTGCAATTCTTTCAATACAGCAAAAAATGAAGGACAATAAATGAGTTATTGTCTCCATAAAGTTGAAAAATAGTTAAACTTTAGTTGTTTTTGAGATTTCATAGAAGCATCCATCTTGTGACAAACAGGAAAAGCTTTTCTACTTCCTCCAGTGAAATAATGATGAACCACAGGATAGAAAACACAGACCAAGTTGCTCAATATAGGGTTAGGTTTCTTAAGGGCCTATATGACTCAAAATCAAATTTTTTTTTTACTTTTAAGTGTATTATATTGTCAATTCTAAACAAAAAACAATCCCAAAGCAGTACTTTGATCCATTACAGTGCATAATATGCACACGCATCTTTGAAAAAGTTTGGATGTTGTTTGTTTTCGTGGGAGAAACATAGACACGTGTTTTACTTTTTTAGAATTTGTTTTCTGAAATGTATCTTTGACTCCTAAATAATAATGCAATGTACACTCCGGGACTGGGATGCTTATTCAAGAATGTCTTTGAACACACTTTTAGCACTCTGGACCAGGGATCAGCAACGTTTATGGCATGAAGTTTGACAAGTTTGATTGATTGATTGAAGTGCAAATTCAAAAATCTCTCCTTAACAACTGTGCTATTATGCGAACTCTTATTGTGTTTGTTCACCTTTCGGCGTATCCCGTTAGGGGTCACCACAGCATTAATTGATTCACACAGGTGGTTTGGCAGTTTTTTTACACCGGATACCCTTCCTGACACAACTCTGGCACAGGGAGACCCAGTTAGGCATCAGCGTGAAGGATCTGGTCAAAGGACCCACACTGGATTTTTTTAGCTCATTGCTGCCCTGGGAACCGAACCCAGGTGTCCTGTGAGGAAGTCCTACACCCAGCCAACTATTATGGAAACTCACAAATTCACAAACAGCAGATCAAATCATTTTTTAAACATATTTGTGCATTAACTCAACAAAGTGCTTTCACGCTAATATTGCAGTAAGAGAACAGGAAAAAGTTTAAATAGTATTGTAACTATGTTTGTTTGAAACAGAATACTGCATTTGTGGTATGTCATACCTGCAGCAGTAGGATTGGATTCGTTAGAACAAAACAGCATCAATAATTCCAAGAACTTCACAACCATTAACATGAAAAAAAGCATATTCTGGCTTATTTACATCTTTTACATCAGCCTGAGTAACTTAATCGAAGTTAATTCTGTGATGATGCTTTTATTGCTTGTACAATTTCATGTTTTTAATTTTTTGTTAGTTTGCTCATGGGGAAAATAGATAAATAACAGGAAATAGAGTGGCGATCAGCTGTAGTATTATTTTAAAATTTGTTCACATTTCATATTGACATTTGGCAGAACAGAAACAGTCTGGGTATAATCTGACCTTTCTTGGTTATTATTCAACAAACAAAACTCATAACTTCATAAATGTCAGCCGCTGCAACAAAAACATGAAAAAAACAGCTGTGTGGTCATAAACGTGTGCGACAGCTCGTGGATCAGCCTCCCACTTTTCCCACTGGCGCTCACGTTCCGTCCACAGACACGCTCATATCGCCCCACCTGTTGAGGAGAGGAAATACTCATCCGATTTGTGTGTGCGTGATCCTATTTTGTAACTCATCCAATACACTTTGTGTGTAACTGTGTATTTGTAATTTTGTTTAAAAAATGACAAAATACAGAAAAAGATACAATTTGCACATGCACAACTTTAAATTAAAGCAGATTAAAATTAACTACACACAAAAATTTTTTAAAAATAAGCACAATTCGCCTGATACACACACAAAGCGACATTTGGAGTCATAAAATTCCGGCTGGGCACAAACCACAATTATTAATGTCTCCTCCATGATTAATTTTCAAACGACCGGTACTTCCATGAATTAAGAAGAATGCTACGCATGCGTCACAACCAAACCCGAGTCCCTGTTTGGTCAAAGTTCAACTGGTTTCATTTTCATTGTACTTTCTTGACAACGTTTTCTTCCTAGAGCCTGAAAACTGACTTTGACTTAGTGTTCATGCATTGCTACATATGAACACGAGAGTTTTGAACGTGGAAGCCTGAAACACACAATTTCGACTAAGACTTTTCTGTGTTGCTTAAACCCGCCTTGCTGAGCCCAATTTGAACATGGCATTCTGTTGCTTTTTTTGTTATTTAGTTGGCTTTTTAATTGTCATTTTAATATCTTCATCTTATCTTTAATAAGATCTTTAATATGTTTTTGCATTGAAAGATTTGCTGATGTGATTTGTACTTCAGGGCTAATGTAGTCTTGGTTTATTGGAAGAATTAAAGTTGAGGCCAGCAGATTTTGCAGACAAGAGAGTAAATGCAAGTGAAGGAAGGGAGGTTCAAAGTGTACCTAAGGAAATCTTCTCACCCAGACTTCAGAAGGAATTAATGTTCAACATCTACATTAGATAACAAGCACTTTCTAACCGAGTTCCCGCCCTGCAGTTTTGTCTTGTTTCATTGCACCTGTCTGTCTCCCGTTGCCACCATCTTTCATCACTTCCTCCATCCACGTCCCAAACCTATCAGAGGTTAAATCGGTGATGAGATGTCTGAAGGGGGAAACATGCCTCTCATTACAGAGAGATTGGCTGGTTTACTGTCTACACTCCTCATTTCAGTATTTTGTGGATTAAAAAGTGTGAAATGCTCATTAACAAATGTGTGTTTGTGTGTTTCTTGGAAGAATTTAAATAATGCAGCACTCAGCCGAATGCCTCTCCTCCCTGACAACATCCTGATTAGCGATTCAGGGTTTGAAAATGTTAATGCTTTTAGCACAGTCGCTCCTCATTCACATCAAACAGCGGAAAATAGCAGGATTGAAGAGGCTCATATGTGCAGCATACAGAGAGAGAGCGGGCCAGACACATGACTTCACACACAAACATGATGACATACTCCTAGAAACACATAAACTGACACACTCATGCAAACATGTAGACGCCCAGATGGCAGGAAAGGAGGCCAGACGAGCAGAACTAATTTATTATTGATCTTTATTGCTGTACTTCAAGATTCTGTGTTGTTTTATCTTTGCTGCTTCTTAGTCTGTCTATTTGGTCGCCACCAACTCCAAAGACTCAATAGAATATATACACATAAAAGTTTTGATAATATAAGCCATGAATTGTGAAGCTCAAATTGTTTATTTCTTATTCATACATGAATTTAATTTTGATTCTGTGAATTATTGTAAAACAAATGATCAAGCATGGTACACTAAAAGTTAATTTAAAAAATCAAGAGTGTGATGCTACAACAGCAACTACACAAATGCTGTGTTAATGGAGTTGCTAATGAAACTAGTTGCACTGGTTTCTACAGGAGGTCATAAAAGACTCTTCAGTTAAATTAATGTTTGACTGTCACCTTAAGTCAAAGTCTGGAATCACAATAAGATGCATTTTTCATGGCTTGCCTTCTAGGGATTTACACACAGATGTCCTCTGTGATCAGATCTGAGAACACAACTGAAGCAACAGCAAACTTAGGTCAAATAATCATAAGGAGTCTTTCAAAATACTAACATAAAAGTTTAAGAGCAAAGCAGGCATATATTCAAGAAAATTCTTCACGAGGACAAATGATTTCCCTAATATTTGAACTCTATTGTCATCAGACTGCAGGTATCTAGATTACCTTATTTTCCGGACGTCAGGAGACATAAGGTTTTCAGTTTTTCTGACTTGTGTCATAAATAAGGTGCATTAAGTGAGACAAAAGAGTCATATATAAGTCCATCAGTCAGTCAGACTTTATTATCTGTAATTCTGGAACTTGTTTGTTACACATTAGCCATGTTTACAACACCTGTAACTCCCAACCTTGTTTGCAACAAATAAAAAACAGACTGGAAGCGCTAAAACAAACGTTGCTACGCTAACTCCCAACTTTGTAAAAAGGCTAACATTAAAAAAACACTGCAACACATTCGAAGTGTTAGCCACGTTACTCACAACAACACCCAACCAAACATTTTGACGGAGATATTTTGGAAAATAAGGCGCACTGTAGTAAAAAAGAAAGAAAAAAGGCTTTTAAGTGGGCTCTTTAGTGCGGAAAATATGGTGCTTCTAATTTCTTTGACTGGAGTTGGGTTATTTGTGGACTTAAATTTTTTAAATCTGTTTTATTTCCTAAAACGTGAGCTGTTAGGATTCTATCTATCTGATAGGCTGGGGTTAGCTGTGGCTTTTTTGAAAGTCAGGTGGGTATGAATGGACTTTGTATTGATCTTTTGGAATGTTATGTTGAGCAGAGTAAACTTGAGTTAAACTAAAGTCAGTTTGGCTGCACCACTTGAGGCTTCCTTCCTGTCATTAAACCTATTGGAGATGTCAGGGACGATCGGTTGAGTCCATTAATGGTCTGTTATGACAGCAGGGTTTGGGAAAAGACTCCTGCTCTGCGGTAAAAAGACAAACAGAATATTTCAGCATATGTGGCACTGACACTATTTTAGTTCAGAGTTGCCTTTTTCCATTTCAGCAGGAGGTTTGTTGACGCCACAAAAGACGGAGAGCAACTTGCCACCCACAAAGACGTGTTGGGAAGTCTCAATCTGAAAACATGTTTTGATTTAGACTCACCCAAACAAAACAAAGAATTTGGTGAAAACAAAACTCAACGTAAAAAGCAATGACTAAACTAGAAAAAAATACTTTAAAATATCATCCTTTATTAAATAAAAGTGGTATTCCACCCATTTGCATCTGGAGACAGTACCTGTAAAAGCACAGGCACTGCTGGAAAGGTGTTTACAGTTTTTCAGATCCTGAACGCTGTCAGAGTGAGAGCGATAACACTCCACCAATCTCACAACATTTCTGTCGTTGCTTTTGTTTTACTAAAAAGACATTTCCAAATCCGTGCAGTGGCTTTTAGCCGCGCCAGCGAGCAGCGCGGCTCAGCGCTTTGTTTTCCGGCGACGACAGCGATGCTCGACTTCTGAAACGAGGCAATTCAAAACCAACTCACACCGGAGCATTAAGATGCAGAAACGTCTGCTCTGTTGTTTGAATTTTTGGGAGCAAACACAATGAAAAAACAAAAAAGAATGAGTTCCCATTTATAAAGAGGAGGGAAAAAGTTCGAAAGGAAGACTTTATCTTTTTCAAATGACTGAATTCAAATGAACTCTCAGCGCAAAAAGAAAATGTGTTCAGTCAAAATGCCTGAGGCAGAAAGGGAGAATAAATATGCTCTGCTCACTGCTTTTGTTGTTCCTCCTCCATTTTGGTTTGTAAATGAAGCATCTTTAGAGGATTTTTATATTTCAAATTTACAAAATAAAACATCCAAAAGGATTTCTATAAGTAAATAGTTTTTTTTACTGCTTTGATTGTTTAAACTAAACATATATTCTGTGGTTCTTTGTGTGGTCTCTGCCTCTATGCCCTTCTTATTTATTTATTCGTTTAATGACGTTGCCTCGGGCACAGAAATATAACACTTCCATAATGTGCTCATTGGCGTCCGTCCCTGTGGATTCACACATCAGCTAAAAGATGAAAATGTAGCATAAAAGTGATGTGATTTGGGTTTTTTTGTCCAAGGTCGCAGGATTTTCTCTGACATGCAGTCTCCCAGCTGCACTGCAGAGAGCTTCAAGGTTAAAATGTTTTGATGTTTCCATTAGGTGATGTCCCCCTCTCCTTCCCTCTGATGATGCAACCCCCCATCACTCCTTGCCAAACGGTGCTAACCAGTGCCAGGCTCCCTCCTGCTTTCCCTTTTATTGGTATTTTACCCTAGCATGCGATTCAGATGCCCTCCCTGGAAGCGCATGGAGTGCCACACTAATCTGACTGAGTTGTTTATCGCTAGAACGTCAGCTATGCAAAACCTGCAGCAATGACTTTTATGTGGAAGGAATGGGAATAATTACACAGACTGACAGACAGAGATGCAGCCGTGCAATCACTGACACAAATAGAAACACACAAAGTGTTATTTTTTCCCATAACAAACAGACTGAGGCAATGCTTTCATGTTGTCTCAGTTAACTTTGCGATGGAGCAATTAAATTTCCCTCTTGAACCCTGCTTCCCAACTCTCTCCATCTTTCCACCTCTGCCTATTTTTCGTGCATGTTTTGGTGATTGGAGACTTCAAATTGCCACTGAATTTCATCATGAATCCGCACTCTGCTCCCTCTGCCCTTGATGCTTCATGCCAAACACACAAAGTGAAGTGCACGTGCATGGTCATGGTAACATGCACCGGGACCGTGCACAGCAAAAAGAGAAAACCCAGAACATTTCATTTGTCTTTTGTTTTCAAAAGCAAAAACAAACACCCAGTAAAGGGTTGGATGCATATAAATCAACCAAAGGATAAAGAGGGGAAAGAAAATAGCTGGAGTATTACATGCAAATAGGCAGGCGGCTTGTTTTGAGTGCAGTGATCTCCCTGTGGCTGCAGCAAACCACTTTCTGCACAATCATACACAAAGCCACATTCATATGCAGGTGCAATCATTTCTCCTGGATGCCCTGCCGGATCCAGGGAGAATGTTTGAAATGTTGTTTCACCTCCTTATGTATTCACATTAGTGTACTTTCATGTGTTTAGTGTGGGTTGCTGGTAAGCCTTGACAGGTTCCAATAATCATGAAAGTAAGCTTTAAATGCATTTTTAGCTTTTAAACAGCATTGATCTTCTGGTCTGATATGAATCCAGCACGGTGACAAAAACCCCTCAAAAGTTAGGCAGTTCTTCACATTTGGTTTGGTTGCAGTTGGCTCGAAACCATGTGACATATCCGTTTGAGGCGGATTTCCCAAAAGTTGACTAGAGAGTTGACTATCAGCAATAAGCTTGCTTTGGAGCAATTTGCTTCCTCTGATGATGACATCAGGCTTTATATAAGGTAAGCTATACATTGTGGTTTATTAAACAGACACACAAACAATTTGCATTATCAGAGTGTCCTAACTGCTTCCGGCTTCCCTAACGACTTCCCTCTCATAGTTGTCTCATTGTCAGAGTCGGTCTCATTGCCAGGCGGTTGTTCAGCAATGATGCCGGCTTTAGTGGAAGCTCAGACACCAGTTACAGCAGAGAGCATAGCCCAGGCATCCACAGTCCATTCACATATTGAGGCGCTGCCTCCCAGTCCTAGTAAAAGAGTGTGCGCCGTCTATCGCTCCCACTAACAAAGACACGCGCTCTATTTCGCTTTTTCTCCGGTGGCACCGGAGGCCTGAAGGGGACCTCATGCAGTGTGATCAAGCATGAGTGACTCTTGCGCAGTGCCACGTGCAGCAAACAAACTGGAAAAACGCGTGTGAAGTTTGGCTGGATGCGCTCACGCGGCGCTCTGGCTGATCTCACATTGAAAAGGCTTTTGTGGTTCTTTGCTCGTAACATGGTCCGTGAATAATCAAAACAAGGCATGTGACATTTTGTTTGTTTTATCACCTGTTCAAAAATAACATTGTAAGATTTTTTAGGTACAATTCTACTGTCTAAAACTCAGTAAAAAACGTTAATATGGACTAATTCAAAGAAATTAAAGCAATTTCATTTTCAAATTAAAATTATCGATTTTAAAATTACATTTCTTTTTACAATGTCTGAACTGTGTCAAAGTGGGTTTTTCTCAATACTTAGAGTGCTAACATTTGGAAATGTGTCTTAGTGAATTTCCAGGTTTTTGCCATTAATCTAAATTGGATTTTTAAGAGAACACCTTTGATCCTTACATTTTACCATGTCTTGAGAGGGATGGCAGCTGTCAATACACTTAAAAATATGGACCAAACTGATGAGACAAAAACATGATAATGAACCAGCAAAGGCAAAATGAAAGGGAAGCGAAAAGCAGGGGAGTTCAAAACCACTTTGAAACCAAACGAGATGCTGATGGGATGAATGAAAGCAACTGAGGCAACAACGGAAAGAGAAAAGGTGAAAAAAACAAATTAAAATGTGAATAAAGCTAAATTATTAGCCCCTCTAACGGCATCTTTTTGGCAGAGGGAAAACTTTGGAAGTTTAAGGATATAAATAAATCACAAATACAGGACAAAATGTTTTGATTTTTTTACTTTGATTAAATGAAATATTTAAAAAATGTTGGAGAAAGTGGTCTACCTGCAGCTGGAGGAATTTTTGAGTTTTCATAACATCTTTGAAGTCTTCCAATCTGATTTTAGGGCCTGGCACAGTACAGATTCTGCTTTACTGGGTCTCAGTAATGACATCCTCCTGGGTACTGATGCTGGAGATCTATCTATTCTGCTAGATCTATCAGCAGCATTCGACACAGTTGATCAGCATATTTTAATTTCTAGACTCCAGCTTCTGGTGGGGATTTGATGTATCACTCTAGATTGGTTCAGATCATACTTAACAGGATGGACTATGTATGTTAATCTTGATGGATTTAAATCTAGAACAGCTCGTCTTTTGGAGTTCTACAAGGCTCTGTTTTAGGGCCACTTCTGTTTTCCTTGTATCTGCTTCTGTTGGGGTCCATTCTCAGACAGCACAGTGTTTCCTTTTACTCATATGCTGATGACAGTCAGGTTTATCTGACA
The DNA here is from genome assembly GCA_036245035.1 of Adrianichthys oophorus. Taxonomy (NCBI): domain Eukaryota; kingdom Metazoa; phylum Chordata; class Actinopteri; order Beloniformes; family Adrianichthyidae; genus Adrianichthys; species Adrianichthys oophorus. The sequence goes on along the minus strand of BSAI01000187.1, from coordinate 3,755,552 downwards.
CTAAAAAGAATAGATGGTTTTTCTACTAACTTGCTTGTATCAGGATTGGTTGGCCCTGAGTTTCCTGAGTTTTAATGAAGTATCTGCGTTTGGACCAAATGATCTTAGAGCACCATCCCCAGTGGATCTTAGTTTTTTGACTAACTTGGTATCTAACTTGGGATTTAAACTGGACAGTCATTTTAAACTTGATCACCAGATCAGCTCAGAGGTGAAGCTGAGCTTCTCTAACCTTCAGCAACTTTCCAAAGTGAAGCCATTTTTACCTCCTGCACATTTTGAAACAGTAATCCACGCCTTCATCACGTCTTGGCGGATTACTGCAATTCTCTTCACATGTCTTTCCCACGTCTCCAACTTGTTTAAAATGCAGCTACCCGTCTCCTGGTTGGAGGATGTAATATAGACCTCATTACGCAGATTTTAGCACCTTTCCACTGGCTGCCGGTACATTTTAATGTTAACTTTTAAGATTCTTTTATTTGTTTTAAAGTCTGTATTTGGTCTTGCCCCACGGTACCTCTCTGAGCTGTTTTCTCCTTATTCTCCTGTTCGGTGCCTCAGATCAGCTGATCAGCTCCTTTTGGAGACACCAAGGTCAAGGAGGAAGTTCAGAGGGGACAGAGCCTTTGCTGTCACTGGTCCAAGTCTCTGGAATTCTGGAATTCTTTGCCTCTGTACATTAGAGAAGCACCATCACTGTTCATTTTTAAAACCAGCCTAAAAACTCACTTTGATGCTCTGGCTTTTAACACAACATGACACTTCTGCTGTTTTACAAATATATATATATTTACATATCTATGTATTTGCCTTTACTATTTTATTATGATTTTATTTGACTTTATTGTCTTTTTAGTTTATGTTTTTAACTTGTGTTTAGTGTTGCCGTCTTTTATCTTTTTGTGTACAGCACTTTGTTTAAGCTGTTTGCTTTTTGAAAGTGCTATATACAGTAAATAAAAAAAGTTGAGTTGAGTATTTGAATCCTCTCCTGAAGCTTTGCCCGAATAAAAATAATTAAAAAGTGCGCAGCTGCATTGGTCTTTACTATGAACTGTGGTGACTGCTGTCCAGCTGCGGGTTGGTCAGAAGTTTCCATCAACAGGAAGACTGAGGTCAGAGTTTCCCGTCTGTCTGCATGTCTACGCATGTTACTGCTACTGTTTCAATAGGAGGAAAATGAATAGGAAGCAAATGACTAACTGATCAGATCTCTTTGTTAAACTTCTGATGCATGACATTCACTGTGCTGTTGCTCACTGAGGCCGATTCATGACACAGACATGAGGAGGTGAGTTACATCTGTGTGATCCAGGTGAAGCAAATACAACAGAAGACATAAAAAAAAAGAAAAAGAAACGAAAAAACAGAAGCTGCAGAATCAGGAAAAGTCCAAGAAATTACATTGATATAAAGTGAAAAATGTTGATGATAACACGTTTTAGCAATTTAGTTTACTTTATAAATGAAAACTAAATGGTTCCACATTTGAAAGAAATGTGTACTTTTTGAATCTCTGCATAGATAATATGTGTATTTTAGCTACTGAAATTTAACATTAATTTGATTTGATTTGGCTTCTAAACAAGGATTGACCCCAACAATCCAGTCCAAAAATGGGCATTGCTATGCTAACATTCTGCTGTCTTTCTCTTCCGAGCTGATGATATTAGTAAACAGACAAAAAGCCAGTTGTCCTGCAAGGATTAGTAAAATTATGTAGGTTTTGTGAACTCTACAAACATTGTAAATGATAATGCACTCATCACACTGCAGAGCATCACTCCAAAGCTGGTTCTTTGCTCTGTAAAGTAACCCACAAATCATCTTTTTTCATACAGAGAATCTGAATGAGTGCCTGATAACTGCAGCTCTTGTTATACATCACTCTATGCTGTGTGTTTGTGTTTTCTTCAGTTAAAAATAAATGCAGACCAGTGAGAAAATAAAATAAAGCACTTATCCCCCGAACCATAAATTCCATGAACACGTGTTTGAAAAAACAAATGAGGTCTGCACACAATTACTGCTTTTTAAAGATTTCAAAATTTTCAAAATAATTCTAAATTTAATGAGCAAATATAACTGTGAAGATTTTTGTTTGTCAAAATCAAGCAATTCCACAAACAAAAAATTGTTTGCATTACTGAAAAAAACCCAAGATGCTTAAGTCATCCCAGAATACAAATACAAACAAACCTGAGAGAACTGCACAAACTTTGGGAGCTAACATTTCACAAGCAGTGTGTTAGTAAGTAATGCTTTTTCACAGAAATCTCAAAATAACATAAAAAATAATAACAAAAATAAAAAATAAATAAATAATAACATTTCTCACAATCGACCAAAAGCACCATCTATCTGCCAAACCTGAATTTTGAAGTCATGGGGTTACTGGAGCCTATCTGAGTGACTGTTTAGGTGAAGGCTTGGTACACTCTGGGTAGATTGTCAATCTGTTGCAGGGTTTTTATGGAGATAAATTAGTGTCAGTCCGATTTGTGCGTGCGTAATTTTGATTCGTGCATAACTTTAGATTTGTGCATGCGTAATCCTTGATTTGTGCGTAACTTTAGGTTTGTGCGTGCATAATTCTTGATTTGTGCGTAACTTTGGATTTGTGCGTGCGTAATTCTTGATTTGTAACTCATAAAAAACATTTTGTGCATGAGTTCAAAAATGACAAAATATTAAAAAATACAAAGTACAATTTACACATGCACAACTTCAAATTACGACAGCTTGAAACTAACTACACGCACAAATCTTTAAAAAATATGCACAAATCACTTGTTACGCACACACAAAACCACATTTACACACGAATCTGATTTGAGACTCTTTTCACGTCTCCCAGATTCGTGCGTAAGTGATGCGTTTAAATGCTACTAGAATGCTGGGTCATCAGAGTTTTCTGATCAGCCGCTCTGAACTTAGACGGTCAATAATATCTGGTGAAACTTGACATTTTCCAGCTTTCTAAAACAGATGTGCCGGCTAATAAAAAAGTCTGAATATGGGTTTTTATAACACTTGTCCTTTAAAAATAAAAACATTTTCAAGAATTAAACAGTTCATCTCTGCAGCCCCGCCCCCGACAGTGCCTCAGGCACGGGGCTCTCTCCCGAGCAGGTAACCCTCCCCGCGGGGAGACGTCCCCGCTCTGGTCTGGTCTCATGGCGGAGGTTCTCCACGGCGAACGTGAACCCACAGAGCGGAGATGGTTGATCAGCCCAAAATTACGCACGCACAAATCAAAATTACGAATGCACAAATCGGACTGATACTAATTTATCTCCACAGTTTTGACCATGGGAAATTCTAAAACAAAGAGGGAGGCAGTGCAGAGCTGTTAAAACCAGGGTGATGTGAGCAAAACCCTTCTCAGAAAAATTCAGAACAAGGCTGGAGAGGCTGACCAAACTTCAGCTTTAACATAGGAGGAATTCTCTTCTTTGATTGTTCTGTCTTAGAATGGGCAGTAGAACTAAACATTGTCTTAGAATGGGCAGTAGAACTAAACATTGTCTGAATGATGCTGACGGCAAATTAACTGTAGAACTAAGACGAGCCCTAAAACAGAGCCCTGTGGTGACCCACATGAGTCCCTGAAACTTCTCAATGAGAGTGCATAAAAAACATCATAAAACAGAACCAGACAACCTGGCTACATCTCAAAGTCTGCTTGTCATTGTACTGCATCAAAAGCAGAAGGTCCAGCAAAACCATAACAAAGCATTTTTCAGAGACAGCCGCAATCGTCACTTCGCTCAAAACTCTGATTAAAGCAGATTCTGCAGAGTTTGTTTGCGTTATCTGAGCAGACTTATGGACTGTGAGTCCTCTAGAAACATCTGTGGCAGTGCCAAACTGTGGATGTAATAAGAAAAAGACCTTGGCATTCTGACTGAAGGCTCTGTATGAATGAATATATGATTGCTGAGACATTGTCTTATATGTGTTTTACGCAGGTCCCTTTTCTCAAGCATGGCCCTGTGACCTCCTTTAAACTCTCTTAGCTTTATGGTTCAGTGTTATGGTGTCTTTGTTATCCAGGGCATGGGTCATGAGTAACAATGCAGATGAGTCCAAGACTTGAGATGTTTCTCGGTGATGCTCAGGGGCTGGGGAAGGGGGTTTATTCACTGATTGAACACAACATCTGCTTCTGTGACCTTCTGCTGGGAACTTTGTTCACAGGGTGAATGAATCTGCATCACAACATGTGAAGACTGCTGCTTGTAGATTGGAGTTGGGAATACAAATTTTGAGGTGTAAAGACCCGCTCCTATAAATATGGTGTTTTTGGTATTTTCAACATGTTCTTGTGGTATTGTTCTCATGATGGAGGACATTTAAGAAAATTAACCTAAAATTTGTATTTCTGAGTATTTTTGTATTCAAATTGTTGGGGATCAGGAGCAGATGAAAAAATTGTGTTTGAAAAAGTGATTATTGGTGTGCAGAAAATACACTGGGCGGGCCACAAGCTTCCTGCTTCACTCCGCTCTGTATCAGAGAGGGAAAGTGGGGGTGGGGTTGCTCCACGCCAGTGGACCCGCCCACAACTCATTTGTAAATTTCTAATGAACTCCTGCCACTCTGCAGAAACTATGTTCTAGAAAACTACTTCTACGTCCATAAACAACTTAATCATGATAAAAAGACCACTGGGAACGTTTTTACAATCGATGAAAAGAAGATCGGAGTGGAACTCTAAGCTCTGGCTCCACCAGTTGCTTAAGTGGTACAGACAAGAGCATTGTACGGTAATCAGTCGGACCAGATCTACTGTGGAAATGAAGGATCCAAGTTGCTTCCAAGAAGCAGTATAAGCAATCTGCTCTAGTAATTTTTTTCAGTTACAGATAAGCAGGAGCAGCCCCCACACAAATCCAGTCTAAATACAGAAAGTCCTAAGGGAATAGTAAGACACTGGCCACAAAAGGATTCTAGCATTCAAGTAAATTCCAACTGTCCGTCAGAGCCTTATGCAGGTGAATGAGTCATCCAGCAGGAGCTCATTAGAAATTCACCTTCCTAGACTTGTGGGTGGGAATGTTGCCACAAAAGTTAGTCTTCACTACTTTCCCATTCACCTTTTATTTACAATCTATCCCGCTAGCCCATAGCACCTCACAAGCCCAAGCCAACATCAGCGTAGCAAAAAAAAAAAAAAAAATGGCAAGCAATATCAGAGCTGTGCAACTGCTAATGTGATTGAAAGAGGTGTTCTCAGACAGAAGGCAGTGGCTGGAGGGGTGTCTTGGCCTTTCCTGGTTTTGCCTCCCTCTTTGATCCTGGCACCAGCATAGTGGACATCATAACTGAGCTAGCAGAATGCAACGTCGCCGACTCACCTCCGCTGTCCTGCCGATCGAGCCTATGTCCTGCCTTCTCATCTGCAATGAGTTCTCCACTTGGTAACACGATCTGCCCTTCCATATATTAAAACAAGTCACTGTTTCAGGTGCCTCCTGAATACCCTATCTCACCTACATTATACGTCTTTCTGTTGAAGACAACTGCTGGATCCCCGAAGGGGGGCTGCGAACAGAGCCCTCTTGCATCGGCATGCCCACACTGATGGTGGATGGCAAGAAGGCCTATCCCGTCAAAGAGATCCAGGATTCCTGGCATCAGTGAGGACAGCTTCAGTATCTGGTGGGATGAGTGAGGCCCAGAGGAACTCACCTCGGTCATCTCAGATGACGTCTTTGATTCATCCATGATCAGTGACTTCCTTCAAAGCCACCCAGACCTTCCCGACCTCGTGGCTGACCCCACCATCGGATGGCCTCTCACTTCCAAGTTGTCTCTGTCAGGACTCGAGCTTCCATCTCCCCCTCCGACCACCAGAGGGGGCCCACACCTGAGTATTGACATTCTCTGGCTCTCTTCCACACTACAACTTCGGCACCTCCTTTGATTCACCAGCTGTTCCTCATATTCACCAGCTACTGTTTATATTCCAGCTCCTAGCTCAACGCGAAGTTTTGTTTTGCTAATGCATCCAGTAAGAGCATTAACATTATCTGCTGTTTCTCCTTGTATCCTGACCCTTGCCTGTTTTGACTCCATCCTTTCTCTCTCTGTGTATTTTGATTCCTGCCTGGTTTTGACTTCATCCTGCCTTGCCCCTGTCTGTTTTCGCCATTAAAAACCAGTTGCACATGGATCCAAACGCCTCTGCCACTTCATCACAACTATGTACAGGCACAATAAATTAAAATGCAGAAGCAATTTGTGGCACTTCCGTCTCTGTGATCCAGTTTGATGACCTATTGTTCTGCAATAGTCCAAGCAGGGAAAAAATAAAAACAAGAATAAAATGATAGGATGTTTTAATTATTGTCTTAATGCAAGTACGAAAAATATAAAAAAGTAGTTTGTACGTCATCAACACATCAGGGGGCAAAGCTGAGTCCCTGATTGGTTGAAGTGGCGCGTCTTCTTTGCCGCGTTAAAACATTTGAACTCTAAAAACACTGTGTTGCGAAGCTAAATATGTGCAGCAGGACCTCTGATTGCATCTGTACATTGACTTGAAGTCCCACTCTTGCAGATGATCTTTGAGTCTATTTTCAAACCATCCCAGTGGTCTTTTGATTATGATGATGACATTTTTAAGAAACAGCTTCTGCAAAATTCACCTCTAAGTTGTGGGTAGGACTTTTAGCATGGAGTAAACCAGCACTCATTTCCCATCATCACTTTGCTAACACTCTCCTGCTAGCTTTCAGCCCATTACAACCCAAGCTAACATTATCAAACAAAAATGGCAAGCAACATTGGAGATATGCTTCCACACAGTTTTCAGGCAGATACCAGCTCAGATGAGGAAAACAAATACATACATGGATCTATCTGTCTGCAAGTGGAGGCATCAGAATGGGGTGGAGCAAGGAGAGTTGGCCACCCATTGTAATTTGCAAGTAACAACAAGCTTTTTCAAACTGGATTTTATTCCTGCTCCTGAGTCACCACAGTTTGAAGGAAAAAAAATCCTAAATGCAATTTTAATCATATATTTCTTTATGTATACTCACTGGCTACTTAATCAGGTACAATTTGCTAGTACCCCTTTTGTCTTCAGAACTGCCTTAATCCTTGGAGGCATAGATTCAACAAGGAAACATTCTTCAGAGTTTGGTACACATAGACATGACAGCATCACACAGTTGCTGCAGATTTGTCGGCTGCACATCCATGATGCCAATCTCCTGTTCCACTACATCTTAAAGGTGATCTATTGGGTTGAGATCCGATGACTGTGGAGGCCATTTGAGTCCAGTGAACTCCTGGTCATGGTCAAGAAACCAGTCTGTGATGATTCCAGCTTTACGATCCAAGCTTTCATCGTTACTATCTGAATGTTGCAGCAGAAAGGGAGACTCATTAGACCAGGCAACATTTTTCCAATCTTCTCTTGTCCAGTTTTGGTGAGCCTGTGTGAATTGTAGCCTCATTTTCCTGTTCTTTGCTGACAGGAGTGACACACTGTGAGGTCTTCTGCTGCTGTAGACCATCTCCCTTAAGGTTGGACAAAACCAGTGGTTATTTAAGTTACTGTTGCCTTTCTGTCATCTGGAACCAGTCTTACCATTCTCCGTAAACCCTAGAGATTGTTGTCAGTGAAAATCCCAGTAGAGGGTGTAAGGGCAGAGATGTTTGTTCAGCTTAGTCTGTTTTATAACCAGCTATTGTTTACTTTTACATGTTTAATAATTATTTTTGCTTCTTGCAATATATTGATAATCAGTCCAATGAGACGGCTATGGCTGTGATATTGGGCTATATAAATAAATTGAATTGAATTGAAATTGAATTGACAGATCAGCAGTTTCTGTAATACAACTATGCCACATTCAAAGTCACTTCAATCACCTTTCTGCTCAATTCTGATGCTCAGTTTGAACTGCAGCAGATCCCCTTGACCATGAACACATGCTTAAATGCTTTGAGGTGCTGCCGTATGATTGGCTGATTAGACAATTGTGTTAACAAGCAGGTGATGCTTAACAAAGTGTTTGGAGAGTGTATACCCTCCATCATCGGAACATATTAACAAGACCAAAAAACACAACTTTCATTGGAGTGGGTCTCTAACATTGAAACTGCAGCTTCTACATTTAGTAACCTCTGATTGACACAACCAGTAGTCATGTGATAATATTCCCTCATTATTGCAGGGTGCTACGTTCCATAAATATTTTGCTGTAAGTGAAATCTGAGTAGTAGGATTACAGATGTGTCAAGGCTGTAAAAATCCTCACTACACACTTTTTACACTTTTCTCAGACAGACATGAACATTTTCACACTTTTCTTGCTTTTTTTACACTCTCAAAGTTTCACAGATAAATAAGGCCAGTCATATAGGATAAATACAACGATCTGCTCACAAAGATTTTTGTTGTTCTGGCAAGCTGCTACATGCTCTTGTACAGAGACATGGCACAAAGGAGATTGGCAAGATCAACAGCCCAGTGCGCTGTTAAAAAAAAAAAAAAACATGCAAAATTGTGCTAAAAAATGAAAAAGTCAGTAAAACAGCGAGACTGAAAGATGAACTGCAATGTAGCGAGGGAACGCTGTAATTCTTTTTAGCTTCTCCTTAGCCAGCAGTTTAAGACATGACTGTATGTTGATATGATTTTGACTAAAGTCCTTATTCTGTTGTCTTGTTCTGAGCTGGAGCTTCGGATAACCAGGTTATTGTTTGTTATATCTACAAAGTATTAGCATAAGTATGCACATTTGATCTGAAATGTTTTCAGTTTTTTCTGTGAACAGAGGCACAATTAGGCTAGAAATGAAACTCTAACTGTAGCTCTAGCTCTAACTGTAACCCAGTTATCCACAAAGATGTAATCACGATCTGCAGAGACCATCGTCATAGAAAGGTCAGAGAGAGCTAGCAGGTAGAAGACACTGACTACCGCACACAACATAAGAAGCAATGGGTGGGGGTCTGGCACCAGCTTCAATCCAGGAGACAACAGCATCTGGAGTATGTGTGTGTGTTAATCTGAGAAGAGTGTGTGTTTAAAGTACCTTGGGATTATCTGCCTCCATGGCTGCTGGATGCAGTGAAGGAGAGGATTCTAAACTTGTTATTAGAAACAGGGAGTTTTTCAGATGGAAGACTGGAAATCCCTGTCTGTTTGCGTTTCTTGATTTCTCTCCATGGATTTGGAATCCGACCAATCCATCGTCCTCCAGTGCTCCTCTGACTGGAGCATTAGCAGACCTCCTCTGACAGCAACACAAAATTGATTTTTAGAGTTAAGCCAGTGTTAAACTCTGTACAAAAATCCCTGCTCCCTCTCAAAGGAATGGGATTATAATAAAGTGCAGAAAGTATTGTACGTTTTTCATCATCTATAGATTATGGGTTAAAAAGCAGGAAGATTTAAGAGATTTAAGGGGTTAAAGGACAAATCCAGCTTTTATTTTTTTTGCCTAAGCCTAACATGCGCTTCATACTATCTCACTACAGTGAAACTGTTCTCAGCTTCTGCTACTAAACCACCAAATAAATCATTTAGCCAAACTCTAAGAGGGCCTCTTTGGTCTCAATATCTGCTGGATTAAAACTTTAGATTTTAGGAAGTAGCTTTTTATGTAGCTTTTCATCTTCTTATTTGGTGAATCGTTTAAATTAAAATGACAGAGTGCAAATTAGGCACAATTCAGATTATATTCAAGCAGTGTGTTGAAAAGTTTAATACGGTAGGTGTCTTGGAAAGAGTTTGTTGTAAAACCTCTGCTAAATCCCTCTAAACATTATTTTACCATTAAAGGTAATTACTTCCCGTTTTCTCTCTCACTAACTTTTCACTGTAGCCCAGTTTAAAAATTAACTTTCAGACTAAGCAGATGAAAAAATAAATCAAACACAAACCCTTATTTAGAAAAAAAAAAAGCAATTAGTAAACAAGAGTTTTAGTTTAAAAATCATCTTAAATTGTTAAATAAGTTATAGTTAACAAAAATATGAATGGTTTTACAAGATTTATAAAAAGAATGTTCAGGTTCATTTAAAAAGAAAAAAATAGTCAATTTGTTTGTATCACTTAAACAGTTTTCTGTGGATTTTTGTCTTATAATCAAGTTTTTTTTTAATTGCAATTTCATTTGTGAGTGTTTTGTTTTCCCCCCAATGTGTTAATGTCAACCTTTGGATTCTGTAAGCTTATTGGCTGAAGAGATTGCCATGTTCAATCAGAGGCATTGACGTTAGTGGTTAAGTACGGAAGAGAAAAGACAAGCAAGGAATGAGAAACCGATCGATAGAGTGAGAAGTTTTGACTCAAACTAAAATAAGTGGATGCAGAGTCTACTTACTTTGTTTGTGACATGTAAGTACTCTATGTATGAGTTTGATATGAGGTGTTGTATCATGGATTCAGCACATAAAATGTATGCTAAATGTGCATAGCATTGGCGCGCTAGCTGTGAAGCTAATCTTACAACAAGCTCTCATATGAAAAGTATGAAGACTTGAAATGTAATTGTTGGGAGACTAAAAGACACTTTGTGGACACAGTGGACCAGAGGAATCCATTCTGTTTGGACCCTGTTGCTGAACTTTGAAGCGCTCTGGAACTTCAGCTGCTAACCAGAAGAGGGCCTGTGCTCCCCCTGCGCCACCTCGTGTTCCTGCCCTCGTGCCTACGAGTGTAACCCAACTTTGGTAACCACCATGTATAGAAGCTCGTTTACCACCACCTACCATCCATTTAACTGAAGGATTCATGAGTACGTGCACGTGTTTTATTTCATCTTCTTGATTCTGCAAGTGAAGGGGCCATTTGGATTTAGGACACGACAATCTCGAGCAGCAATTCAGGCCTGCCATGTAGGCTAAATAAAGAAAAATAATAAGAATTTAAAAAAAGAGAGAATTTGGAAATATAAATGTAAAGGTGAAATTCTACTGATTTAATTGATTTTGATTATTATTTACACTAAAGCTTCTGTTTATTTTAATGTAAACTGTATCATGTATTTTATTTAATTTTGCAAAAGACACTGAAATTTGTGCAGTAAATTTAATTAAAATTTGTTTCCCTTAGTAGGATTTAAAATTTAAATTAACCCTTTGTTTTTACTGCTAAGTGAAAGCACCATTAATATTAATCCTAGATTGTAATCAGTCCAAAATCAGTAATATTTCAAAACCTTAAACTATAATCTGTATCTTTTCTTTACCAAATTTAAAAATTAAAGGACCGACCCCACCTGTAGTACTACCACCAAATAAGAGCAGCAAATGGCTACATGGGATGGGCATTCCATCACAAATCTGCTAGGCTCCGTTCTTGGAGCGGAACAACTGAACCAAAACAGCCATCGTAGGCATCGTAACGTAGGCATTAAAGGATGCAAACAGAGTAGGAAAAGTCAAAGTCAAACATAAAGCAATGATGAGACACAAACTCATTTAAATTTTGTCAGAAATAATGCAGGCTCAATAAAACAACTTTTAGCATGATGAACATTTGGTTCTCACAGTTTTTCCAACAATCTATATGTCATAAACACTTAACAGCGTATCTTCTTAGCCACCGTCTCCTCAGTAACCGCCTTGCAGTATGCCTCCGCCGTGCAAAAGCAGCAGTAAAAAGTGTTAAATCTGACGTTGATATAGACGTTCAAAATTGGTCCGCGAAAAAGAATGGTAAATGGCGCATACTTATAAAGCGCTTTTCTGCCTTCCTTGAAGACCCAAAGCGCTTTACAGTCACGGGCCAATTCCCACACACATTCACACACTGATGGTGGCTCCACTGCCGAAAACTGGAGCCAAGCTTCCATCGGGGGGCAAAGTGGGGTTCAGTGTCTTGCCCAAGGACACTTTGACACATGGGTGGTCAAGGCGGGAATTGAACCTGCAATCTTCCAATCGGAGGCCGACCACCCTTTCCACTGCACCACGGCCGCCAAGAAAGTTTGAACAGGTGAGCTATTCCGACAATAATTGCAATGCAAAGGACTTCCATTATTCTTTCTCTAATTGCTTTGCTCCACCCTCATCATTCCTGGTCAAACACTGAATAGATCTTTAGTCACATGATTTTGTTTACAAGCTTTCATTCAAAACAGAAATGTCAGTGTGACGCCAGCCTGAAAACAGACCAAACGCAGGTGTCAGGACTCGATCCGGAACAAATTATGGGCTGTCTGCAGGTGAAAAATGGGCAAATATTTACAGTGCACACAGAATGCCTCCTGGAACTTTTAGGATTGTAGACAACTCAATGAGCCCATAGGCAACAATGTTTATGCCCATGTTTTTCTACGGGGACACTGCAGGCCTAATGTTGTAGTGGACACTTAAGACACATGTAAGGGTGAAGTAGGAGAGACGTAGGCATCTCTTACACATTTTTCATTTTTTTGACGCCCCTCCCCTGCGCACTATGCAGAAAATCCATCAGTGCTGTTCACTTGATAAGTGCACGCTCCTCGCACATTCCTGCATGCAGCCTGGCTGTTAGAAATAAAGAAGTTAGACAATAAGTGTGTAGTTTGTGTGGACATTCCACGGGCGTCTTACAGATGTCACCTGCACACACCCCAGTGCCTGTAGCTTTGCACACGGTCATGAAGGAGCCAGTGGATGCATCTTACTAATGACTAGAGGGCGCTGTGTGACAGCATCACCCGTATGCCGTAAGTGTGTGTAACTTTCATTACCCTTATGAAAATTTTATGGACCACCAGATGTACAAAATCCAATGTTCCATTTTCATAAGGTGGCTGTATGAGCCTCAAGGGAACTAAAAGACACATCTGCGCTCCTCTTAAGATGAAGCCCCTCCTGTCTACAACAGGCCTGACAACCCAAAAGCCTCCCATACGGGGGTTGACCTGGATAGGTGCATCTGAATATGGCTCATGTCTGTCAGGATGTCCTTGAACTACAACAAACATGAAAACTCATTCTTTTTTATTGTAATCCTCTAAAATATGCCCTGATGTTTTTGGAAAAAGCTTTTGCTGTAAACTTCAAGGAGATCTGAGTCCAGGTTGGAAAGGAAGATAAAAAAAAGTTTTCATTTGCAAGAATTTACTATTTGTTGGATTTCACAAATTGAAAGAACTTACTAAACTTCTTTAAGTCTTCCTGATAATGGAGGACATACTGTATATAAAGGAAATTAAGATTAAAATTGTATTTCAGAGAATTTGTTTATTCAAAGTATTGTAAATCAGACGCAGACAAAAAATGAAGTTTAAAAAAAATAACACATAATATAATCTCCCTGCTCCGCTCCATTCTGATGCATCCACTTGCAGACAAATAGATCTTTGTTTTCCTCATCTGAGCTGGAATCTGGATCAAAACTGTACAGTTGAATAGCTCCAATATTGATTTTTTTTTGCACCTCTAATGTTAGGTTGGAGGTGCAAGAGGCTGTAAGCTAGCAGGAGAGCATGTAAACACATGGGTGATGGGAAGGGGTCAGGGATGATTTTCTAATGAACTTCTGTTGCTCGACACAGGTTTTTGATTTTGGTTAAAAACAGTAAAATCATAATTAAAAGACCACTGGAAAAGATTTAAAAACAGATCAGAACATGACTGAAGTGGAACTTTAACAAATGCTCCAAAAGTTTTTAAAAGTAACTTTAAAAGTAATACAAACTTAGATAAATGGCTCTTTCTTCATAAACTGGTGATTTCATGCAGTCATAGCAACAACAGGGACCCCAGAAGGCAGGAGAGCATTAATGTTCAAACATCCTGTTGACTATGTAAAGTACACAAAGTGCTCGTTCAGGGCTGCAGTTTGTGCTTAAACTTTAAGGACTGATAAACAACATTCTAAGTAAATGTAAAGTTTAAGATATGCACAGAAATCTATCAAACTGCTGAAAAAGACAACAGATGCTGCAAATGAAAGATGCAAAGGCTGTTACAAACAAAAACTCCACCCACAAAAAAGCAGGATTAGAAAGGCACTAAGGACAGATGAAGAGTTCAACAACTCTGGCAAAGGAGCTGAATGGGCAAAAAGGAAGGGCAGAATTTAGGTCTAATGCTCAGTGTCTTTGTAGCTCCCTGACTGAGAGTGAACGAGCAGCAGTGAGCCTCCATGGAAAGAAACACAAAAACATACAAACATGAAACAGAAGGAGGTGAAAGGGGGAGGCGGGGACTAACGGTGAACCCGAGCAGTAATGAGTTCAGTCAAAAAGGATTAAATCAGTGGCCGGCAGCGGGAATTGCATTTGATGCTTGATTAGCAAGCCATTCCATCGCCTACTCAGCATGCATTAATGAGGTATAAATAGCTTCAACTAAATGTCCACAAATATAATGACATTAGCTTCATTAAGAGGATCTAAAGAGTTTGAGTTTTTCTAGTCCACTGCCCACTCCTGCTCTGAAGCTAGTCTAAAACCGTCTCAGGAGGAACGGTAAATGTGGGGAAATAAAGTTTGTAAAAAAAGACTTTTTTGCCCCTACAGGTGAAGTGTTACCTTGAACAATTATCACTTGAATCAAACCCGCAGGTATTTATTTGTTGTGTTCATTTGTTCCACTAAAAAGTGATCTAAAGTTTTGATGGAGCAGCTGTGCAGGTCCGGGTCCAGGTCTGGGTCCAGGTCCAGTAACAGGTCAACTAGAACCAGCTAGGGTGCTTTCACCATCTGCTCATTTTTAGATTCTTCCCAAAGAGAAGTTGTGGACTTGACCCACCGGGTGAGAGCCTCGGGCAAACCCGTGATGTGGAGGAAGGAGTGTTTATTTCCTTTAGTTGGCTGGACAGGGTCCCCAAAAAAGCAGCAGGAGGTTAATGAGGGGGGTTCTGATGTGGGTTCTGGGGTTTTCGATGGAGGCAACCAAAAGATTTATAATTCAATTTATGGTGTGTCTATACCTGTGTGTGTCTGCTCAGTGGGGGGTTGTGTGTAGAAAAGTTCTCAATCAAGCATAAGATAACATTTGACTTTTCAAGGAGGGGTTAAATCTTACCTCTATAACCCTTTAGAGTCTGGTACAGTGCATAAACTGCTCTAAGATGCAGCTAATTTTACCAAAGTAAATAAGAAGTTGGCATACAGTAAGGGTTCCTTAATGAGCTCTGATGTAATTTTGGTTTGTTAGATTTATACATTTCTGGCTGAGATACATCAGCAAATGGTAAAATAAACAGTTTTTTGTTTGGCTGTGTTTTAAATCACTGCTGACATTACACTATACTACTGCATTTGCTGGATTAAGAGGATTATGTGAAACAGGACTTTGAAAGGAATTCATGTGAATCTCTGTCAAAAGTAAATTTTTAAAAAATATTTTTTTTCTTTATCTTCATGTTTATTTATGCAAGAAAACAATAATATAAGAAAATAAATAATAATAATAATATAAAATAAATTTTAGAAACAATTACATCAATTCAAATCAGTTTCTTATTTTTGCTAAAGAGTGAAATTAAACTTTGTGGCTCTTTTTGGGTTTGTGGTCAGAGAGAAATCAAACCAAATGACTCTTTAAGGGTTGAAGGTTGCAGACCCCTGCATTGGAAGAAGACACTTTTAGGGGTTTTTTTAGCTTAAACTGAGTAAGACACAAACAAAAGAAGAGGAACTCAGGAACATTTAAGTGGAATTCATGAATCTTACGCGCATAAAATCCTGACTTGCGTGCACAAATTGGTGCACTGGGTCGGACATTTTGTTCCAGTTCTGAGTCTTTCTCCAGTGACTAAAAATGGATTCTTCACCAATAAGAACCCAGACACATTTTTCCATAAAATGAAAAATGTGTGGGATATATTGTACCACAGACCAAGTGGACCACAGAAAACATTTCTGATGTTTTTCTGTTACAATGATGTCACCATGGGTTTTTATGGGTTACAAAAGAAATCCTACATTTAATAAAATGTCTTATTTTATTCTAAGACTTTCCTGAACTTGAAACAGTTTTTCTTGAATTTAGGAACATTAGAACTGATTCTATAAAGGCTGCTTCTGCAGTGCAGCTGATAAAAGCTGATCCTTTGGGACCTTTTACTGCCTTAACTTTCTGCTTTGAGGCTCAGACAGTATTTAGAAGTATTCTAACCCTGTAAGAACACCTACACATTGTCACCAAAGGTGGTTGACTTTTTACTCCAGTTTTCCACTCTGACAGCTCAAGCGTTTTTTTTTTTTCCTTCAGGTGGAGAGAGTGACAGTAATTGATCTCTAAATGTAGAAAATCGAAAGGCTATTACATCCCTGCGCCATGCTCGTTGTTGATGTCTTCTGCTGCCTTTTGATACATTTTGGTGACATTAGCAGGGAAATTAAAGCAAAATGTGTCCGTTTATGCTCAGCCATCAGCAGCAGTCCCAACACACAAATAAAAAAAATGAGAAGCTATTTCACAAACAGAACACACCTAAAAGAGTTTACAAGAGCAGTGGAATCAAAGAAAAAACAAACAAAAGGAATCACGTGTCTTATCACCGCCCTCCCAAAACAAGGGGGCAAACTCAGCAGGAAAAGAACCAAAAAGTTATGAGAAGAGTCTCACAGCATGAGGCAAAAACTTAACATCACTAAAGCATCCTAACATAAAAAATCCTGCATGTGTTCATGTAAACAGAGAAATGTCTGCAAACCCTTCAACTAGAGGCCCCACAGAAACTTTCCAGAGCATAAAAATACAGAAAGACAGACGACAGAGTGAAGTCAAATTGAAAGAAATCCAGCTACTTCTTGCAGTTTCACCCTCTCCCTTCAACCGCAGAATACTGTATGTTCTCTGCTCCTCAAGACTGAGTCTGAAGTCTCTGGGAGTGTGTGCATGTGAGTGTGTGCATGTGAGAACATGCTTGTGTGTTTGTAATGGGTCTCATTATGATCAACCTCTAATCAGTAAAAACAGTAATGTGGGTCAAGGTTTAGTCTACACACACATGCACTCATGGAGACCCCTACACATTTTTCATGTTTCTTCTGACCATTAGATGTTGGGACTCATGTATGTGTGTGAGTGATTACATGCAGTGGTGGTCTCCTAGGGCCTCGCATATGCACACCCTGGCAGTGAGGTCATTGGAGAAAGAGTGACAGCTTCAGGAAATGAAACACACCTCAGATTACAGAAAAACAACATGAACTAACATGTGAAACTTGTGACTGGACCTCCACCCCCAGAACTGGCTCAGGTCATTCCTGCTGCTTTCTGCACACTTTAAACGCACTGAGAGTCTCAGAGCTTGTTTCACCATCTGCTGCTGCTCTAAAACTAAAATGAAGGCTTGAGGAAACCCACTGATAGACATAGAAAAGGGCATTGCAGGCATTTACCCAGGGCAGCATCTCACCCAGGGGCAACATTGGAGGTCACGAAAAGTATTTATAAATACATATACACTCTCTGGCCACCTTATCAGGCACACCTGTCCAACTCCCCGTTAAGCCAAATTTCTTATCAAATTCTAATCAAATAGTCCCATTTCTAACCAGCCAATCACATGGCAGCAACTCAATCCATTTACCCATGTAGACATGGTTAAGATGATCTGCTGCAGTTCAAACCGAGCATCAGAATGGAGGAGAAAGATGATTGAAGTGACTTTGGTTGTTGGTGCCAGATGGTCTAAGGATTTCAGAAACTGCTGATCTTCTGGGATTTTCACCCACAACCATCTCTAGGTTTTACAGAGAATGGTCAGAATAAGAGAAAATATCCAGTGAGCAGCAGGTCTGTGGGCAGAAATGCCTTGTTGATGTCAGAGGTCAGAGGATAATTGTGAAACTGGTTCCAGTTGAAAGAAAGGTAATAGTAACTTAGATAACCACTGGTTACAACTGAGGTTTGTAGAAGAGCATCTCTGAACGCACAACACGTCCAACCTCTAACAAATTTACCAAAACTAGACAATAGAAGATTGGAAAAATGTTGCCTGGTCTGACGAGTCTCCCTTTCTGATGTGACATTCAGATGGTAGGGTCAGAATTTGGCATCAACAACATGAAAGCATGGATCCATTCTCCCTTGTATCAATGGTTCAAGCTGGTGTGGTGATGTAAGGGTGTGGGGGACATTTTCTTGACACATCCTGGGCGCCATGTCATAAAGCTGGAATCATCTCCGGCTGGTTTCATGAACATGACAGTGAGTTCATTGGACTCAAATGACCCCCACAGTCATCAGATCTCAACCCAATAGATCACCTTTAAGATGTGGTGGAACAGGAGATTGGCATCATGGATGTGAAGCTGACAAATCTGCAGCAACTGTGTGATGCTGTCATGTTAACAAGGACCAAACTCTCTGAGGAATGTTTCCAGAACCTTGTTGAATCTGTGCCTCCAAGGATTAATTTCAATTCAATGTTATTTCTATAGCCCAATATCACAGCCATAGCCGTCTCAATGGACTGACATCAGTGTATTGCAAGAACAAAAAGTCAAACATGTAAAAGTAAACAATAGCTGGTTGTTAAATAGACTAAGCTGAACAAACATCTCTGTCCTTACACCCTCCTTTCGGTGAGGAAAAACTCATAAAAAAAACCCTATCTTTTTTTTGGGGGGGGAATCTAAGAAACCTCAGGGTTTCCCACATGAAGGAGAGATCCTCAACCCCGAATGACAGGTGATGTGCTAGAACTATTAAAGAAAAGTGAGCTTCATTCATTCTATAACTACATGGTTGAATAACAAGTATATGTCTAATTAACAAACACGTCTAGATAAACAGCTACAAGTTTAGATAACAGCTAATTTAAATAAACAAAGACATGTTTGAATAGAGTAGCAGATGGGCTTCATCCAGATGAACAGCTGGGGTTGCTGGAAGAGCCAAAGGTGAGGTCACGGCCAAAGACAGGAGCGGGAAGAGCCAAAAGCGAGGTCACGGCCAAAGACAGGAGCACAGACGATCCACCTGGAATCAGAAATCTCTCAACAACATGTGAATTGCACTGCACCAAACAAAGGCACGATAAACAAAATAAAATAAAGAATTGGCAGATGGCAAGTGATGAAATGAAGATTGCAGGTGGGGAGAGTGGGGGTGGGAGAAGGATACAGACCGGGGGGGTGAAGAGTGAGTAGGAGTGAGTAGAACCAGTGTGGTAAACTTCATTACAGTAGGTGAGGCAGAGGAGCAGTAAGTTAAATATTCTCTGATTGCTAGCTAGCCTGGCAATAATCCTGTCCAAAGAGGAAGGTTTTAAGCCTAACTTTGAATGTAGAAACTGTGTCGGCCTCTTTTACATGAGCTGGGAACTTATTCCATAAAACAAGAGCTTGGTGGCTAAAGGCTCTACCTCCAACTGTGCTTTTAGAAATTCTTGGAACCACAAGCAGTCCTGCACTTTGTGAGCGAAGTGTTCTGTTTGGTTGGTAAGGCTCTATGAGATCTTTAATATAGGATGGGGTCATACCATTCAAGGCTTTATAGATTAGCAGGAGGATTTTGAACTTGATTCTAGATTGAACTGGGAGTCAGTGAAGTGAAGCTAACACAGGAGTAATGTGTTCTCTTCTGCTGGTTCCTGCTTACAAGGATGAAGGCAGTTCTGAAGGAAAAAGGGAGTCCAAAATATTAGTTTTAGGTAATTTGTAAATGAATATATTAGTTTGAAAGTCAAATCAATTGTCATTGTGGCAGGATGGCTAACCTATAACCTTTTCTTGTTTTGAATCAATGTAACAAAAAAAATACACCGAAAAATAATAAAAACCTTAAATTAACTTTACACTATTGTAGTAACTTTTAAACTTTTAAATTTAAACATGACCAAGTGCAACAGTCATACATTAAAACAACCCATGGTAAAAACATATTGCTAAAATAATAAATAGTACATAAAAATACATTAAAAAGTGATTATCTGGTAACTAAAATCAGGAAATTCAATCACTTTTTGCTAAATAAAAAAAACAGGATACTCAATAGGTGTTAAAATGGTTAAAACCAGAGAAAAGTGAATTTAAAAACTAATAAATATGAAGAAAACATCCACTGTGTCATAGTTTACAGGAAGAGGCCCAGGTTTAATGCTTCCTAGCCACTTTGAAAAAGTTTATTGCAGGAGGGTAGAAGGTGTTCTGAAGTTTTTTTTTCTTACTCTGCTTGACCTGTATTGTTCTTCGGCAGAATGTAGATATTTTGATCTGAACCTCATGAACTGATGAAGGGCATTCTGCTTCAGGATTTTCTGAGGGGGCTGTACCATGGTGAGGGGATTAGCACTCTCGCCTAACAGCAAGAAGGTGCTGGTTTGAATCGCGGCTGGGACCTTGCTGTGTGGAATTTGTGTGTTCTTCCTGTGCATGTGTGGGTTTTCTCCATGAACTCCAGCTTCCTCCAACAGTCCAAAAATGATACTTCATGGGTTAATTGATGGCTCTAAAGTGTCCCTAGGTATGGATGGACAGACAGGCAGACGGACGGATGGATGAACAGACAGACGGACGGACGGACGGATGGACAGGCAGACGGACGGACGGATAGATGGAC
Source organism: Adrianichthys oophorus (assembly GCA_036245035.1). NCBI lineage: Eukaryota > Metazoa > Chordata > Actinopteri > Beloniformes > Adrianichthyidae > Adrianichthys > Adrianichthys oophorus. Next base: position 3,735,065 of record BSAI01000187.1, on the reverse strand, counting down.
AGACAGACGGACGGATGGATGGACAGACAGACGGACGGATGGACGGATGGATGGATGGACAGGCAGACGGACGGA
>BSAI01000187.1:3714697-3734980 GCA_036245035.1 Adrianichthys oophorus | reverse complement strand
AGACGGACGGATGGACGGATGGATGGATGGACAGGCAGACGGACGGACAGACAGACGGACGGATGGATGGACAGACAGGCAGACGGACGGATGGATGGATGGACAGACAGACGGATGGATGGATGGATTCTCTGAGGAAGCAACAGTCTTAGTTTCATTAATTAAACCATCAAGCAGCTCCAGGGCGTCTCACTGCCGTCACACCATGTTATGTTGCTTTGCGTTCTTAACCTTGGATGACCTTGGATGTCTTTGAAAGCACAACTTTCAGAAAGTTCATCTTTGGTGTCAGCAATTCTCAAAACATTAGTCCAAACGTTTTTTTGAATGATTTACATATTTCTGTAAAAGTAAAACAAGTATTTTTTGTGAAATGTCTTCCTCCTTGAATTCTCCCACAGATTTTTTTTTTTTTTTGTCCAGTCTCTTTCTTCTCTTTGAATGATCTCTGACTTTAACTGAATAACTAGAGATCTGCATTACCTTTAAGTCTTCTATAACCTTGTGAATGAGCCATCCTACACAGTCCTTCTGTTAAGTCATTTTGGTTTGTCGGTTAGTCCGGTGAAGATTCACCACAAGACCAAATTTTCACCATTTGTTGATAGTGACTTGCTGCATTTTCGAACCAAATCTACAGACATGCAGAAAGCTTGATTACTATATAGGGAAAATGCAGACATAATTCCATTAAGCGCTGTGGTACAAATACATGTGGCTCCATTGTTTAATCAAAAACTAGACATATAGGTCACACTACGTTTACCAGATATAAATCTTGGTAGCAGAAAAGCAAAACACTCTTGGTCATAATAAATGAGAGAAAAATGAAAAGATGCCTGAAGGGATACATTTCATCTCCACATGTTGACTTTATTTTTCGTGTTAGTATTGAGGATGATTATTCTCCAAACACAGAAAGGTTATGTGAGAATTTGAAACTTTTTATACTGACATGACTTCAAGTGTAATACCTTTAGTGGGAACAAGTATGAGTCCTGAGCGGTGTTTGACTGGCTGTCAGTGAAAAAGTAAGAATGAATCTGTAAGAAAACAGTTTGCTGCATTTGGCTTAAATCAACTTTGCAGAAAAACTATTAACAGAGAAACGTACATGTGCGTGTGTGTGTACACTTGTATGAATGGTGTCACAAAGTCAAAAACAAGAGAGTTGTTACAAACAGTGATAGTATCAGCTTTCCTCTGATGATGTGAGTAGAACCTTGTTATTTCTTTCAGTTGGGCCTGCTGTGTTGCACGAAGTCATAAATCCAACTTTACATAAACATTTAACCTGAAAACTGAAGAAAAGAAGACTTCAACAAACAAAGCACACGATAAGATAATCAGTCCACATTAGTCCATGACAAACAATATCAGAATTGTAATGAATAAATGTGGCAACAAGACAGGATTAAGACGATCCTTAATGCCAAAGTCGCTTGCATCCATACAGGAATTGACCCGTAGGCATCTAGTGGTGAGTGCAGGTGTGTCTTACAGTTCCCTTGAGGCTCGTATGGCATCTTAGGTGACATCAGGAGAATGGTAATTACCATTATTGTATGTGTGGTATTGTCAAGTGTATTGTATAAGTGTTTTGTGAAGAATTTGTAAGGATCATGAAAGTAATGCTTTTTTAAACATTTTTGGCATTAAATCAAAAAAGTGCTTTGATATTGCTGTCATAAACGGGCAGACAGCTGCATCCAAGTACAGCAGGTTTTATTTTTATTTCAAGTCCTTTCAACAACAGTTATATTATTTACAGACCATGTGTGCTTTTGGCATCTGCAGTTATTTACCAGACTTTTGCAAGCATTTTAGCATCTGCAAGCACCTGAGCTCATGCATCTCTACTTCAAAAATCAAAAATGATTTCTTTATAACAAAAGAGCTTTACCACGTTTACAACTGTGATTACCTGAAGATAGAAGGGAACCAGGGTACAGTCTGGATATTGAATCCTCTCACTACAGACCAGTGTTTGACCAGTTTGTGGCTGATGAGGCACTGACTCTTTCAGAGACAGACTTACAAATATATGAACCCAAATATACTTACCAATAACTGACTGTGTTTCATATCTCATTCCAGCATCTTTATATAAACATAGCAGATATGTACATATTGGACAAAGCAAGACGGTATAACGTATAGCGGCTCACAATACCAAATCAAATACCAAATTAGTATGGAGAAGCCCTTGAATGCAATTTTTCCATTTTTTTGCAAAGTTTTGAACAAAGTATTTCTTTGTTCACACTGTAATTGAAAAGGAAATACACAGAAAAGAGGTTATAAGTGGATGGTTACGTTGATTTGAATCATACATGTAAATTGCATTTTTAGAACAGATTAATGGACAAAAATCCCTTTTCATAAGTATTCATCTCATGATGGCAGTTGTGGATGACGAAAGGTGAAGCACCAAAATACATTCACATCCACGCAAGCAGACTAAAAACATTTAAAACAGTAAATGTAGAAAAACAAAACAAAGGGAAAACAGCAAATATTAAAGAAATGACTGAGATCACCAGAGAGGGAGAGGGCAAAGGGGGGGAGGGGGGTTCTTTACCAAAACAGCACCACAAAGCACAGCAAGATGAGAAAACCAAAAAGCCTCAGGCAGGAGCTCCACCCAGCAGCCAAGACTCAACTCCTTCAGTTGTCCCAATGGTTGATTGTTTTTTTGAGGGGGTTGGGGGGAGACACAGCACCTCTCTTAAGAAATAAAATAAAAATAGTAATAATAAAGCTGCGCTCCCAGAGGTCTCAAACAGAGTCCTGCCGCTCTCATGGCCCTGCCAGCGGCTCTGACTGTTTCCCGCTATGATCGATTGCTTCCCACCCATTACTGGTTTATGGGCAGATCCAGATCCTTACCTGCAGCAGGTGAGGATGTGAGCGGTGGAAATAACACAAAGCTATATTATAGTTTCTGGAATTTTTAAAATAAATACAGATAACCTGTATTAGGCAAAACTTCAAAACCAGGTATGAAGGCCTAAAAACTTGTGACAAAGAACAGAAATAGAGACAGTCCCACAACTCTGATCCCTCCAGGCCCCAAATTAATTATATAGGCCCCCGCAGGGATTGATGTTCTTTGGTTAAAAAAACCCAAAACTGAGACTTTTAGTTATGCATGCTGTTTGATAAAGAGACTGATTACTTCTGAGTCATCTGAGGAGGAATACGATCTGCTTTCATCTGTGGGCCTGAAAGAAAAGAAACAGAATCTGACAGAACCAGCCTCAAAAGTCAGTTATAAACTACAACAGATAGTTAGAATTCAAAACAAACCGGTTCTGTGGTCTGTTAGCTCAACAACGTTCAACAACAGATTTGCTGAAGTGAAATGTTTCATCTGCTCTCAATCAGCTGCAGATCAGTTAGGAGGACTGGATCCAAACATGCCTTCATGATGAGAGAAGCTATAAAACCACCAAGAAAACATAACCCTGAGGAAAACAGACTGCTCTGCACATGTTAACTTCATGCTCATTTTGTTCAAAAGATGTATTTTTTGCCGAGACTTGACTGAAGACACAACATTCGTCTCAGTTTACACTCACGGCCCCGCGGCTCGGGTTCTGACTCACTATAAACCAGACGGACACAGATTGGGCTCAATGACACTAAGTGGCACCAGGGTCCCTGTTTCTATACAGCAAAAGACAATTCCGTCCGACTACAAAGCCAAACATAAACCGCCACTGGAGTCTGTGACAAAACAGAAAAATGTTTTCTTTCAAGAATTGGCAGAAAACAGTCGCATTTTACGTGTTTTCCCATTAAAAAAAAACCTTTGGCTATTAAGGAAGACACTTAAACACATATTCCAGGCTCAAATCCAGCATTTTAGGTTTTTTTGGTTCTTGATTTCATTTCAACAGGTCTTTGTGCTCTGGAGGTTGACTGTTAGTGTGTGGAAAATCCTTTCATTCGTATAGAGAACAAAATAGGCTTGCTCTACGCTTCACTCTAAATCTGTAAAATAAAAACTAAACCCACACAAATTCACCCTGAGAGCACCAAAGTGGAAAATTCAGTCAAATGCATAAGATCAGTGTTTGTGGAAGAGCAAAGAGTGTTTTATTAGGCTTTTAAATGAAAGAAAATAGGACTTAAAGTATCTGTAGGCTAAAATGAACATTTCTGTAACAACAAATCTGTCTTTAAAGCACTTACTGTAAACAGCATCCTTACCTGAGAAAAATCAGACTTACTGTAAAACAAGGTTTACACAAAAGTCCAATAATCACTTGATTGGTGTCGTTGGTGTCAAACAAAGTACTACTCTTTTCCATTTCATTGAAAAAAGAAATCAGCAAGTGCTGTTAATCTGCAGATGTGTGCAACGGTGTTAAAAAGGGATTCAAAGTTAATGTTGTTGTTTAGTTTGGTTGATTTTCACTTTGAATGTGCTGACTAACTGCTGATGGCCTTTTGTTACTGTCACATAACCTTTCCTGACCTTTTTACATTTCACTACTGAACATATAGAGACGGACAGAGCAGTAACATCTCCCAGTGGCTTGTTTTGGGACAATTTGATAGCAATTGCCATCATATTGCCATCCTGGTCTGATGTAACATCACTGGACTGAAAATGATCAGTTTTATAACTCCAACTGATGTTGGCATTAAATCTAACCTCAAATGTGAGTTTGTAAATATGTCTTATACTTTTGTAAAGTCTGCCTTTCTTTACACTGAAAAGACTGATGTATTCTATAAAAAATGATCACCAGTGATTTGACTTCAATACTTTCCATTAACCAGTAACCTGCCTCAAACAGGAAGTCAGTGGGTTACTCCATTTGATTTTGGCTTGAGTAATGCCTATTGACTGAATATGAGAACTTGACTGAGCAACCCCTCCTCTCTCACATTCCAAACAGGAAGTACCTGCTGGCTCCAAGACAACTAATTCCAATCACTGCTTACTGATGTCGTCTGGCTCCAACATGGCGGCGACCATATCACGAAAAAAATGGCCACTGAATTGATTCCATTTCATTGGAGCCAGAAGTAAACCATTTTCAATAGGTGGTGTTCATTGACTGTACGTAGGAAATGGACTGAGTGACCCTTACCCCCTCGCGTTACAGACAGGAAGTACCTGCTGGCTCCAAAAAGTCACAATCCCATAGACTTCTATAAAGAAATAAACAGTCATTCTATTTCCTTTTTCTCAACATCTTCTTGCTAATCCTAATTTTTTACAAGATACAAAAAAATATAAACTGACCAATCAGTAAAAGTATGTGGTGCCCGCTGGCCCACACCGCAAACGTTTGACTGACAGATTCTCCTGAGCCGCTTTCAGTGGAAAGGATGTGGACTTCAAAAAAGCTGAATCATGATTGACAACAGTTGCCCTAGAAACGTTGACTCAGACCAACTTAGACCAATCATTGTTTTCTGGCTCCAAATGGCGGCGCCCGTGTTGCTGAAGCTGGAAGTAAGCCATTTCCTGTGGGTGACGTCACAGCCGCTCTGTCCATCTCTATTTCCAGTCAATGGTAACTCCCCATTCTGGTCACAGTTAGACTAAACTGTATATGGCATGCACTTATAAAGTGCTTTACTACTTTTCTCAAAGGCCCATAGCGTAAAAGCTTCCATGCTACTTTTTTTCAGCTTGAATAAGATGAATTCAGAAGTGTGAAAACTTTGTCTTCCTGTATTCCACCATTATCTAAAAGAGTTTTTGTTTTCCACGAACAGCAAATTCTGTTGAGTAAACATGCCAATCCTGGGCAGAGAAGAATCTCTTGAGATGATAAAGTAGTGAGTACTGGAATAAATACTTGGGCTTGGATAAAACCACTAATGAGCATTCAGTAACCTTGAATCTAAAATTTTAAATTTAAAATCTACATTTTAGGAGAACAGATCTTTCACAATGAAAAAGGTACCAGACATTATTGAATCAATACATGTTTTAGGAAATCTGTCCAAAAATAATACCATCAAATGTGCACCCACCACCCATGAGCACATCAATGTCTGTGACCACGGTTTGCAGGTTTCCCAAATAAATCTTCTTCTGCCTATGAGCGACACGGAAGCACAGATGAGATCAAGAAAATGATGACCACCCCGACTGATGATCATCAGACACAGCATTTGGGCAGAAACTCACTATTGAGCATGGGGGCAGGTGTATCATAATCTGGGCTTGTTTTGGCAAAAATATTTGCAATTATTTGTTAGAAAGTGTGGCTAAAATCTGACATATTTACATTTGATTTTGAATGTTCATTAATATGCAATGTTCCTTTCTTAAGCAAACACTTATTTCAATAGGAGGCTTGTAAATGCAAACATGAAGCCATTTTTCTGAGTGCTAACATGTCTGAGAAACTGGGTCACTCCGCAAGTCTTTGCTCAGAAGTAGCAGCTGAATTCCTGTGTTACATCAAACAGGAATGCTTGGTGTAGTTCTTTTAGTAGAACTTGCTTTGACGTTCTGCTTGTTCCACTGGGTTGTCAGACACTAACATGGACCACAGGCACATCCACAAGGGTTTTCTCCTCTGATTAGGATAAAGCTAAAGTTGATAATCCATTAAGATGCACCTCGACCGATTTGGGTTTGGGTAAAGCAGAATGAGATTCTTCAAACATCCTACAGCATGCTGCATCTTTTAAATCCCATTTTGCAATGGCAGCTAAATCTCAAGCAAAAGCTGGGATAATCCTTTTAACTTCAGCAAGCTTCCTGCGCGGACAGAAGAGATATTATAAAGCTGTTTTTGCTATCAGTGCTACACCTTTTGCAACAAAAAAATCCCTGAAGGGCTCCTTTAATTTAAAGCAACAGCTCAAAACATTCTGATGCTTGTCAGGAAAACATGACGTGAAGTTCACAACGATTTAGTTTGTTCCTGCTTTCCATTTTTGTCTAACACAGAGGAAATGTATTTCTCTTTGTTATGTGAAAAATTGCTGCCCGCTAATAGTTTCTGTTTTTTTTGCCAGTGGTGTAACACGAGCAGGGGAGGGCCGGGTTTCCTGCAGCATTTTAGTGGCAGCCGAGTGGTGAGAAATCACAGTAAGTTGGGTATTGTGTCACATTTTATTTGGTGAAGTCAGACGCTCAGCCTCGTCGAAAACATTTTTACCAAGGGGTGCTGGTTTTGTCATGTAAAGATGTAATGAACACAGACTTTTCCAGCTTACACACACACAAAGCCGCGGGACCTCCTCCCAGACTCTGCTCGCCTCTGGCACTAACACACCAGAACTGCCTCGACACCTGAGAAGCTGTTGCTGATCCCGTTTATGCGAATGAGATTAGAGAAACTGGATCAGCACCAGAAGAGACATATTGCTTTGGTTTTATCAGATTAAAAGAAAGTGAGTCACACTGAAGCATGCAGAGGCAGTTTTAATGCTCAACAGATGCAACGAAACCAGCCCTCAAACACAATCCTCCTGCTCCTTTTCTCCCAAAAACCAGATTATGAATCATTACTCCTTCTGATTGTCAAGCTGCGTAATTACAAGCCTGCAGCTGCTCAGCCTGATCTGACACTTCACATCACTGCTCCCGCGCCGATCACATACTTAAAACCATTACTCTGCATGCATTTTAACACCCTCCCTGCCATGCTATTTGAGAATCTCTATGATCCAGTTTGAGATTTTAGGCTTAAAACTGGAGTTTTTCCAACTTCAATTTTCAAAATTCAGAAGTACCTGTGAGTGAAACGATCAAACTTCTTCATGTCAGAGTTTCCTGGTGGTTTCTGACTGCTGTTGTGCTGGATGAGCAGAAGGTTTAACTGGACCGTGTTGGTGGTGACTGCCTATCAAAGCAGGAGTCACTGTAACCACTGCCTTTTATGTGCCAAAGATAAAGATCGGGCACAAATGTCTAAACCCACTTATAAACTAGCAGAATAGAATGAAAAACTACCTGCTGAATGTGGAATGTTTACTGTGGTTGTTGTGATTCTGAAGTCATTTTAAAGCAAATTTGTTCCAAATCTGATGCGAGACAAGACTCTACTAAAGCACAATGTTGCCCTCTTGTGTTTTTACTCTGCAAAATGTGTAGGCCTCATCAATCGTTCACTTTTAAGTAAACACAAATCATTCCAAAAAATTTGAAATCATTCATTCATTCCTTCATTTTCTAAACCGTTTTATCCCTTTTGGGGTCACGGGGCTGCTAAAACCTAATCCGGCCACTCATGGGCGAGGCAGGGGACACCCCTGGACAGGTCGCCAGTCTGTCACAGAGGCCAAAATTTGAAATAAAAATAAAAATGATTGCTTAAGAGAAGTAAGTGTTTCTGACATGGAGACACTTCTTTGTGCTTTTCACATGTTCACAGCTGTTTCTTATTGAATCTTAAAAAAAACATCATGGCTGACAGGCTTAATTCATTTAGTTTTCACTTTTCCATTTTTTGCCAGCGTTTTCCGTTTCTTTGTTGGGGGGGCTCTTTTAAAGGTCTACTGACGCTAAAGAAAAGAACTGCCTGCATGAAGACAGAAAAGACATTCAAAAGATGTCAATAGCAATTATTAAAAATACACTATAATAGTTCCTCTCTTCATCGTGATTCACTTTTTGTGGCCATGTCTACTTCACAGAATGTGTTCAGTTTGCCTGAGTTACTGTACATAAAATCAGATCTTTGTTTCCTATATTTAAGTTGCTTTTCTATCAAGATTTAAACTTAGAGTTTAAACAACAGAAAAAAAAAAGTGTAAAAATATTCATGTATTTCTGTGAAAAGTAGATAAAATGTGGAGTGAAGAGTTTTCCAGCCTTAAAACATCCGGAATGCTAATTTGTAGATTTCACCAGTTACTGTTTATTTTTAGAATGTAACCCCCGGGAACACAAGGGAACACTGTACTGCAAACATTTCATTTTATTTAAGACCAAAACCAATTTAACTTATTAGTCAATGTATTTGTGCATTTAAAAAAAAAAATCATCAAAAATTACAGATAAAATCGTAATTTTTATAGGTTAATAGACAAACATTAAGGGCTACATGGAGTCTATTTAAAATGAACAAAAATTCGGGCAACATTATGTACCTATGCAGTGATAGTCTGTTAATGAATCTCTAGATGATTCTTAAGAAATCATCTCTGTTTCTTTTCTTGTGAAAGAGGGCCAGGAAAAAACCAGAAGCATCATCTTCCTGCAGTGTCAAGTCGCCACCTGTTGGTCTCCTGTTCAGCTGTCACATTTATCTTTTCTGCATGATCTCAAAACAGTCTTTTGTACTACATACACTGTGTGAAGTGCGACTGATGAAGTTGCTGATGCACGTGGAAGGTGATGCATTACCTCATATGGAACTCTTGCTTGACTTGTGCAAAAAAAGAGGAAGAAAATCCTCCAAAATAAAAAAGTGAGTGACATGTGAGATGTTCCTTTTTAATTGCTAGGTTTAACTAGTGGAACCTCTCTGGGCAGTGCAGTGGCTCAGGTTATGGCACTGACATAGCTGGGCGCACACTGGTTGCGGGGTGTGGGTTAGGGGTTAGGGTTAGGGTGGCACAGGCTAAACTCTTCTGCGTTGTGTTTAAGGTCAAATAATGAGTCTCACACAGGGATTGTCATCAAGATGATGGTGTTTACTCTGTGTGAAAACACACACAGCACTAAACAGTCACTTCTGGCCTCACTTTAACACAGAACCTACAAGAAAGCAGGGAAAAACCACCACAGTCACATGTGAGACCATACATGCTAGCTTGAGTCCAGCTGCTAACACTAGCATGTTTCCATGTCCTGCATTTACGAATTAAACACATACTTCGCACAAATTACCAACAATAAAAATGATGTGAGGAACGTTTAACTAATTAGCATTTGATTTATCTGTTTAACACTTCATGTAGTCTTTTTCCTCAGAACTAGCAAGAGCAATCCCTGCTGCTTCCCTCCTCTCGGCAGTCCTTACAGAAACTGAGGGGAATGCCGCAAACAAACAGGAAGTAACTTCTGTGACCAGGCCAATCCTGGACCGGCTCCTTTTCCCCTCCCGTAAGGCCATCAAAGATGACAAGGAATCCATCCAAATGACTACATTAAAATTGGAACCCCCTGCTGGTTTACAGGCTCATTCCACACATGGAGTGGCCTCTTCATGGGCACTCTTTCAAGGAATTTCGGTGGGTGACATGTGAGTCTGCCAGCTGGACATCACCACATACTTTCACCAGATTCTATAAACTGGATTTGACCGCACCAACTCGGTCTCATGCAGTCTTGGGTGTGGCTTATGCGCCAGTGTGAAATAACTGGGTGCTTCTTTTTTTTTTTTTTTTTTTAACTTGTCCTGTCCAACAGCTAAGCAAACAGATATGAGCTGAGAGCCTCTTGTATTAGACAGATTTTACTCTTACAATCGGGGGTTATAAATCATAGCGAACACAAAATGTATGTTGGTATAAGCCCCTTTTGTAATTTAAACCAAACTTTATTAATATTGATTATTTTTTTAATATTTTTTTTTTTTTGTGTCTTTTTTGTTGGACCGGACGGAAAAGGAAAGGGGGAAAAGGAGAGAGTTGGGGGTGGATGGGGGGGGAGAGAGATGGTGGATTATAGAAGTTAGAGAAGGACTACTGTGAAGGGAAGGTAGAGTTGTTAATCTACAGGCAACAAAATGCTGGAGCTTATACCCATTGCAATAGTGAGTGTTGGTCTAAAATGGGCACGGCCTGTCCACACACTCAGCTGTTACATACCTGCCGGCTCCAAGAGTGTTCACAAACTTGTCCACATCCAGTTCACACGCACACTTGTGCATACCAACCAACACATGTAAAGCATTACATTCTGTCATGCACACTATTCGAAGGTGTAAAGGTGAGCCGACGCCTGTGCTCAGGTGAATGTTATGTTAAGCTGAAGTGGATGATGGAATGCACAAAAAAGGAGGGAGAACCCCCAGCCATCCCCACACCAAGACACCCGCCGAGGCGGCAGCGCCGACCAGGGCCCGCCCCCGCACCCATACTGTGGGGTCAATGGAGGAGATCCACCCGCCAGGCAGCCCGGCCAAGCACCCAGACCAGGGCCCGCAGGACAGCCACACAGGCCCCCAACACCCGAGCGCAGTGAGGTACGGAAGCGCAGAGCGCAAGGCCCAGCCCAGTCAGGAGAGCAGCCCTCCCACCGCGCCAGGTGGCCCAGCGCGGGGCCCCACCCCCGAGAGCCCCACCACCCCAGACAAGCCGCTCACCACCACCCAGGAGTTCTGGGCATCCCCCCACCCCAGCCCCGGGTACGAGCCCGGGCCCCCCCACAGGAGACCCGCTCCAAAGCTCCAGGCAGCTGCGGAGATCCAGAAGAGAGCACGATGGGGGTCAGCTACCCCATCTAGAAAAGGGATGACCAAGAGAAGTGGGGGTCCCCGAAGGTGTACATTGCCTGACCAGGCTCTCCTAATGTTGTGACCCAGAAGGGGCTCGGCACCCGAGGGTAAGGGCCAGAACCCACACCACAAGGACACAGACACCCTCCAGGCTCAGATGGAATATGATCCCCCGCTCATGGACTTGTCAGAGGACAAAGGGATCCCTCTCCCTGCGCGGGGAGGGGGCCGCCGGGCCCAGGAGGCCGACCCCCAGGAGACAAGGCCGCCGCTGCTGAAGGCCCTGTTCCCTGCACCAGGGATGGGGTAGGGGACAGAAGATCAGTAGTCCCACTTTCCTTGTGTAATGTATTTGTGTGTGTGTTGAGGTGTGTTTCTTGTGGTTGAAGGGTGTGTGTAATAAAGGGTGCAGTTAAAATTGGCGAGCAGGGCACTGAGGACATCTCCTGATTGCTTACAGGGATGTCCAATCGCCCTCTCACCAAGGAGCCCTAAATGTCTACGGTGCAGTTAAAATTGGAGGGTAGAGCACTGAGAGGACATCTCCTGCTTGCTGGCAGTGATGTCCTAGCACCCCCCACCAAGGATCCTACGTGTCTAAGGTGCATTTAAAACCAAGTGCTTCTTAGTCTTCAAGTAAGCCTCTCTGGCAATACAGGAGTATATATCCAATAGTGACATACCAAATGAATGTTGAAAGAGAACGTTAGGTTAAGAATTTAACCCTGGTTCTCTGACACATGAGTGAGGTATCTCACCAGACCATCCTTCTTGCCTGGAGTGAGAAGAGGTGAGCTTTCTTAGACAGACGAGGAAAAAGTGATGCCCCAGTCTTATCCTAGGAGGACGTCCCTCTTGCTAGAGCGGACAACACTTTCTGTCTGCCAGTCCGGACTGGCATAATGTGAAAAAAGCTTCTGGGGACAGCGGATAGGGGCGTGTTTCATAGTGAGATAGCTCACTCAGGGTTGATTCCTTCACCCAACATTCATGGATGTAGAGATGTGAGGGAAGAGGATTCAGGGGAATAATTCATGGATGGTTTGCTGTGACACTACTGCAGGGAGCAGCCAAAAAACAACAAAAATATACCAAAGACTTTGATTACATTTTCATGTATCTTTTTATTGTCCATTTTATTGCACCAATATGTAAATGATTTGTATATATTTGTCTGATAATAAAAAAGATATTGTTTCTTTTCTTGATGCTACAATTTCTTGTCTGTGAGAAAGTGTGCATTGTGATAATGTACATAAAAAAGTATTTCATTTTATTCTAAGTTTCTTTACAAAGTCCTTTATTTGCTCAATCCAGTCTCATTTTCCTCTGATACTCTTTGAGATTTTAAAACACAAAGTTGTTGTAAAGACATAATGCTGCACTTACAGTCCTTCAAGGTAATTAAACAAATACAAAAGCCATCTTTTGGGATTTAATCATTTAAATCTTTTTAAAAAATAAATCACTCACAATTGCCCGCAAGCGTACCGTTACGTAATCCCTACAGAAGCACTCAGACTATAAAGGCACAGGATGTTTTTGCAGGTCAAACCTCCACATTTCCTAGAATCCGCTCTTCAGTAACTAATAATTTTTTCGCTTTCAACAACAAAAAGGCATATTTGACATAGGAGCACAACAGCTTGCATAAAAACACATAATCTGAGAGAACCATCCTAGAACCTTACAAATGCAGACTATTTTTTGAATCAGGAATCAGTTCCACCAGAAACCGAGCTGGTTGATGATTGACAGAAATCATCAGCCTGATGTGAACCTGAAGAGCTGTAGCTACATTCTGAGTGTCTGCTTTTGCTCGATGACGCTCCACCAAACACAGCACAGTCTTTAAATGAATGTCACGCAGCAGGTCAAAGTACGGGGATAACAAAAAAGGTTTAGAGGAGGAGCGGGTCGTCTCGAGGTGAGGATGGCAGCCATTTTCTATTCACCTGGGTATTGGAGGAAGAGGAGGAGCTCCTCTTTCCTTTTTACCAGTTCCTAGAAAAAAACAGAAAGAAGTTTAAGATTAGGACCATTTTTTTCTATTGTAGATGGCACTAAAATTTGTAATGAAAAACTTTTTTTAACCCTTTACCACCTTAGCTAACCCCAATGACAGGAAGCAACACAAGGACTTTGAATTACTGTAACTTTTCAACCCTTTGCGCAATTTATGTAATTCCAACAGCTTCTGAAAGCTGAGCTTTGTGCTGATATGCAACACATACAGTTGAGGAAATAAGAATGTGATCCTTTACAACATCAGCACAGGATCAAATAATTATTCTCTCCACTGAATCAGCACAAAGCTGCTTTTCTTGGCCTTCAGATTGCATTTGAACTACATTAATTACGTAAACGGTTGAAGAGGAGCAGTGATTCAAAGATCGTCAACACTGAAACTCCAGCTCCTGGTTTTTACGGGTTAATTATGTTCTTCTACAATAGTCCTACACATATAAGCATACTATGGTCCTACCAGAGCTTTCCCTTTGCTAGTGATCTATAATCATTCATCTGTAGCTGCGAACTGGAAACCAACAAAGCCGTAAAAAAATATCTGAAAAAGAAACAGTACTATTATTACGTGAGTACAAGAGTAGATTACCTTTGCCGTCTGTCTTGGCAAGTTTGCTGGGGTAAGTCTTGGGGAAAAAAACGTAAGGTTCAGGTGGAGGAAAGTCTGAAACCGATTGGAAACTGAACCGACTCTCCCATTCGTCTGTTCATGTGGAGAAAGACAAAAAGATTAGGATTGTTTCAGAGTGACTGATATTATAAGACTGTATCTCAGCATGAGCTTCAACAGATGTGCTCACCCTGAAACTGATTGTGGTGAGAGTTCTGGAAGCCATTCCCCATGGGATGCGGAGGAGGAAAAGCTCCTGAGCCCTGCCTGTCCGGTGGTGGTGGGGGTCGGCCTCCGGGGCCACCACGAGGTGGCTCTGGACCTGGCCGACTCGGAGGAGCGGGCGCTGGTGAAGGCCTGAGGCCAACATTACGACCTGTAGGAGGCGGGGGAGGAAGAGGACCTGGACAGAAGAATTAAAGGATTCAGAATTAGTCACTGGACATTGATGATGCAGTGAAAGGAAGAGAAGACTCTTACCTGAGCGTAAAGATGACTGGCTTCTTCCAAAGGACGGTGGTCTTTCAGATGGTGGAGGAGGCAGATGTCCTGGCCGACCAGGTGGGGGGGCTGGACTGTAACTGTTGAAGACAAACTGCCGGTTAATCTCTGCACATTCAATAATTTACATTCAGACGTTGATCTGCAGTGACCCTTTTTATGACTCAGGTTACGCTCTTGGTCTGACCTGAAGAAAATAAAAACAACTTTTTTTTATTTAAGGAACTAATTTGTAATATAATACAAAGTACTATTTAGACCAGGGAGACTCTATCCTGCTCTTTGAGATCTAACAGCCTGGTTCTGTATCTTGGATCAGACGTGCTTGTAAGAACCAGTTGTTCAGTTGAAGGTCAGACATGGTTAACTGAAAAACAAAATGATAAATCTTGAAGACCAGAGTTGGGAACAGGGACCTGGCTGCAGACAAGATGGAGCCAAAACACAACATTAATCTCATAATTAGCCAGAAGAGGAAATGTTGCAGCTGTAGCCAGAAGCTGAATTTCTGTATCTATACTAGAAGATTCCTAACCCTATCCATAACCCGAATTCTAACGTAACCCTAACCCTGACCCTAACCCGGTTCCAGTGTTTTTGTAATGGGAGGAGCATGAACTTGGGTCGAACTTTGGTTGAGGACTTCCTGCTTATAAGGCTCTGGTGCCATCTTGGGGCCATGTTGTAGTCTGTAGCCCGGTCCAGCAGTTAGAGAGCTGGGACCAAAGTGGAGGCGTTTGGTCTGAACGCTGACAGCCATTAAATCAGAAACTCCAAACATCTGTGCTCAGGAAGGAGTTTAAGCACATTGGCATTACATCAGAATGGAGGAAACCAAACCATGACTGTAGCTGCAACGTCACTATGACTTTAAGAGTCTGAACTTTTCCAGATTTCAGCAGATGTCACACTGAAAGCAGAGTCAAGTTGGGTCTACAAGGATTATTGGCTGTGACTTTTCCCCCTCACCTGTTGAGGGAGCTGTTCCTTTGGGGCAAACGGGGTGTGCCCAGGTCATCCCCCCCTGCAGGGCTGGGAGGGATTGGCGGAGGGCCTGGTCGTCCTGGTGGCAGAGGGGGTGTACTGCCAACAGCTGGTGAACGACTTGATGAGGAAGGAGGCGGCCTAGAGTTGGAGGTGGGAGGAGGGGGTGGGGGCATGTCACGAGGCATAGATGGACGATAGCCTCCTGCCGGTGCTGGAGGTGGGGGCGGTCGGTCATCTGGAAAAGGAGGCCGTCCTCCAGGAACTCCGGGTATTGGAGGTCTGTTACCATTGGAGGGTTGTGGCGGTGGAGGCGCAAAGGATCCTGGCGAGGAGCTTCTTGGTGGGGGAGGGAGGAACCCGTGCCTGCCTGGTGGGACACTAGGTGGTGGACTTGCACATGCGGGGCTTGGTTTGGGTCCTCCGGGGAGTGACGATGGAGGTGGGACACTACGAGCCTGGAACCCCTGGGAAGGTCTTGGTGTGTTTGGTAAGGGAGGTGGGCCTCCCCCTGGAGCGTCTTGCCTTGATGGGAGACCGGAGCGCCCCTTCGGAAGATCAGGAGGACTGTTACGGGGAACAGCAGGAGCACCTGGGAGTTTAGGAGGGCCGGAGGGGCTGCCGCCTCCACCGTAGGAACTGGGACCACCAGAGCGAGCCCCTGGGGGGAGAATGGGTCCACGACTGGGTCCTGAATCTGAAAAAGGGAAAGCAGAAAGAAATGAAGATGCATCTTGAGAGACAATCAACTTCCTGGATTTGGGTCACTTTTTACCATTCTCTCTGTTTGCTGCAGATCTCAGTTTGGGCATCCCCCCTGCAAAAAGGCCCCCTAAACCTCCAGTTGCCCCTCCACCAAAACCTCCTCCTCCACCGCCTCCTCCACCTCCTCCACCACCTCCTCCTTTGGGTTCTACCAAAATAAAGAAAATGGATAGAAATAATGAGTTTAATCTTTCCTTTTTACTTTACAATGATAAAAATGTTGTCATTGATGAAAACAATCTTCACAGTATAATTACAATACATCATTACATTTAAGAACATTTTTTCATTTAGTGAAACTACAGGAAAGTTTAAAGGTTTGTAATTCAAAGTATTCTTATTAATTGGTTAGGGGTTAGCACACAGCGGCTCATCATCATAACAGCTAAAGACAACAAGCTAGCTGTGCTAACAAGCTAACTGCTACATGTCATGGAGATAATGAAAACCAAATGATCATAACCACACACACACATGCAGAGATTAAGGATTCGACGTCTATCCAAGCTGGTTTCTAAAGTTAGTCTCACTTTAGGGCATTTGAAGTGAGGACTTTAGCTGCTCGATGCTTCAGAGCCTGAAAAGTTAAAGTCCCACTGCTCATCTTTTGATCTATTTTAAAAGTGTTCCCACTGGTCTTTTATATTTATGATTATAATGTTTTTAACCAAAATATAAAAAAAACATAAACAGTTTAGTTTTCTAGGACATGGTTTCTGCAAAGCGGAAATAGTTCATTAGAAATTCACCTTTTCCTGTCACCCATTTGTTTAGATCAGGGGTCTGCGACCTCAGACTCTGGAACAGAATGTGGCTCTTTTATCCCTCCATTGTGGTTCTTTAGATTTGAAGAAAAATGCGAATAAATGGAATATAGAAAAGGTTTGTTATATTTAGTCAATTTGTTTTAGTTTAATTAGTTTGTGTCTAAATTTTGAAAATATAAAATGCGAAAAACAATGTTCAAAGGTTTAATCTACTATCAGGGTGGTTTAATTTTAGAATAAGCTTAAAGCATAATATCTTATCTTCTGCTGCACAACAGTGTCCAGTTTCTGTTAAGAAGCAAAGTTCCTAAAGTATAGAAATGCATTAAAATGTATAGATTTTTAATTGGAATTTTTACCAATGTTGTCATTTAGATATTCAATAGTAAAAGAAGAAAAAGTCAATATAAATATAAAGCTCCATGTTTAATTTGCCATTTTTGCTAATTTTTTTTCAAGTGATTCTGCTGCTTATTTGAAACAGGATGTATTCTATTTTATTTTGAAAGAAATCGTGTGTGCGCTGTTTTTGAAAGTAAAAGAAGCTAAAATTGTGGTAAAACTATTTGTCAGACAAGACTTTATCAGAACCCAGATCAACCCAGCTCAGCAGATACTTCTCTTTGGGCAGCTCTTTGTTTTTAATCATATTAATTAATTATATTTTGCAGCTCTTGCTGAGGTTTGGTTGGTAAGAAACTGCTAAGATGGCTCTTTTAGTGATTAACGGTTGCAAACCCTGGTTTACATGCACTCCCGCTCGCTTTCAACCCCTCACACACCAACCTAGATTCCAGCTCAGACGAAGAAAACAAAGACGTACATGGATCTATTTATCTACAAGTGGATGCATTAAAATGGAGCGGAGCAGGGAGCTTGTGGCTTGCTGATTGTAGTTTGCACATAAGAACTACAAGCTTTTTTAAACAGCAGAAATGCAAATTTTAATCAACATTTTCTTTATGCTGTATTTGTCCTCCATCATCAGAAAAATGCAAGATCATGTTAAAAAATGTTCATCAGAGTAGGTCTTTAAATACCTGAACCTAAACATCCCACAGAATCCAACAGGATTTTTTGGTCTGTCATCACACTTACTTGCAACCACATAAATGCTGATGAGGTATGAGTTACTTTTGCTGTTTTAAAGATCCTACTTTGGTTTGAGTGTTTCTTAACAAAGCCATATTTTCTTTCATTTGTTTGGGATAAAGCTTCTTCACCATCTGTAGTAATAATTTGTGGTTCCACTCAGGAGCAAATAACTTACTGTCTAATATTGGCCCGCTGCGGTCATTTGTCACGGCTTTCTTTAACCGGGAGCCTTTACATATGTCAGACAGAAGAGCGTTCCTTCCTTGCTGCTCTGAGCGGTTCAGCGCTGGTTTATCTGTGTTTGCCTGGAAAGAGATCCAAGTATGTCATATAAAAAAAAAAAAAGAAGATCAAGAGTGTAAATGCAAAAGTTATTGGAATTATTTGAATAAAAAAGTTTTCATCTCATTCTTTAAAGCATTACACACATAAACTGGAGATACCTACACTAAAAGCACAAGTACATAATATAAAAAAGTTCAATATTTTTTGGAGGAAATTCAAAAAGTAAAATTCTGTTTTATATGAAATCAATGCAAATAGATTTAAACATCTCCAGTGTTTATGTCGTGTAACTCTAACTTTTTGGAACAATATGTTGTTTGTTATGTACTGTTTACATCATGAATCCAGTTTTGTGTCTCCAAGAATGTGAATTTCACATCAAAACTGATGTTTTCAGCTCAGACATCGGATGACTTTGTCCTTTGCACTCTGGTCTTAGTTGGACCTCCCTTTGCATGAATTACTGCATGGATGCTCTGCTGCATGGAGGCCATAAGCCTGTGGAAGTGTGTAGGTCTAAAGGACTTTCAGGTCATCTGCATTGTTGGGTCTGGTGTCTGTCATCTTCTTGACAACAGTCCATAGATTTTCTGCCACGTGAGTTTTCTAGGCTACTGAATACAGTAACACAATGGTCATAGAACCAGCCTTTGGTTCTTTTGGCCATGTGGGCAGTTTCCAAGTCCTGCTGGAAAATAAAATCAGCATCTCCTGAGTGTGCCAGCAGAGGGCAGCATGAACTTGTCTGGAATTTTCTGGTAGACGTCTGCACTGATCGTGAACCTCAAGATATCAAGATCATCATATATCTTTATCATGATTGAGTGGCTATTGATTCATACTGTTATGAGTCAATAGCTCAATACTGATTTTAACACTTTCATATTCCAGAAGGCTACATTTTGCGATTTGCCACCACCACTGAAATATTCAAATCTCTGAGAAAAGATTTCACTGACAAACATGTTACAATATTCTAATATTTTCCCGTGTGCCTTTATTTCAACAGAGGATTGGGCTCATTGACATGATTGATCCACTGGATGTGAGCAGAGCACGCAGAGGTCACAAGCAGACTTACAAGGGCCAGGGTTGGAGGAGGGGGAGGCCCTGGGGGTGGTGGGGGAGCTGGCATGGCTTTGCTTCACTCTATCACCACTGGCTGCCTCACCCTGGAGGAAACACAAAAGTGGTTAAAACAATGAGTAGTTATCGGTGTTTATGGTTCTCACTGACTGATAAGTTCTAAGCGTGGCTGGATGGCTTGGTTGGCTGCATGAAAAAGTGGCTCGTGGGAAACCAGGGCTCGTTTCCCAGGGCTCACGATGAGCTAGTTCCAGTGTGGGTCCTTCACTCTGCTGCCTCATTATGTAGCCACATAGTCTGGGTCTCCCAGTGCCGATCGCCAGCCCGGATAAAATACAGGGTTATGTCAGGAAGGTCATCGAGCGTAAAACTCTCTGCTAAACCAAATGTGGCTGTGGCGACCCCTGACACGACATGCCGAAAGGTGAACAAAAACTGACTGAAAAGTTCTAAATAACATGAAGATCAATCAGAAAACAATAGTTTGTCTCCAGCACAGAAAAGAGAATTTATGCTCAGATTAAGAGAAATACCCTGAAGGACAGCCGAATGATTTCATCTGTGGTGGGTAGAGCACACAATGACACAAAACAATTTCATCTAAGATACTGGTGCCTTCATTCTTTACGCATCTTGCTGCACAAAAAGGAATATGTTTGCAAGTAAGCTTCAGACTTTAGAAGGATTTACGCTTGAGTGGCAGCTGCCATCATGTGTGATTGCCTCACTCTGAAAGGACATTTAGATCTGTACAGGTTTGGATCCGTACAGGTTTGGATCCGTACAGGTTTGGATC